>JAANDH010000081.1:345257-383645 GCA_011799765.1 Nymphaea thermarum | reverse complement strand
CATCATTTCGTTGACGTCTTACAACCTTGAGTTCATTAAGTCCAGCATCATCATCTTCATCATCAAAATCCTCAATGTCATCTATTGTTAACTCCTGAACAGGTGGGGAATGAAGCGACTGTGACTTTGTAAGATTTGCCACAACAGCTGTTGGCACTGTATGGACAGGAACTGGAGGTGGTGCCCGTGATGGAGGTGATCCTGAGTATTCTGGCCTAGTAAGTAAAAAAAATTCTTCTGCTGACCCGCCCTTTATCTGTAAGACAAAGATGATAAATGACTGCACTATGCAAAAGAATACATAAATCAAACCAAATGCTTCCAGACTGAAAACTCAATAAAAACCATACTGAGAGACTGGAAGAAGAAGCATCACACCCTGGAAGGAAGTTTTACATCCATCAATATGAAAAAAACACCAAAAAAGGGTTTGATTTGAAGGAAATATTGTAAAAGAAAAGAAAATAGAGACAGTCGCTGAACTAGCTATGTTTATTGACTGGATCACTCCAAGACCAATGTAACACAGTCAGTGCCATCTCAATTTGAACCTCAAGCAGGACATAAGCCTGTCTAAATTGCTTCTTCAGCTTATTGGGGAATGAAGTGCACATATATATACACACACGTACAGAACATTACTTATTTGCTCATTTGTTCACAGATATGTTTGTCTAGTTATCTACCTATAATCACTTGTTAGTTTTTATCCATCAAAATACTTCATTTAAATGCTTCAAATAGATTGACAAGCTAGAAAAGACTACACATCAATTAATTAGAACCTGGAAGTTTGTGAGATAATAAGAACTGCCACAAGAGAAAAATAAGTGTACAAGAATCTCACAGTCGCCGGAAGGATGACTTTTTCATAATGATCTCTGATTGCTTCTGATAATTCCAGCACATCTCCTGTAACAAGAGCAACTTCCTAAAAGCTCAAGAAAGAAAAAAGTAAAAAAAAAAAAAAATAATTGCAAGAATTTTTTTTCTTTCTCTTATGGCTGCAGAAGTTGAATCAGTATAAATCTTTTGTCACCTAACCTTTTTTGGCACAGTTAAGAACATAATCAATGCTGACTTGATCCAGGTCAACATCATCCAAAGAAACAGCACCAGGGGGCATCACAACTCTCTTAATCAAGTTCCCAGATAAGATAAAATTCAGAAGAACCATTCTATCTCGCCGATAACGCTGAATCAGCTCCAACTGCGATTGCCTAAATTCACCAATCAATTAGACCAACTCATTAAATGACAAGTGAAATCACAGGAGAAACCCATTTTTAAAAAATATAATATAAAATTGAGCCAGTCCCGTGACTATACTCTTCCATCTCCATAATCAATCAACACTACAGCTCCAAGCAACCAGAGCCGTAATCAGTTATCTTGATTGCATCTGCTAGAACGTTGACGAAGCAGACACCTGAAATTTAGAAGAAACCAAAAGAAACTTCAGAAAACATTATGGATAACACACACAACGTCCAGACAAGACCATTGACCGATGTTCAATTTCTTTGACGCATTTTGTCCTCGCCAACAGACCACCAGAATAGAAAACAGATCTAAAATTAAAAAAATGAGTATGAAATTTTAAAAGAAGGATAGTCAGCCAAGCAGAAACTCCCACCAACAATATATAGCAAAATCAAATACGCAAACAACAATAAACAGATCCATTTCGTCACTGTCGCCTGTCGGTCTAATTCATAGGTCGGGCCTGTAAAGGCCTTAGGCCTTAACTGAACCGCATTCAGCAAAGGTCACTGTGATCCAGAACTACACGAATTTCAGCAGGTAATTCGAACCAACAGTATCGCATATTTCCTGCGGTAAGCTCTCTGTCGACGAGAAACACCCAAAAAAAATGCACAGACAGCATCGAACGGCGCAAGCATCTGAACAAGACTCAATCTGCGGGTTTACGGAGAAGCCAGTTCCGATCAAAGACTGCAAATGTTGTCCGATGATCGCTGGTAAGTCATGGAAGCCGAAGCTGACGAGACCAGACACTCGAGCCATACCATTTAGATCCAAGAAACCCTAAATCAAGCGAACAGAAAGCCTAGGACCAATGCTGCATTTTCCAGCAACACACACAAACCCCCGATTCCATCACAGTCACACACTGCAACCACGAAACACACAAGAAATTCAAAGCAAATTAAATAAATAAACTGAATTTTTACGGGATCCGCAGTACCTTGACAGATATCACAGATGCATATCCGCCTCCCGTAGCGGCAGACAATGAAACGAACCGGAAGAACGGTAGACGACGACGATCTAGGAAGAAATGTGAAAGCTAGAAAAGGAGCGTGTATATCATCCGCGGGGTCCAAGATTTCGGTGTGGGAGTCCGACGGAAGTCCACACTGGACACTGAAATTACCTAACTAGAAGTAATTTCCAATCAAATGACGAAAACAAACTTTAACTGCCCTCGTAGGCCTCGGACCTTTCGTCGGTTCTCCGCTTAACCACCGTCATCGACATTCCGATTGCCAATGATGTTAACGGAGAAGGACCCGACTGTACTTCACCCATCATGTCCCAAGTCGGATTGTAGCTTTTCACCATCAGATTCAGATCCTTGCGGTCTTAAAATATACATTCCAAAACCAAAATGTAACTCCGAAATAAATGTTTCTGCTGACTTAAAAAGGACTGTTTGATTGAGAGAACACCATGTTCCAAAAAATGTCACAGACAGGTGCACTGCTCCACCTTGTGTATTCCGTGAAGTTCACCCGTCCCTTATTCATAATTAGTTCAATAGGTCAAGATAGCAGTTCAAAAGTTTCCCTTCCGCTGTCTTTATGCCATGAAGAGGTTTTCTCTTGACAGAATCAGGAAGCACTGGTGGGTTTTAACATTGGTTACTGTTTAATAAACCACGAGTGCCATCACCAGTTCCCGTTTCTTTCCCTTTCGTCCATATGTATATATCATTTTTCATTTTATTGATCTATAATAACTTTGAATTGTAAGTATGTATATCCGTTGATTTGGTTCTTTTGATGCGATACCTTGAACCCTTTCTATATGTGTGTGAGACACTTGCCCACAAAGGACGAAATAGACATAACACAAGCCAAATGCCAAGTCGGCTTCTCGCTTTTCACATTCATATCCAAATCCTCGCTGTCCTAAGGCGCACATTCCAAACCAAAAATTTAACTCAGAAATAATTGTTTCTGGTGACTCAAAAAGATGGGGTTTGGTTGTGCAGAACACCATGTTCCAAGAAATGTCACACACTCACGGTGTAGCAACAAACAATGTACATATTCCAATATAAACCACGATAGTTCTCGAAAATTCGTTTTTGAGTACCATGAGGTCTGCAACTTTACCAACCCCGTCCCGCTACATTCAGTTGGCTGCTGCGCTACCCAAAGAAAATTTCCAAGGCACCGTCCTTGTTGGGAGTCCGGCAAGGAGGTAGCAGTGAAGGGCGACGGTGATGGCGACAAACGCCAGCGAGTGGCGATGGCAGCAGCAGCCGCAAGCAGTCAAGGAACCATTGAATCAGGGGAGGGCAGGAGGCAGCACCGACGAGTGGTGACGACAGTGATGGGTCGGCAGGCAAGAGGCGAGAGAGTCGGCAGCAGCGAGGGGCGACATTTGCCAGTGTGGAAGCGGTGGCGAGGGAGAGGAGCGCGATAGAAGAAGCCCTAACGGGCAAAAAAATTATCTCCGAAAAAAAGTCGGACCCTCTCCTGAAAACGAGTTTTGACTTTTGAGCGGAGGAATTTTTGCTACGTTTGATGGCCCTCGATGAACAGTGTAAGATTAACGCCCATCACCTTATCTTTTTTGCTTCATAAGTTAAAAAACAATACAAAATATTTCAAATTCAATGACAAACAAAAAATAAATAATAAAAAAAGGAATAGTATTGACTTTTATCAGATCAACAGGGGCTAACACAATGCTTGATTATCAGCCGATATGCTTGGATAAGGAGCGATATTGATAACATAAATCATATATACTTCAATCATATCATGTCCCTAATGTCCAAGTAATTGATTATTTAGTTTGAAATTCGTGAAAATCTTCAGATAGAGGCCTTATTGTACATAAATTTAACTCACATTGTACCGGAATATAATCATATATGAAAGAGAATGTGTCGAAAACCGAGTCAATCCATTTTAATTTTATATTGAATTTGACTTGGTCTAGTCACATTTTGCGATTATTACTGTCATTAGGGTAAACTAGGTTTTGCATAAAGTCCTGTGCGGAAATTGAATAATAATTAGGTCCAGGTTTGGGTAGGCAAAATAATTTCCTCTTAGGCTAAATGAACTTTGATTACGTTATTACCTCTAAGTGATTACGTTAGGTTTAAAAAGGCCTAACGCATTGCTTGGAATCAGGCTGAAAATTTGGTTTCAAGAGTCAAACCAATTTTTTATACAAAATCAAAATCATACTTTCCCGTTCTCTTCGCTGATATGATAAAGAAGATCAGGTTTCTGAAACTTCAGGGAGAGAGGGCAATGTTTTCACCCTTTCCATCTAATTCACTTCACGGTGAGGGGGAAACTCCACCATTTTCCGGCCACCAGTAGACCAGAATGATATCATGCCTATACCAGTTTGAACAACCCAAAACGCAAGAAAAGGATCTACCTTTCTTTTTACCGAGGACTGCCAATATATAAAATGGAAACCGACTTGACACAGGGTCACTTTACATGGGTCTTTTTTGCTTGCAAACCCAAATTTTGAAATCCAAAAAGAAAGAGTAAAGTTCAAGTTATTTGCAAATCTAATTTCTCCAAAAACCTGATTTATGTGCAAAACCTCGTCTGTTCCCTCTATCATCCAAAGGGGGCCAAAAACGTGACCGTTGGTGCTCCACACCATTCTTAACAATCCATCCTTGTAAAAATAAATTATACTTTTCTTTTTCTTGCCGGCTTTCGGTTTCTCCCCACAATTCATTTCGCTTGATAGACAAATTAATGTATCCCCTAGCTAACCGTTGCCAACAATTTCAGTTTGAAGCAAGCGTCGGCAACTTTTCACTTGTCCAGTGTGTCAAAAACACTAAATAGCAGCTTCTCATATAATTTAACATTAAGATGGTAACCATCTGCCCAGTGACAGACATCACCTGTAAGATCACCACCTGCAAGCCTTTCAGCAAGTGCAGGGGCAATATCCCTCAGAGGTCTGAGGCATTCATTTCTTTGTATTTCACCTGCAGAAGATGGAAGAAGCTATAAGAGAGAAAATAAAACAGATTAAGATAAAGCCAAAACAATTGCAAATGCATTGAGCAATTGAATTAGGGAAAAAGGATTAAATATGTCATGTATAAGTTAAAGAAAAGGGAAATATTCAACTACTTAGAAAGTTATACCTCAGATTCTTCAATCTTTGCCAAAAGGACTGACTCAACATATGGCACCGCATGATGTATAGAAGTCCTTTTTCTCGTATATTTAACTACTAAAGAAAAACATAAAAAGCAAAAGTTCACTCCTAGATTGGAAAAGAAGATCTTACAGCTACAGCTTGAAGAATCTACAGACCACAAACCTGCCTTTTCTGCCATTTTAGATGTGATTTTTTGTCAAAAAAAATCTGCCCGGATAAAACCCTCATCCAACTGTTAAACGAAGAAAACAAACAGCGATCATCAATACAGTTTACAACGGTGAAAGTGATCACCGCTACAGATCTATAGCAGTGAAAAAAGTCGCCGCGATTAAGTCATCACGGTACCGGCGACCATTATCACCGGTGGAAGTCAGTTATACCGGTGACCTCATTACCGCTATTTCATTATACAGGCGAACTTGTCACCGGTGGAAGCATGTGTACCGGTGAAAAAGTCACCGCTATTGTTTAGAATACCGGCAATATAATCACCACTGTAGCTAGATATGACTGTAAATAAACCCATACACTTAATTTTTTTTTTCGGATCAATTCAGACAAATTAATATATCCATTACAAAGCATGTACATCACGCAGATAGAATAGTAATGTTCTAGCCCTAATTTTTCAATTGTACTTTGTTTTCTACCCATCTTCACTGCAAACTCATTTTCACCTCAGGATAATAAAGATCAAGCTTTAGACAGCTAACACAATCAGGCAAACAGCTATATCTTTGGGTTTTTCAGCTTGTTTACCAGCCATTAGCATATACCACTCTTTGCGGCTGATTCAGCTTATCACATCAAAAGGCGTAAACCGTTGTCAAGAGTATTGTTCTTGTAGTTATAACAGTAGAGGGTTTTCTCGGTGGCAAAGTTGTTCTTTTCCGGAGAGCGAATCTGAATAATTTTTTAAAAAGAAAAAGATTCTAAAAATTAAGTAAAAATATAATAAAATACAAACTAATAACCTCAAGGCCATGAGAATTTTTGCAACAATACACTTTGCACTTCATCTCAACCAATTGCAAGCTAGGTTTAGTAGCTCAGAAGATTACTAGCATTTCCGAAGGCGCTTTACTTGACCATCTCTCTGGGATGCTATCTTCCAATTTGTTCAAGTGGCTGATGACATACTGTAGCCATCAGAGAAACATCATAACATACCAACTTGTATTTGATTGCAGCAAAGAACAACGCAAACTTGAGGTGACTGTTGAATGCGCATCCAACTCCTTTGTGCAATACAACATTTAGCACGAAATATAAATATCAAAACTTCCTTAACTAAACTGGTTGCAGCATAATAAATAGCTGGTTGGCCCATCACCAGTTCGCACTCAGCAGCTAATTGGAGCTAATGATGGTCTCAAGTAAGCTATCTAAATAGCAGAACAAAAAAAGATGAGAGAACCATTTTTCAAATAATCATCAGAACAAAATGTCCATGTTTACATTCTATTTGAGATGAGATGCATCCAAAAGCTAATCACTTCTCAGATATAGTTTATTTACACAAATTAGAGAATCTAAACAAGTTCAAATTAGCATCCATGTAAACAATAAAAATTTACAACCAACCACTCAACCTTTGGGCAATAACAAATGGATCATCATTTTTTGCACCACAATAAATAGGCTGTCTTCTTATAAAAAAAGACATTAAAATATATATGTAATTTACCATTTTAACCTTTCTTTGAATTTATTTTTAAAAAATAAAATTTAAATTAAAAAATCACCAGCTGCAAGGGGAGACGGTGGCCATCCATTGATCTCCACCAGATGGTGAGGATTGGGGCGGCAGCATCCAATTACTAGTTGCTCAGAGAGGGTCGACTGCTCAACCCTCGCTATCCCACTCACTCCCTTGTCATGGAACAAGGATGGTCAAGACACACAATCCTTATTGTTCTGGCGAGGGTCCAACCATTGCCCTGCCCAACAGTTATGGTTGAGGACAGCCCTAATCTTTACTGATCCGTCCGACAACGAGGGTTGTTTGGCATGGTGAGGGTCGGGTCATCCTCAACCCTTATCAAGAAAGGGCGAGGGCTCGACCCTTGCTGGATCGATGAGGGTCGAAAAAGCAATTCAGATGCCGCTGCTCCGATCCTTACCATCCAGCCAAGGTTGAGGGCTGACAGGTGGCTGCTCCTCATTCTTGGGGATGTAGCTAAGTGCAATGTCTATTTTCTGCCAAATGCGTACAAATAAGAAAGGTGAAGTGTTGAAAATTGAAATACTAGAGACATTCGGCTTGGCTTGACTAAAGATCTCAAAAAAGAGATAAAGTGTCGCATTGATTAGATCCAATAAAGAGTTTGTATACTGCAACTCACCTCCTGCTATGAATTGTTCTTTCAACCCACCCTAAAATCCGAGTTTACCCAATGCATTACCAGCATTCCTGATATTGACTCGACCTACAAGTACATGCAAAAATCAAGCAAAACCAACGCTAGAAGGCATACAATGACTGTGACAGGCAATGAAAAGGAAAACCTGGTATGGCAAATGCAAAAGGATGCTCCCTGGTTACTTCTGATGCACCATCAACATCCTGTAAAACCTAAGAGTAACAATGAGCATAATGCAAGCATCATATAAGGCTGAGATGGATCCTAAGCCTGAAGACAGTTAGAATCACACAAGGAATATATTTTAATTGCAGAACCAATGCCAGAAAGGAGTTTTTTTTAAGAGAGAAGCCACTCCTATGTGGACACCTATCCATGCCCGTAACTTGCCCTACCTCTATGGGTCAGCTGCCAAAAGAGTAAAAATCTGAGTCAAGGCCCACAGAACTTTCACCAGAAAAAAAACGACCAAACTCTAATACATGTGGCATATACAGATATATATTCTAAATGAATGGTCCATCAAATGTATAAAGGTAGTACAGATATGGTTAGTATGTCAAAATGCATTTTTTTTTCAAGGGGATGGTGTATCATGCAGGAGTATGGCTCTTTAGTAAACCAACAAAATAGAACCTATATATACAACATGAATAAAAATAAAAAGAACTATGATGATGTGATGCATGCCTCAGGATTTATCAAACAGTGGGAACTGGTAAGAAATGATGACCAATACAAAAAGGGTGCATCTCTAATATAGGATAAGAATTACCCAGTATGAGCAACAAAAGATAAGATGGTATATATCACTGATCAGCATTAAATCATAGCGAACAATGTCAAGTAACAAATGGCATGTAGAATGGAAACTGAAAATTCTAGGCAAACATGCTCAAGTTTGGGTTCATATAAAAAACACGTTTTAGATGAGGACTTCTTTCAATTTATTGTGTTTTTTTGTATCTAATCCAGGCAGTTAAATGAAAGAAATTCAAACCTGGGTAAACTGTTGTTACCCATTCAAAAAGTTGAATGTGCTTATATAACATTTTCAATGGAAATAGCACTCTCCAACTACAAATTCCAAAGATGCTCAATCCTGTCAATACATCAGGAGGTTCACGGTTATTCATGGCAAAAAAAAGATATAATTACTAACATCACTGTCTTTATCAGTCCAGGAATCACTCTTTAGTAATTAACAAACCATAAGAAAACTGATATGTAAGTTGCATGTGAAAGAATGCTACACCCTTCCTGTTTAAATTTTGAGTCTGAGCACATAAATTTTTTATATGATCATGTGCTTGCATAGAAGTTATGTAGATACAAGGTATTTGTTGCTTGTGTGCTTGAAGAAGCAGCTTCTTATTAGAGCTTACAAACACCTGCACCAGGAGCGGCATGGAAGGGACAGGTACTCCACAATGCATTTATTAATGGTAGGAAAATAGTCACTTACCCGTGTAAATGCATACTTGATAGAAGAAGAGATGTAACCCTCAACCTGGTCTCAATCTGACTCCCTCCCCTACGCACAATGATAGTGAAAAACTGAAGTGGAAAAAACCAAGCTGATACTGTAAGTTCAAAAGATACCCCTATACCTTATTTAATACTTAAAATCATTAACATAAACCCACTTATGCACATTTTTTAGAATTATAGATTATGAATGTTTGTAAACTTTCCAATAATAAAATTGTTTATGAAAGTTCAAAATGTAAGAAATTCATAAAGCAGTAAGACTATAAGAAACCAATTCATTAGCATCCTGAAGCAACATAAACCAGGTATTTTATATGCATTTGCATGATGAAAATTAAGAGCATTTCTGCCACAGTGGCAGCAAAAAATTTTACGTGAAAATTAACACAATTAGACATGTGTTCATATACCTAGACCGACAAATTTAATACACCTAACATATTTTTCCCAAATCTACAAAAGCTTTAAACACAATTAGACGTGCGTTCATATCGAATACTCAAATTTCAGGGGCAGAAGTTGTGTCGACTACCTGCACTCCATTACTCGATGCTAACAAACTCAACCCTAAGTTTAGGATGTCATAGAAAAGTAGGTTGAAGATGCTCGGTTAAGATGAACTAATGGCTCAGGATTAATCTTTTATCCAGATTTTGACTAGCAGTTGGCAAGTCCAACTGCTCCAAAAGGGGGTCATTGGAGCTAGCCAACTGTGCTGGAAACACACAAAACTTAAAATTGAAAATATAAAAATGCATATACACATATATGTACATATGAGCCCAAGTCACACATGTATCACACACTTTTGATTATAGAGAGTATATATATATATATAGATACACACACAGTAGTATTTAACATGTTTTCTAATAATAAATATTCAACCAAACCATCAAATTCAAAAATCAAACAAAAAATATTCTATTCTACTCTATCCTCACCTGCCTAATAGCTCCTTCCTTGTGCTTTAAGCTTAATAAACAAGAACTTGTGCCCAAAAAAAAAAGACAGTTTACTAGGAATAGAAACACAGCCAGAAAAAAAAGAATTGAACCTATATTTACTAAGTTGAACCCTATGTTCACTAACTACAGAATATAAACTTTCGCACACAAAAAAAAGTCAAATCAACAAAGCAAACAAAAATACAAACCTTTCCACCAGTGCCCTGCAAGGTTAATGACAAACATCCAACATTCTAGAAAAGAATGATGATTAGTAAATAATGTTGCAAATCCAACCTAATTTGTTCGACCGAAAACTGGTTGTCAATTTTACAAATATCTAAAAAAATTAAATAAAAAACTAAGGTTGTTTTATATTTTAAAACGATTTTTAATGTGGTGAAAATTTTGTCGGACACACAGAAGAACAGCTACAATTCCTAGATTACTTCAAAAATAATCCTAAAAAATAAAAATTCTAAGTTCTTCAGAAAAGGCAAATGGTATTAGGACGTCAAAAACCAGAAAAAAATGCTGAACATTTAGGACAGCCAAATAACAGTTAACAAAGAATAACCACTCATTTTGCACAATTATTGTAGACAATACGGTAGCGTTTGATAAGCATGAATTTTACTGTAGTAATTCAAATTTTCAAAAGTTTTCCAATTTCATCAAACATGGAATTTTTTTTTTTTTTACCGTTGGGGCTCAAACCGGAATAATATTTCCGGAAATATTATTCCAGCTGAGAGACGAATAATATTTCCGGTTTTCTTTTTATCACCGTTGGGAATGAAGAAGGGGCGGGGAAGGAGGAGGGAGAAAGGAGGGAGGAGGAAGAAGGAGGAAGAAGAAGAGAAGAAGGGAGGAGGAGGGAGGAAAGAAGAAGGGAAAGAGGGAGGAGGAAGAAGGGAAGAAGGAAGGAGAAGAAGGGAAGGAAAAGGAGAAGAAGGCGGAGGCGGGAAGGAGGAACGGGGAAGGAGAAAGGGGAAGGAGGGAGAAAGGGGGAAGGAGGAAGGAGAAAGGGGAAGGAGGAACGGGGAGGGAGAAAGGAGGAAGGAGGAAGGAGAAAGGGGAAGGAGGAAGGAGAAAGGGGGAAGGAGAAAAGGGGAAGGAGAAAGTGGAAAGGAGGAACGGGGAAGGAGGAAGGAGAAAGTGGGAAGGAGGAACGGGGAAGGAGGAAGGAGAAAGGGGGGGAAGGAGGAAGGAGAAAGGGGAAGGANAGGAAGAAAGGGAAGGAGGCGGGGGAGAGGGAAGGAGGCGGACGGAAAAGGGAAGGCGGGGAGAGGGAAGGAGGCGGAGGCGGACGGCGAAGGGAAGGCGGCGCGGAGGCGGAGGCGGAAGGAGGGAGGAGTGAAGGAGGCGGAAGAAGGGAGGAGGAAGAAAGGGAAGGAGGCGGGGGAGAGGGAAGGAGGCGGACGGAAAAGGGAAGGCGGCCCTTTTTCATTTCCATCAATTCTTCTTTTCTTGTCATCAAAATAAATTTTTTTTTTTTATCAAACTTAAAAATTTATTTTTAAAAAAATAATTTCAAATTAACAAATACAACATATTTTTAAAAACCTAAAATTTTATTTTTCAAAACCCAATTTCAAAAATATATTACACACCATCAAACACGGCAAACACTGCCTAAAATTAGCAGTCGATTTTTCCCATGGCTCTGGAATTACCATCGACTAATGACTTCAGCTTATGAACAACAATAATAACAATATCTGATCATCACCCATTGGAAACTAAACTGTACGTCGACAAATAAATAGTAAGAACAATGAGATTGAAGATTAAAATTCAAATTCGAACCAAGAATCCGACAACAGAAAATCATGGTTCCGCTGATGTGAACACTCACATCAAATTGTAGCCCCAGTCCGGTGCCACAGATGGCGAGAGGCCGAAGCCGGCGAGCTGCAAGGATGAATCCAAGAGCATACCGCCTGAATCAGGCTTATTTGCCTACTGAAAGACCACGAAGCCGCCGCTGGAGACCGAGTTCGAGTGGTTGTCCACCGACTCCTCGCCGGACTGGCAAGGGAGAGAGAGAGAGAGAGAGAGATAAAGAGATCCGGCGGAGGGTTTCAACCGGCGAAACCCAAAAAGAGAGAGGTCGCCGGCGGAGAGTTTCAACCGGTGAAACCCTCTGCCGGCAAGGGAGAACGAGAGTTACCAGTGGAGAAAGGGCCGAAGGTGCACCCGGAGGATCTGAAGGACGCCGACCGATCCACCGCAAGAGAAAGAGGAAGAGGGAAAGCGGGAGAATCAGAAAGAGGAAAGCCCGCCCGATGGAAGAGAGAGAGAAACGGTATTACCACCACCAACGGCCATGGATCTTATTATTAACCGTAATGACCTAAGAATGATCCTTCAGCTCATCCTAAATCAAATTTAAATAATTTATGTAATGTAATGATTTTGAAGGCGATGAATTTGCTCGGTTGACTGCTTTTTAAGTCCTGCATTTAAACCGCAACATCATCCTTTAAGGGCAGTTCAATACCATTTCATCTGTTTAATAAGAGGTGTCACGTTGATCTATTCGTTTGATAGCTAAAAAAAAAAACTTTCTGAATCTGAAAGAGGTAACATTAACATAATATATATGAGGATTTCAAATCCTCCAAAACATTCAAAGAAACCCGTATTACCACTTCTATGGATGTTTAGAAGTTTTCCATTTCGGATAGATGGGCAGACCGGCCCATCAAAACTTTGATGAGAACAAATCAAAATCACACTGCCATTGATTAAAATTTATATTGGACGCCCACACCAGATTTGGAATAGTGGCTCCGGTGCCCTCAGCCGATGAGGTCCCAAATCGCATCGGCTTCTCGCTTTTCACATTCATATCCAAGTCCTTGCTGTCTGTCTTGAGATAAATACATTCCAAACCAAAAATCTAACTCAGGAATAATTGTTTCTGATGACTCAAAAAGATGGGGTTTGGTTGTCCAGAACACCATGTTCCAAGAAACGTCACCGACTCACGGCAGAGCAACAATATCGTTGAAAAGGACCTTAGTAACTCGTTTCGCAACATGGTTGAATGCATCCGTCCTCCAACCCAAACTTTCAGCGTTCTTATAATGAAAATCAACCATCTTATAAATAAAATGTGATTGCTCTTCCGTTGATAGCTGGGGAAGAAAGAGCTTCATATGAAGTTGATTTTGCATTATTTCTAACTGATTCTTTTTTATTAAAGAAGCAAGGACAATCGATCACTAAAGAATTATAAATATAGCTTAGTCAAGCTCAAATGAGAAAGCTTTGCGCCTAGTTCAAGTTTGACTCATCCAATGAACAAGCTATGTGGAGCTCGTGAACTTCTGGCCGTTTTTTCCAATTTCTGGCCACCAAATATCATACCTATACCAGTTTGAACGACCTTGGCCAAGAAAAGGATCTACCTTTCTTTTACAGAGAACTGTCAATATATAAAATGGAAAGGGAATATGGACAGGGTCACTTTACATGGGACCTTTTGTTTGCAAACCTAAATTTTGGCATCCAAAACAGGTTAAGTTCAAGTTATTTGGAAATCTGATTTCTCCAAAAACTTGATTTATGTGCAAAACCTGGTTCTGTTCCCTCTGTAATCCAAAGGGGGCCAAAAACCTGACTGGTCCATTTCCTAGTTCAAGTAAGGGAATAGAACATGGTCGGGCCCTAGAAATAGGGGCAGAGTTAGAACATAGTCGGGCCGGTCACGGGCCGACTTTTTCAAGGCTCATCTCCTTCTACTGGCTAGGGGCGGCCCGACCTGGGCCTGGGTCTCGGCCCAGGCCTGGCCCGGCCCGCCCTCCTGCCGTCGCCCTCATGTCGCCTTCCGGCTGCAGCAACGACGACCGAGCCAACCCCCTTTCCCCCGCCCTCTGGCTGCAGCAACGGCGACAGAGGAGAAGGGGGAGGGAGACGCGATCAAAGAGGGAGAGGGGGAGCTGGAGCAGCCAGGGAGAGGGGGAGCGAGAGCAGAGACAGAGAGGAGGAAGGAGAGGGAGAGGGGGAGGGGGAGTCAGGCCGGGCCTACTTATCAGGCCCGGTCCGGGCTAGGTTTTTCCCAGCCTGGACCCAGGTCCGGTCGGGCCGGGCCGGCCCGATGCCCAGGCCTAGCTTGGCCGGGTCATACAGAGTCTGTCCGCAACACTAAGCATATAATTAATAAAATTTCAGTTGGCCGTGAGTCAATGACCTCAGTGTTGTGGGGCTGTCTTACATAACTAGACCCACTGATTTAAGCTTTCAACCACCAATGGGCTCATGGAGCCCCCACATATCCATGCCCCGAGCTGAAAGCCTGAGTTTCTCATTAGCAGCTAAGGTAGGCCCCAGTTTGGAATTAAAGGAAAAAGTTTAGGGCTCTTTCCTGAAAACCAGAAGAAAAAAAAGATAACTGAAGAAATTGGAGACCAAATTTGAAATTTTCGGACCCATGAAGTCCTAAATAGAGCTGGTATAGTATGATGTGAGTATGATCAAGGAATGCTTTGCATGAACCCAACAAGGACCGGTAAAGCCGTTATAGGAAAATAGTTCGAAACGGTATTCGACTCGTATCGGCCTCCTAACGCTTTGACGATGGGCAGTTATCATTTATATGGTAGCTACTTGAAGACATTAAAAGCCAAAAATATTTCCATGAACGAAGTTACATTAAATGATTCATAAAGAGCACAAAATAACTATTAACATTGAAACCAAAATAATTACATTCTAAAAGCAAAGAATATAAGCTTATAATTTAAGTTTACTCAAAGTTTTAGAACAAAAAAGGCCGCATTGAACTTTTACCTTTGTAGTTTGTAGGTGTGCAAACATAAAAAAAAAGAAAAAAATAAAACTAATGTGCAATTTCAAGTGTACCGGCTAACGATTTCTAAATGTCTTATCCGATAACAACTAAAAAGGACAATAAAGCTCCAAGTTTTTAATTTGGCAAGTTCACACATAAAGCAAGTTTTCAATGTTCTTTGTAAAGTAGGTCCATTCAAGGAACAAATTACGTCAGACAATCCGCAGTTTATAGTAACGAGCATTTTTCTCAGCCAATCTACTTTTTATAAAAAAAGGAAAAAACGTGGCCTTTATGTGTTTGGCTGGTTGGAACCTGACCCGAACCCATGCAAGCACATTTGACCAGGGCCGCGAGCACAGCGACCCACTTGGTCTAGTCGGCCTTCCCCGGAGTGGGAGGAGCCCCACCGATAACAGCGACTCGTCTCGGTATCACAATTTATTGATTTAGTTAGTCGGTTACGTTAACGGGGTGCTTTTAAAAGGAGGGAAAATTCCCAACCCGATACGGCCACCTGCTGGGGATAAGTGAAAAAGGCAGGTGGGCCCCACGTCCTGCTGCCCCCCTCTCCCTCTCTCTCTCAAAACGCTTCGAATTGCTCACCTTCTTTCTTCGCAAGGGGAAAACCGCTTCCATGTGATTCGATCTCTCCCTTGCTTCTCCCAGTTAGACATGTAAGAGTCTCTCTTTTCTCTTCTTTGCCTTGATTTTCTCCTTCATTACTTGTCTCCCTTGATTTGGCGGTCTCTGCTTGACGTTATTTTCTCTCTCCGTGTGTTCAATGATCGATCTTTTGTTTTGTTTCTATTTGATGGGCCAGGAGGGGAGATCTAGACAATTTCACGATTCATAGCCTAGAATATCCTAATCACAAGCAGGATCATGATTGAAGAACATAACAAAGGTATGGTTTTAGCGTGGGACCAAGCGAACGTTTTACTTGTTTGTTTTGTTTTTGCTCTTGTTTGCGTTGCTCCTTGCTTTCTCGTTGATTCGGTTGTTGGTCTTTCGTAGAATGCGGTAGGAAGCGGAGATATTTGGGTTTTCAGAGATGAACGGATGACATATTAGATGCTGAGTAGACGGTCTTTGGGTGTTGTTCTTCATGTGTAATGGGGATGGTTTTGGTGGTGCAGAGTGAGCAAAATTGGGAATTTGGTTATGGGTTGGGGCGGTTCGTTAGATTTTTCCAACTGCATTGCATGTCATCCTTTCTCTTGATGGTTGGTAGTTTTTGTGGTTCCTGTTGTTTTACCCCTGTTATCTTCTTTAGGGTAATTGATGTTTCTGAAAGCAAACATGCTCGATTGAGAATGGAGGTTTCTTAGAAATGCCTCTTTGGATTGTTTGATGTCCTTTCATGGTTGTTACATGCATGTTACAGAAGTTTTAATTATGCAGTCTATTTTTATCTCTGCAATTGCGTCATTCTTTGGGTATACCATGTGGGTTTGGTTTCTGGTGTTCTATTTCAACGAGTTACTGGGAAACAGTAAAAGATGCTCAGTTTTGTATTCCATGTGGGTTTGTATGGGATAGTGAATTTGTATCTATACTTGTAAATGTACCATCGTATTTTATCTCACATGTTACGAATTATGTGCATCTTATGCGTTAACTTGTTTGTTAGGAGTTATCTATATCCAATGTTTTTTAATTGTATGATCAAGATTTCGGCAAAAGAAAATCAAATCTTAGATGAAATATTGGAGAACCTGATGATTTGAAACCTGCATAGAGCAACAATATGGAAAGACGTGCTTGTAGGGCGGAGAAACTAGTAGGTAGCATAGTTGTTAATTGTGCTGTCAGAATCATCACCTAACTTGATCTATTTGTTTTATTTTTCTAAAGAAACCCATATCGCTAAAAACTTTTCATCAAGTTTTCAGTAATCGAGTCCTTTTTTAGCAGAACATACATCTATATAATAATGCGACTATGAGGGGATTATCATGAGTGTTTGTTTGCACCAAGTCATTATTTCTCCATTATTGACAAGCTTATTGCAAGACGACTAAGTCTGCATGCAGTATGTGATGGCATGATTTCATTGTTTATACAAAACTTAGTACTTCCCCAGTAACACTTGTATGCAAGACTCTTTAGAACTTTCATCAATATCTGAATGATACACTTTCCATAAAGCTTTTCATGTAAGTAAACCTATCACAGACTGAGGTACAACCGCACAAAAAACCACATGTACTTGAGAACATTTGACTGTTGTGGGGGACACTGGGGCATTACTTGATACTACCTTCAGTGTGTAGATTGATGGGAAAATTGCAGTTGAGCACATGATTATGTTCTAATGGACTGGAAAGCTTAGGGCCAGACTTGGTTGTCTCTATTCAACTAGTCAACTAAGTCATTGGTCAGTCAACTAATCCATAGGCTTAAAATCGGCATGTAGTAAAGACTACTCAATGACTGAGTAGTCCTTATGTTATGTAACTACAGTCTTTTTTTTTTTTAAGCTTTTGTTTTGAATATCTTTAGGCCTGTCACTATTATATGACGCTGTAATTACTCAAACCTATGTATGATACTCTCATGAGTCTCATCACTGCTGTAGTAGCAATGTGTGGTTTAATTGCCTTATAGTAATATTTTAATTGATTTATAGTAATATTTACTTGCCTTAGAATGGAATTTTATGTTTTTTATTATTTTTCTGATTCCCCCCTTCAAATGTTCTGTTTCTATATTTATTTTGTTGATTATGTTTTTGCAGACAAACATGGACCAACTTGGACTGGCTAGACCTGACTAGCCCTGGTTAGTCTTGTTAGGGGTCTGACCAACTTGCTCTAACTTGTATTTTGACTATTTAGGGGCCAACAACAGAACAGAAAAAATCCTATGATATAAACTAGCAACTTCTTACAACATTGAAGCTAATTTGAGAAAGCTTCTCGAGCAAATCTTCTTAGATATTGGGCTTAAATTAAACAACAGCAATAACACTAAGAACTTGAAAAGAAGTATCAATAGCAGCCACAGGTAACCAATTGATAAAGCTATCATTAGAACGTAAAGTTCTTAGTTTATCAGATATTGGGCATTTCCAGGTTTACAAGTTAAAATCATTCCAGTTTGACCTTCCACCACCAATACATGGTGGTGTACTGTTGTTAACATAGGCATCAAGCCATACGATCTGTCGGCCAATGCCTGTGATGAATGATGATGATGTGATATACAAACTTAACTTTTTAATAAGCAGTCATTTTTTTTTCTTACTAACATAGAAATAAGTAAAACTTCTCTGATTTGGATTTGATGTATTCAACTAGTACAAATAGATGTTCTTTCTATTTCAAAGAACAAATTCTGGAAAATGTTAAGAGCATATACAACCAAAAGTCAGAATATTTTTCTCCTTCTCAAGTGTCTTCTGTTTTGCATGCAGGAAAAATGCAAAGGAGCCATGAGGCATCCTTATTATGCCTGCAGAAGAAGGCATTTGACTGTAAGCTACAAGGGAATGGTAATGCAGGTGAAGGACCGCCCCCTGAGCTAAAGGATGAAAGAGTAAGGGTATTAACAGCTGAAAATCCACTAAGTAATAGGACTTCTGGGGTGGCAAATGATGGTTACTCGAGACCTGCATACCAACAAAATTTCTTTGCATGGTCAAGCTTTCAGAACGAGTATCAAAAGGTCCAACCCAACCAGTGGCCAGCCTTCCCAGAGAGCTACTTTTATCCAGTTAATAGAGAATATCCCTTCCCATTAGAAAGTAACATTCAGTACATGCCCTACTGGATGCAGCCTCTAGGTTATCCTCAGGATTTTCAGTTGCAAGAGTTTCAGTATTTTGTGGTTATTGATTTTGAGGCAACCTGTGACAAGGAAAAAAATCCTCATCCACAAGAAATTATTGAATTTCCATCTGTTCTAGTGAATAGCATGACTGGGCAGTTAGAAGGATATTTTCAGACCTATGTTCGTCCTGCTTATCATCATCATTTGACAGATTTCTGCAAGGAACTGACTGGCATCCAACAGATTCAGGTTGTTTATCCTTTTTATGGTTCTTTATTTGTTCTTATCTAAGAGCTCTTACACTTTTTTCTTGATTGTGTCCTTGTAAGTTCAGAGCTTTCTAGCATTATGTCTGTGGGGTTATGCAGTTTCAGTTGCTCCAAATACTAAAGCCATTCATGTCAAGAGAAGTCTTCCATGTTTTTAGTTGCTTTGATGTTGATGCTTCATTGTATGCTAGGAACTGACATCCTTAGTTTTTTTTTTTTAACGTGGCAAACCTTCATTATGAAATAAGTTGTTATTTCTTTGTTTTCCTACTCGCGGAACTGACACCATGGTACCTATTTTCTGGAGGACAGGTTTTTGATTGCTGATAAACAGGACATTCTCCACCTTAGGAGGATGCATGTTTATTATTTTCGAGTAAAAAACTGGGAATGGGTTTGTTGGTATGTTGATTTTCATTCCTTATTGTTCTTCTCATGGTAGTATTGAAGATCCAACATGTAATGAAAGATTGAATTCCTGTTTTTCTTCCTTTTAGATTGTTGGTAATTTTCATGAAAAAAAAAAAATTCAAGAAAAACTGAACTGTAGTAACCTCAGTGAACTCACATGGTTCATGAAGAAAGAATGATATCCCTCCTTTTCACTATTATTTTGTTCACTTTGGTCTGCATGCGCAATCCAGAATTGAGTGTCATGCATGTTTTCTCGGGTTCAGTCTTAGTTGTCAAAATCCCAACTAGTCAGTTGAGTTGGCTATCAGCGATGATGCATCTGAAGCCAATGACTAGTTTGTCAGACTAGTCATTTAGTCAGCCTAGTCGTTAGTCAATCAACTATCATTTACCTATAAAGGTATATGTGCATTGTTTGTACGGACATATATGTTTCTGTATTTATTTTCATGTAAATATAATTATTTATTTGTTACCATAAATTGACTTGGACTGAGCTGCACTGACTAATCTCACTAAGTCACCTGTGCCTGACTTCCAATTTTGACAGTTTGGGTTCTGGTGGCATTGTTATATTATCCTTTATGAAATTGCTTTTGGGATCTATGATAGATTTCCACTCCTGACATTTGCTCCAACCAAAATGTATGTTTTTGCCTCTTATTGCTTTACAAGGTAGTTAAGATGGACAGCAAAGTCAGAGTTTTTTTACTGTTTTTGGTTCTGTTTTAAATATATATATTTCTATTTTTGTACTTCTATATCAGATGGTACTGGGTCTATTGACTTTCTTGATAAAGGTGGCATTCAGCACATTTTTCTCTAGTCAAATGTCAAAACTGTGATCTGTTCCTTGTATCTTAACTGATCTTTTTTTTTTCAGGTGGATAGAGGTGTTCCTTTAAGTGAGGCTCTCCTTATGCATGATAAGTGGCTGGAAGATAATGGTATTAAACATACGAATTTTGCTGTTGTCACATGGTCCAATTGGGACTGTCGGGTGATGTTAGAATCAGAATGCAGATTCAAAAGGATAAGGAAACCTCCTTATTTTAACAGGTGATAATGCTACTTGCGTTAATTACATTATCATTAAGTCTGTTGGTGCTGGGTTTTGGCATGATTAGCTTTTGTGCTCCAATGTGGAAACCATGTGCATTATCAACCTCAAATCATCGTTCAGCTTGGAAAACTAAATTATGACAGTTTTCAGCTGTCGGTAGAAAAACTTTTAATTCATGTGCTATCTCTGTATTGAATGGCTTTGATGCCTCAAAGAAAAATGGAAGTTTACAAGGAAATTTCCTTTAGGAAAGCTTCAATGGTTTTTGGATCAAAAACAATTTCTTCAGTTTTCTGTCTGGAAGAGCTTTCACTTTGATTTGAGAAATTTGCTTTATGACTGCAACTATTGATGATTGGAGGTAAAGAAACTGTATCAGACCAAATCAGAGGCAGAGCCAAGGGGGCCTGGCAGGGGCCATGGGCTCCCATGAAATTTTGGAAAATAAAATTTTAACTGTTAAATTTTTAAAATTTTATTTTGGCCCCTCTAAAAATTTTGAAAATACAATGGGCTCCTGTAACAGTCAGTCCCTGGACCATTCGGTTACCAAGAGAAATTCATTGCTCCACCTCTTGGCCACCAGGAATGTTCACTTGTCTTGCATTGCATTATGCATGGCTAGGCTTTAAGCCTGAGACGATTATAGATTTGGGTATCAAACTTCTGTTCCTAGTTACTTTTACTGAATTAACTTCCAGAAATCTACTCTATGTGAAGTTTTGATTCTTTATCAAATTCTAGTGTTCGCATGATTCTCTAAACTCAATATCACTAACATTGGATTAAGCCGTGTGGTGCAATGCACAGGTGGATCAATCTAAGGGTTCCATTCCATGAAGTGTTTGGTGACGTTCGCTGCAACCTCAAGGAGGCAGTCCAGTTGGCTGGGTTAGCTTGGGAAGGTCGCGCTCATTGTGGCCTGGATGACGCTAGGAACACTGCCAGACTGCTTACCAATCTCATGAGAAGAGGATTAAGGTTCTCAATTACAGACTCTCTCATGTGGCAAATGCCTGGACGTTCTGCTCCATGGCAGTCACTGGAATGCTCAAGCCCGAATTACCAGAAGATGAAACAGCCATCAGCCATCTTCCAGTTCTACCCCTCCGCTGACTTCAACAAGGAGAAACGCATCTATTGCTACTGTGGTGTGAAGTCCGTCAAGCGCATGATTAGAAAGCCTGGACCGAAGCAAGGGAGTTTCTTCTTTGGATGTGGGAATTGGTCTGCAACAAGAGGTGCTGTCTGTCCATACTTTGAATGGGCTTCCTGAATGTGATACGAGGCGTTCTGCTACCTGTAAAAAGTTTCCTAGAGAAAAAGGGGAATCAGTAGTGCAATAATTTAAGCGCTGCAGGATGCTTAGCTCCCCCGCTTAAGCTATGGTAGGCTTGGTTTTCTTAGATACTTCAGCTTCTAACCTGTAACTGACTTCTGTTGACAGTTCAAGGTGAAAAGCATGCTTGGACATTATATATTGGTCGCACCTATGCATTTGGTGCTTATTATACTGCTCTTATTTGAATGTTTTTTTTTCCCTCAGTCTTTCTAGCATGCTTATGCGTAGATATACACACATAATAAGTTCTGCATGTAGACAATCTTCTGGTACTAATCCAGCCAAATGCTGGTGCCTTGAAACACTATCTGACGGCACGGGTTTCACACTAGCCACCCCCTGATGTCCGGTTTGCTGAATCACCTATCAAAAAGAAATGACAGTTGGAACAAAGATGGGAATCTGGTGAGCTGGTGGTCCAGAGATGGCATTTTTGAGATGTGGCCGTCCTTTGATGTTCTAGCTGCGTCGGATCCAAGTGTCCATGATTGTTTCAACTTTCAGTATATTCAACCAAATCTAGTATGCGTAAGTTTGATGTTTCCCATATTGTTCTTGAAGGCAAAGCCCGGATGATGGTAAGTCGGCATATTTGTTCCCATGTTTATGTGAAAATGAGTGGATAAAATATGTATGGAGCTTGATCTACATGTCCACATGTAAAAAGGTTGAGCTTTAGCTACGACTGGAGATGAGTACATTCAGTTTGTTGACAATATGATTGGTGATGAAGATGATAATAATGCTGATGTGTTGTTATTTATACTTTTTTCAGTTTTGCAATGACAAAAAGGTGAATTCCAATTTCGAGAAATTCATATTTGTCTATGGGCTTTTACATTCTCAAGTCTCAACAAAGCGGGTGTCTCATAGTGTGGGGTTTGCCCTCAAATATGAAGAAGTTCTTATCATATCAGATTTTCATTAAATCTTTCAAATTCATGCCTCAGGGTTTTACCCCAATGTTTGCATGGGAATTTTCTTTCTTTAAAGAGGTGCAACAAAGTATCACAGCCATTAACTGCCAGAATATTTCATATGTGCCACCATTGTATTTTTCTTGGGGGCTAATAGTAAAAGTCAGACTGCTGAACTCACATTGGTAAAATTTTTTCCGTGCATATTAAAATAAACAATTAAAAAGAGCATGATGGGAATCAAATTTCTTCCCACCAAACCCTTGACGCTGACCTTTTGAGAAATCATTGAGTTGGCAGGTGTAGTACCTATCTTTTCTCAATCGCTCCCTTTCCACCTAACGCCAAGTGGCTTTCTATCTGATTTCCCCAGTTTTAGAAGGCTAAATGGATAAGTTATCAATCCTTCAACTTATATATGCCTCCCATTTTTATTCTCAGCTAACTTTTGGAGGTCTTAACGTTCTAATCTATCTATCGTAAAGGATATTCTGTGAATGAATTGTCATGAATAACTTCACCCGTGTCTGATGAGCGGAGATCACAAACATTCGCAATACATAGATACCCTAATGAAATTATTTAAAGCTAAGCCAACAAGGTTCCTTTAAACACACACACATTTCCGAAGCGAATGAATTTAATCGATAAAAACAAGCAATTACTGAAATTGGCGAGGGTTGATCACTTATAAATGTAAAGTCGGATCATAAAATAGGTCGGTCAATCAGATTAGTGTATATATAATTTTGCTAATTGAAAAAACTTAAAAATAACGAACTCCTCAAAAGATCGTAGCGGTCTTTGTTGTTTCGCTTGACTCGAACCGTTGCCGAACTATCCGAGACGTGTTAGCGTTATCGGCAACGACCTCCAGGACCCGAGATCATTTAAACGAGAATTTCCGCCCAGATGATCGGCGGGCCTGCCAATAAGTAATTCGCGCGCTTTCCCGATCATCGAAAATTTTTGGGAGCGGAATCAAGCGAGAGAAATGGAGTTCGGCTTCTCCATTTTTTCACTGCTGGTCGTGTCTCTCGTCCTGCTTCATGTCGCGGAATGTCATCCTAATTCGGAGGTGAGTCGTTATTCCATCAGGTTTTTAATCGTTTATACTGTTTCATGATCGGCCGTCTGACGGAGTGGTTTCCGCGAGTTATTCTCTTGTTCGTGTTCTTTTGGAGTTTGTTCTAGTCCGTGTGTTTTGATTATGAGTTTGCGTTTCTTGGTTTCCGATACTTGGAGTCCTGTTGATGGTTTCAGATTTCGCAGCTCCTCCTAATTTGGAGCATAATCTCTCGTTCTTTGGAGCTAATTGAGTCGGGCTCTCCAGATTTATAGATTTTCTGGCATCTTCGAAATTCGTGATATGTATGATTGCTTTAATTTGCTAGGCTTCGAGATTCAGTGGAACCGAGGTAGACGAGTTTGACTTCCCGAGTCCTTTGCTCCTAACCTTTTCTTTTGTCCTGCCTGGTAGTGAAATGTCATCCAGGTATGAATTAGAGTTATAATCTTCATCTGGTCATTCGTCTTTCTTTCTTCAGAGGCGCGGTCTGATGTGTCAGTTTCTGCGGTTGAGTTCTCCTTGGTCATGTGTGTTGATCTTTTTCAAATTCCGTTTTCGCCATCCAAATGTTTTGATTTTCCTTTCTCTTTGTCCATCCTTTCTTGAGATAATAAAGTCCTAGGGTTCTAGACTTTTAGTTCTCTGGCAGCTCGGAATCCTTCGCTTCTTGATGGTGTCATGATATGGTGATTTGATGGTTGAATTTCTCGTCCTTTGATAAAAGAAAGAACGGCACTTCTGCGAGCATGATGTGATCTCCTGAGAGACGATGAACAACTTAACGGTTTTGCTTCGATTTTTCCCACTTTGTTTCCTCACCCAAGTTGTAGGTTTCTGGACTTCGTAAGAGCTGTAGGGTTCTGTATCCTTTTGTCTTTCGTATATTGTAATTTCTATGATGTCTGTTCAGGGGTCAATTTTGGAATATTCCTTCATGAAAAATTTCCGGGCTTTAACAACGTCTTTACAGCTCGCGTCCATATCAATGTCTCCGTCAAAGTTTCAAACCATTAGCAAGAATGCATCGTTACTCGTTAACCATTTTATTATATTAAATTATGTTCACGAATTTATTTCTTTACTGAATTTTTATGTCCCCGTTTTTGTGATTTTTCTTTTTTGGCAAATAACAGTTCTGTGAAGTGACGTCATTTGGATGTGCGGACACCAAATCCGGCACAAAGCTTTTGGTGAAAGGAGGAACTGTGGTTAATGCTCACCTCCAAGAAGTTGCTGATGTTTACATCGATGATGGGATAATTGTGGCGGTGCAACCACACATCAATGTGAGGAAAAGATGCCAATTCTCCATATGCACAATTATGAAATTAAATTGTATTCGTCTTTGACATTAAGATATCAAAAACAGCTATTTTATTCATATCTAGTTTGAGTTATAGGTTGGTGGAAAAAAAAAAGAAAATTTGCTTACACACACATACACATAAAACACGCTATGTGGGTGACTTCTTCTTCCAATAGAGGGATGCAAAATGTTAAAAATTTATTTATCCAAAAACAATCCTGAAAATCAGATGTATAAATTACATTTTATAAGGTTTTAAAAATTAATGATCTTAGATCTCTTGGCTGACAAATCCAATCCAGACAGCAGCTTTTCAAGATTCTTTTACAGTCTTATATTTTCACATATTTTGCATCTATTAATGTGTGAAATGCATCTTAAAATAAGCAGAAGCATGCATAAGAGACATTTGGAGAGACATAATCGAAGGATCCTGTAACAACTGGACCTATGAGTGTATTTATCTGTTCATTAGATACTTATTTTTGAGTGCAAGCAACAATATTCTTAAGTTGATTGTGATGAGCTTGCATACCTGAGTTTAATTTTGTAGGATTGACACCAAATCAATGTTTCAAAAAATATAGGTATCTGAGGTACAAAAACAAAAGCCAAATGTTCAGATCTCTGCCCCAACTAACACTGTGGTGTACTAAAATTTCTTTACACACTCATTTCAGGTTGGAGAAGATGTCACTGTCATAGACGCAACAGGGAAATATGTTATGCCTGGTGAATATCGAAGAAAGTTTGATTTGCTTAAGGAGGACTACATGCTTTTCCAAGAAAGTCTATTTTCCATCTTTTTTTTAAGACAATTTTGAACCCCTTTTTTTCTTCCTATGTCTGTGGCTTCTAGGAGGAATTGATCCACATGCACATTTGGAGATGGACTTCATGGGTATGCAGACCATTGATGACTTTTTCAGTGGTCAGGCTGCCGCACTAGCTGGCGGAACAACTATGCACATTGATTTCATAATACCAGTAAATGGGAGTCTAACAGCAGGCTTTGATGCCTACTCAAATAAAGCAAAGAAGGGTTGCATGGACTATGGCTTTCATATGGCTATCACAAAATGGGATGACGATGTTTCAAGGGACATGGAAGTCATGGTCAGGGAGAAAGGTTTGCACTTTCTTCTTCTTAAGTATCTTCTTTTTTTGCTTGTCAAGAAGAAGCCAAAGTAACTTTTGTCTAGATCTGATTCTAAGCTTACATGATGATTGGCTAGTCTAAGCAGCACGTTTTTGAATACTAGGTATCAATTCTTTCAAATTTTTCATGGCATACAAGGGAGCACTCATGGTCAGTGACGAGCTTTTGTTGCAAGGCTTCAAAAAATGTAAAGCTCTTGGCGCTTTGGCTATGGTTCATGCTGAAAATGGAGATGCTGTTGAGGAAGGGCAAAGAAGGATGATTGATCTCGGTATAACTGGTCCAGAAGGGCATCCACTTTCTAGGCCACCTCTGGTATTGCTAGAAACCAATTTTCTGACTAGTCTGAGCTTAGTGGGGCATGTCAGAACAAGTGTTTTTTTTTTCCAAGTTTTTCCATCGTGAAGACTTTTGTTTGACTAGTGAAATTGTTCACAATCCACTTTTAGTTACATACAACTCAAGTATCATCTTATGGCAGCATCTAATCTGTTTTTAGGCATATAATTAGTCTATGCTCCAACCTTCTTTTCTATGTAGTGGCTTTCTTGGTGAACATTCTGGCATCAAGTTCATTGATAGACATAGAATCCCGTTTTTCACATGGTCTCTTGCACAAAGGAACTTATGGAAGATTTTCTTTGTTATTCCATGCCAATATATATCTTTGATGACTTTATCAAAATTTTCTATTTGATCGTTGCCAACATATGTCTCTGATAACATTATCAAATTTTTCCATCAAACATTTCCAGTTTGTTGTTGGATTGTTGCATGACTTATATGATTTTAATTGATACTGATGCAGCTGGAAGGAGAAGCAACTGCTAGAGCTATTCGGCTAGCAAGATTTGTAAATACACCCTTGTATGTTGTTCATGTCATGAGCATTGATGCAATGGAGGAGATAGCCCAAGCTCGAAAGTCTGGTATAAAATATCCTTGGCATGCATTTCCTTGATTTCACCAGTTCAGAGTAATGCAACAATGCTTTCATCCAGTGTCACAGATATCACGAGATTTTTGAAAATCTCACAATATGTATGAGAAAATCAAATAAAACAAAAAAAAAGGAAAAAAACTCGAAATTTTGAAATCTCACGATTTTTCCCCAAAAATCTAATATTTTTAATTTTTAATTTTTAAATGGTTTTTTATTATTTTTATGTTTTTTTAGTTTTTTTTTTTAAAAATTGTCGATATTTCTTCAAGATTTATCCAAGAAGAACAATTTCGCCAAAAAACGCCCAAGAAAACCTTCCTGAGATTTTCCCAAGAACTATATTTGTGGCAATGGCTTTATTGTAAGACTAGGTCTTCTGGATGTATAAAGGGGTTGTTAATCTAAGACATGAAGTGTCATGTCGCAGCCTTTGAAAAAGTTGATACATGGGATGTGCATATCAAATCAAAGAAAAATTCAAAAGCGGAGACTGCTCTTACTTGTAAAGTGCACCATTAAATCTGATCTGTATTAAAATTGTGAGAAAGGGGGATGAGGGAATGTTTGTATGCATGTAAGTCTGCCTTGATGAGGTTGAGCATGAAGCCAGAGTGTGGCAGCATAAGAGCAGTGGGCCATTGCCTTCAATCTCACTACCTATATCACCAAGATTCCATATGATTCCATGTGATTGATTTTCGTTCAGGTAATGGGTTACAGCCAATTTAAAGAATTTTCTGATTAATACAGAGGTGTTGTGTGTGTGATGGCCATGGAATAGAATTATTTTGACAAAGTGTTGTCACTTGTCATTCAGCTAAGAAAAACAATAGTGTGGACTATGGAGACACCTCATACTTCATGCCTGAGATGCTCAGTTGAGCACATGAAACTTACTGTCCCGTTTTACACTTCAACATTAAAAGCACAATATCCATGCCATGTATAGGAGTGTTGGTGTCACTGTAGCTATCCAAAATTATAGAGGATTAATATCTTGATCCTTGTGAACTGTCAAGTAGCATGTAATATTTATGACTGGCAGGCTATGATTGTCAAAAAAAACTTTTCTTGTTTGTTTCTTTGTTCCTATGAAGGAATTGCCCAAGGAGCTCATTAATAGGAAATTCTGAACATAACCAATGGTCATACGAATGGGCCATATCCAAGATTGAAACCCCTATGTTTTAATTATGCTGTTCAAGTTTGTTGCTTCTATAACTATGCACCTTGGTTGTTCATACATATGGTGCTTATTGTTAATAGGTATGCAACTTATTTTATTCTTAGGTTTGTTTACTTGTGAATGCAGTTTTGAGTTCATCCTTTGCTTTGAACTTGTTCAATATGATTTTTTGAGAAATTTCAATACATACTTTCACTGTTGTTCAACTTGTTTTCAAAGTTCACTCTTCCTAACACTCCCATGTGGGAGGACTTGAGAAGAATTCCATTTTGATATCTTGGTCTGTAGCCTTTTTAGGTGCAAATTGAAACTGGTTATGGGTTGGGATGGGGTCCACTGTATTGGTCAAAGGTTTTGGCACATAACATCATCTACCAGGAAGACATGCTGCATGCATGGATCATTAAACTTGAGCGTTTCCTCTTCTGCATGACATTGCAGGGCAGGTGGTGATTGGAGAGCCTGTAGTTTCTGGTCTTGCTTTGGATGATTCAAAACTTTGGGATCCTGATTTTACAATTGCCTCCAAGTATGGACTTCATTTTACGGTCTCTGTCAGCACCATTGACTTCGTTTTGTCTATTGCTTGGTCCACAACAGAGTAGTTGCTATTATTTCTGCAGGTATGTCATGAGCCCTCCAATAAGGGAATCAGGACATGATAAAGCGCTTCAAGCTGCTCTCTCAAGAGGAATTTTGCAGGTTTTTTTTTTCTTTGCTCATCTATTAACTTTTTAAACTTTTTCTATCCATTTGATAGAATTTCATGGCCAGATTCCGAGTGCCAGTTATATTTTTCCAGCTAAACATGTTCACATCTCCAAGAAATTGACAGTTTTCCATTTCTGAGTATGCCTTCGATCTAGTATCCATAGGACCTGTAACATGGCAAGTGGTTCCATTGTCACAAGCACTTCAAATTCTTGGAGTGCTATGCTTGTCTTTGTCCCTCTTTTGATAATACAACCTTTTATTTTTTCTGGAAGCTGGTAGGTACAGATCATTGTACGTTCAACTCCACACAAAAAGCACGTGGACTAGATGATTTTCGTAAAATCCCAAATGGTGTTAATGGTAAACTCTATTTGGCTTAGAACTGGTATATCCAAAATTAATCTCAATATTTACTTCATTGGGTAGTATTTAGTTTACCTTTTAAATCTTGTATTGATTCAGGTATTGAAGAGAGGATGCATCTGGTTTGGCACTTAATGGTGGTAAGCTAATCTTTGTTATTGCCTCTTCTCGATTAGGCAACATAAATAATTTGAGATTCTATTTCGTGTTTGATTATGCAAGGAATCTGAAAACTTGAGATCTATATTGTTCAGGAATCTGGTCAGTTATCTCCTACTGATTATGTGAGAATAACAAGCACTGCCTGGTATGAGGCTTTTGCATTTGCTTCATATTGTATTTATTGATTTAAGAAGCCAAGCATCATTAACAATAAAGGAAAGGTTGATATTGGACATTCTCCTGTTCAAATGGAGTTTAATATTTTTTTATGGCATTTCCCAATTGACAAATTCAGTTAGTTGCTGTAGAAACTACAAAATATACAGAAAAGGACGTTTTATTCATATCTGTCAGCCTCTGTGTGGCTCCACAAAACACATGGATGCTTAGTTGTTTCTCAGTTCTGCAACTTTAAGGACTGGCCATGTTTTTGAAATATTGTGTATCTTATGCTAGGTGTGGTCTTGATTATTGAAGAACATATATGACCAAGTGCATTTGATATATTTGGAACTGTTTCAGTGCTCAGATATTCAATATCTACCCCAGAAAAGGAGCAATTATGGTTGGATCAGATGCAGATTTAATCATTTTGAACCCAAATTCAAGTTTTAAGATATCTGCATGTACTCATCACTCTAAATCTGACACAAATGTTTATGAAGGCGTGCAAGGCAAGGTATATACTAGTGCTGTCAAATGTTCAAATATCATTGTATATATTGGTGTTTTTTTTTTTTAAAAAAAACTTCACTGGTTAGATATCATCTTAAATTGAATCTTTTTCAACTTTTTTTTGGGTAGGGGAAAATTGAAGTTACAATTTCAGGAGGAAAGGTTGTCTGGGAGAATGGTGAACTGAAGGTCGAACCTGGTTCCGGGAGGTATATACCAATGGCTCCTTTTGGCTATCTATTTGACGGCAACAGAAAAGCAGATTTAGCATATCTTTCGTCTCTTCGTGCTCCTGTTCAGCGGCATAAGAGCTCATCATCTACATGATCTTTTCAAAAGAATAACCTATGCTTGATGCAAACCAACAGAAATTCTAGAATGTCTTGTTTTTTCTGTCTAAAAGTTTGAGAAGTCTCACTATCTGGGAGATGCTTCCCAGCACGTGAGATTTCATAGACAGGTTTGTCCACTTGTATAGCAAACCCAAAGCTTCAAAGGTTTCTTAGGCAAGAGAAACTATAGGTATGTATAAAATCTATAGATATATATGGTGCTTGCTTGATGAATAAAACCCATCTTTCATGGAATGTTAAAGCAGGCATATTTTTTGGTTGAGATGGCTTGTCCAAGATCCGAGTGAAGGAAATCCAGAAAATGTAGGTATATTATTTGGAAATACCTTGCTATTTTTTTATCGTTGAAGTCATCATTGATATTACTTCATATGGACATGCTCTTCTCAAACCGAAGTGGCTTAGCTTCAACCAATGCTCCTGATCAATAGAAGGTAAAAGAAAATATTGAAACATTGGTAAAGCTTTTCATTGTGGTAATCTTACCATGGGTCGCAATTCAAATTGAAATAGCATTTCTTTTAAAGGAGAACGTTGTAGACTGGTGTAGTCACTAGAATTGTGGCATGTTTCTACTGCTCAGACCCTCATCTTGGTGAATATGGGAGCGAGGAATAAGATATGCATTAAGTTTATCTTTATATAGTTTGGTGTGTCAGATAAGTAATCCAAAAGAGGCATGAACAGCTGTGCCTCATATATGCTTAGTTATAAATTACTGAAACAATGCACAGTCTACCTCGAATGAGGCTAAACAAAAACCTTTTGGTTGATTGGTGCAGCTGTTCTTAGTATTGCTTGCTTATTTGCTCAAACCATGGTGTTAGTATATACAGGAACAGCATATGCATTGATTGTTTCTTAGTTTGATACATCATATACATGATCCAAAAGAAAATTCAGCAGAAGTCATTCATACGTAAGTTCTAACTTCCAGAAACAATGCACTGTTTTGCTGCAAAAAGCTGCCACCCCTTATGCTGAGTTGCCTGAATCTGATGATTGAAAAGGATTTTTCAACATCTTTCGCATGACATGGATCAAGTAAGACTATATAACTGACAGAGTCCAGCATGTTTATGCCCTCATGCAGCATAAATACGTGAATATCTTCTTTCTCTGCAAGTGAACAAGGAACCTTAGGAGCTGGACTAATATTTTAGTTATCCACATCAAGTCCTTAACTAAAAGTACATCTATAAAAATGACTGTTGATTGGCATTTGCCTGCTCATCACATCCAAAACTAAAAATATAAAGGCACACTAAAACACACAAATAAGTGATTCCTTCCTCAAAATTAAGACTGGTCATTGGTTCTTCATAAAAGTTTGTGGTGCAAACCGTGGTGACTCTCTTTCCCTTTTGAAGTTCTAAATGTCCAAGTTCAGCCTACATGCTACAATTATAGAATGCTATATGTGAAATGCTCGTCTTTATATGAATTAGCTATTTGATTTACATGATTTTTGACGTGGGACTAGATATTTTTGAGATATGCTCATATATCCATGTATTTATAAGGTTTTTAAAAATCTACATTCTAAAATTCGTATACTTTTCAAAGCTCACAAACATCTTTGCTTTTCAGTAGATTTTGATATACACAGTGGAATTCCAACAATAGGATTATTTATACGCTCTTCTAAATTTCCTTAAATATTAAGAGTCCAATGATTGACCAGTCAGCCGTCACTTTTGGAGGTCGATTCGTTGGCTTGGGAGGCCTTTAACCCCGTTCTCCCTCCCAAACTACAGGTGGAGGCCACCGGCTATTATATGTCCAAAGCCAGAGAAAGAAATAGGGAGAGAGTAGTTAGTTTGTGGCAGCAGTTGCCCCAGATTGAGCTGCCGACGAAGTCTCAGTAGTTCAGCCATGGCCCGTAGCTTCTCATATTGAAGAAGATCCAATTGTCTGGACTTGTATTTGGCATGTGGGGGGTAGTGGCAGCGTGTGTGTGTGTGTGCTTATAAAATTTAGACCGTGAAATAGCGATCAATTCAGAAGCAGTTGTAAAATGTAAGAGACAAGAAAACAGAAGAGAGTAATAGAAAACTACCGGCTGATGGTGGTCACCACTACGCTTCTGCAGCGCCTTGAGTTCCTCTTCAGTGCCGAGGCTTGCCCTGTTGATGGTGGTCTTCACCTGCTTGCGGTTTGCCCTCGCCCGCGAGAAGACCATCGAGTAATCCGGCGAGCCCGACTTCTGATCCCACCCGCCGAATTGCGGAACAGCCATCCACGGCTTGTCCTGCAGAATTCCAGATAGACAACATTAAAAGAGAACGAGGAAGAACTGCCGCTATCTTGCTAATAACACAAAGAACAAATCTTCTGAATTGATCGCTATTTCACGTTTAGCGCATCCACAATGACCACGGTTTAGACAACGAAGTTGGCAGCGTTACTACTAAAGCAAGATGTGCCGAGTATCTATCAGAACAAATCATAAAACAAAAATTGGTCATCTTCAGCCATGAACATGCTAACCCCTTGCTCACATTTTGATGAATCATAGCTGGTACGTGGGGAGAGAGACAGAGAGAAAGAGGGGTGCCCTGTACCTCCATTCTCTGATCCATGTCCTGGGAAAGAATGGGCCTGCAGGCTGGCAATGGGAGATGGCAAGTTGGAGGACGTTGAGGAGCGGGTTAAAAAGGAAGACGAAAAAAAGGGTCTGTTTGGGGAAGCGAGCGGCGGTCCGCCAGAAGATTGGGTGGTTCCCAGTCGACAGCGCTCATGGAAGAGGAGAACCCGACGTTCTCAAGCAAACCTGGCGGTTGGCGGTTCGGTTAGAGAGAGAGAGGTCTGGTTTTTCGGGAGTCAGGGCGCCAATAACAAGCAATGGCCCCTTAACTAGAGGTGTAACGTTGTAAAAATCGGCACTGGTGTCATATGGGCTTGCTCAATATCGATCAATATGATAATTACGTAGCAGTTCATATCACCTTGTTTTGATTTTCAAATATAAAAATAAGTCAAAATATTTGACTTTGAGTCGTAAAATTCAAAAAGATATAAACTTGTACGACTTACGTTACATATTGGCCAATATGCGTCGATATGAAGCCACGTTAACCTTGTTTAGCTTTTCTGCTTTGTTGGTTAAACACCACATTGCCGGATCTGCCATAACTACGGAAGTTCAAGCTGACCGGTTCGCCTATCACAAAAGTAGGGTTTCCAATGGATTCATCCAATGATGGACATTCACTTTTCGAAACTTAACAAATTTAGTTGATGCAGGAAAATAGATTGGTATTATTAAAACTTTGGGGGCACTATGTAATTGGCGTACATACCACAATCTTCACCAAGTTCTAAATGCGGTTTCATGTGGGAGATTACACAACACGAGGGTCAAAATGAGAGTATTCCTATAACATAGCACCCAAACGTTATGTTGCGGTTATAAGGTAATGATTTAAATCGTATATCACTTAAAGGGTGTAGCATAATTGGTTGGTTTAGAATTCTTATAAACCTTGTATTGTCAATTTGATTGTTATGGATACTATTCAATGAAGATTCCATTCTCATGAGTACTATTTATTTAAACTGTAAATGATGTTGATACTCAAATTGAGTTAAAAGATGTTCTTGTAAGAACATCCAAACTTCTAACCGACTTTAGCCCAAAAGAGAAGGGCATGACTTTAACCTTATGAAAAGAAAAAAAATCCCATATAATTTGTACAGACAATTTAATCTTCTCCCCCTTTTATAAATATTATTCGTGAATCGTGTCATGTTCACGTGTCCCTGTAACAAACAGCCAGTTCATACAACCGAGTAACCGACATTCTTGGAGTGAGAACCAAGATGTGATGAAGGCACGGACCCGAGTTCGGCCGCGGCGTCCTACTTTTGTCCTAACCCTCAACATTAAAAAACCGAAGTCGGAAAAGGTGAGAGAGCGAGAGGGAGGCAGAGATGGCGACGATCAGCTTGAGGAAGGGGAACACTCGGCTGCCGCCGGAGGTGAACAGGGTGCTGTACGTGAGGAACTTGCCCTTCAACATCTCGAGCGAGGAGATGTACGACATCTTCGGCAAGTACGGGGCCATCCGGCAGATCCGGGTGGGCACCAGCAAGGAGACGAGGGGGACGGCCTTCGTCGTCTACGAGGACATCTACGACGCCAAGACGGCCGTCGACCACCTCTCCGGCTTCAACGTCGCCAATCGCTACCTCATCGTCCTATACTACCAGCAGGCTAAGATGTCCAAGAAGGTCGACCAGAAGAAGAAGGAGGACGAGCTCGCGCGCATGCAGGAGAAGTACGGCATCTCCAAGGACAAGTAGGTAGCTTTCCGTCGGGCTCCTCCCGATCGACCACAACGGCAACAAGAATTAGTTGGTTTTACCCACACCTCTGATTTTTCCCCTTCTTCCTCCTTATGGGTGTCCCCTGTTAGGGATTTTCTTGAAATGGGTCGGACTATGTGCTTGTATATGGAAGTTAGGAACTCCTGGACTAGACGCTTTTGTATCCTCTTTGACTTTTTTAGGGTTTCGTGCTAATACGGGGCCTTGTTCTTGTAGGATTGGATATTAATTGATGAAGAAAATTAGGGTTCTTCATTGCTTTGACCTTTCCTTTGCTTTGTTGTTTCAATGGTTTTACTCAGCAGGTTCGGCGTTTCGATTGCTTATCCAGGGTGCGCTAATCATTAGTTTGGATGCAGTATCCTCGTAGTGGTTGGAATTGATTTTGTTTGCTGGTGAAATTAGGGTTTTCTCGTGGATTTTGTAGTCCAATTTTTTTTGTGTGTTATCCTGATGTTTCTGGTTTGGGTTTATTGGGGCGGTTCCGAGATTAGCGTTCTCTGTTCTGTTGGTTGGAATTGGATGATTGTGTTTCTGGACAATTTGGGATTTTGAGGCTAGGACTTTCCTGTGGCGACAAGTAGTTTAGGTTGGAACTCATAAGGGATAGTTGTGGGGAAATCTATCCCTTTTTGCGTTTCTTAGTTCAAGTCTAGCATTGATTAGTCGCATATATCTTACGATGATTTAATGTGTTCACTGATGTGATGTTCCGTATGAGTGTTCTTTGACGAGATAATCTACGCTTAAGGGTTATTTGTGATGTTGTAAATGGTGATATACTGGGTTTTGCTTTTCCTTGCATGTAATGTTTACTATAGGCTCAACCGGGGGCGTGCAATTGAATTTGAATAAGGTTGCTGATGATCATTTTATCTGCACTCGCTTTGTCTGTACATTTTGTCTTCCTTGGAAGTATCTTACCCGCGAAATGATCATTTTATCTGCACTCGCTTTGTCTGTACATTTTGTCTTCCTTTGGGAAGGAAACCGTATTTTGTGTTGGCAATATTAGGTGGAGAGGCATTTCTTTTCTAACTCTGGAAGAGGAAAGATAGATCTTGTTGGTAAGCTTGGAAGTGGCTCATCTGTGCTAGTATCTGAAAGGTGTCAGAAGGGGGGGGGGGGGGGGGGGGGGGGGGGGAGAGATTCCTTGTCTTCAACCAGCAATAGAACCTTGTTCATACTCTGAATTTGATTTGAGAAAGGTGGTTTTCTGCGCTTTTGTTCCAGGAACTTGGTTTAAAGATCTGCTTTCATGTGGATCTTTTGTCACATTTTTGCTGAAAATCAGTTTGTAATGTTTTTTCTGGTATGTGAAGCCATCCAAGATTTTGCCACTGAATATACGCTACCATTCTGTCGTTATTTGGTCATTATTCTGTCAGGATAATGTTGTCGCAGCATATCCTGTTCTTTTCACTTGCTCTTCTTGATACTATCCAATCAGAAGGCTATTCGCTTTGTGTCGTCGTAAGAGAGGGGATCCATCTTCCTGATCCTTGATGAGTGGCGTGTCCGTATCTGCCTGTTCCTGGCAAATCCTTGTGGTGACATATCTTTTCTTTGTTTGTGCATTGTATGAGGAATGAATTTGACTCCTTTTACGGCGTTAAGTTCCATGAGGTCAAGTCCAGGTTGCTCACTTAGTGGAGGGTTACCTTTCTTGTTTGCCTCTTATCTTGGAGCGTTAAGAAATTTTTTTATTTGGACGTTGTCCTGCAAACTTTTTTGGAACTTGCACGATTTGCTTGGAAGATTTGGTCTTAGATTTGAGAGTGTTTGTCCTCGAAGTTGGGCCGTTTCCGGTCTGCAGCATGAGCATAGCCTGGTAGCTACCATATGCCTAACTTAGCAATTAGTTTTATCTTTATTCTCCTTGTCACACACACAAGAATTACGTATAATTAGTTACATGATTTTAATATGCTATTCGTGGAGTTGGGAGTCATTATGGCAATACGTGGGTGCTGGGGATGTGTTGGGATTGTTAGCTGGAATTTTGTTCCCCCTTGGGGCTGCATGGCATCTTGCAAAATAGGCGCAATTGAGTACTTGATTCTGAATGCAGCTTCTCTATACATAGAGAGTGTATGTCCTTGGTAAGTTTTTGTTGGATACAGGAATAACATCACCTAATTTTCGAATCCAGATTAACCAAAAGAATGGGATCAGATTTGGATCCGATTTGAACTTGGATTTGTGGCTAGTGTTTTGGATTTAGATCTATTAGGTCGGCTCTTTGGGTCTTCCTTTATGGGAAATGGAATAGAAAAAAATTATGAGAGGGTGGTCGGCGAACGAGCGAATCATGGTGCACTGCATGCGCTCAACTTTTTTCTTCTATTTCTCAAACAATCGTTTCTCAACACAAAAATATTGACACGAACATTCAAATTGTTTCCTTGTGTCTTAAAGTCCGTATTTCTTTTGTTTACGTTGAGTCATTTGTTTATGCTTGTTTATTTGTAAGGGAGTGTTCTCCCATCGGTCTAAGTGTCTTGCATTGAGATTCTTTGTTTTGAGTGGTCGGCATGAGAATTCTTTAAGTGGCTTCAGCCATCATATGTAAGTAAAATTAAGATCATTTTCTTTTCTTACATCTTTATTGATGTATTAAGTTTTTTTTAAGAAATACATTGTAAGTTTTCTTTATTCACAAATTGTGTTTTTTATGTATTTGCTTTCTAAAATTGCTTTTGCACTCCTTTGGATGGTTTAAAGGCTGACGGCAATTAGAGTCAACCCGTCCGTGACACAAATAACCAAATGCGCGTGACACAAATAACCACATTGTAACCTTAAAACGTAAAAAAGCTAGAGGGGTTATGCCGAGGGCTGACAGCGCTTTCCGCTGGTACCCACCACGTTGCAGCCTTGGCCAGTGAACAGGCGTGGCCATAAAAAGGCGGTCTGACATGTGGAAGGTGGCCAGAAACAAGGCCAACAAGTTGGTCTCGGCCATAAGTGGGTTTTTTGAACTTTACTTGGCTACCAAACGGAGGATAAACTATATTTTTAGAATAAATTCATGAAATAACAACATTTTTTCATTGCTAAACATCTTCTAAAGATATGGTGGAGCCTTTGGTCACTGTAGGAGGCAAACTGTTCACACCAGTCCCTTTAAATTTCTTTGCCATAATGGGTCAATGTGTTCACGTCAATTCTTTCCAATTTCTTTTATATATATATATATATATATATATATATATATATATATATATATATACAACCTGCCCCACGGCAATCCAGTTGCAGATCGGCAGAGTGTTCACACCAGTCCCTTTAAATTTCTTTGCCATAATGGGTCAATGTGTTCACGTCAATTCTTTCCAATTTCTT
>JAANDH010000081.1:0-345157 GCA_011799765.1 Nymphaea thermarum | reverse complement strand
TGTATATATATACAACCTGCCCCACGGCAATCCAGTTGCAGATCGGCAGAGTGTTCACACCAGTCCCTTTAAATTTCTTTGCCATAATGGGTCAATGTGTTCACGTCAATTCTTTCCAATTTCTTATATATATATATATATATATATATATATATATATATACAACCTGCCCCACGGCAATCCAGTTGCAGATCGGCAGAGTTATCTAGTAGTCATGAACGCCTCGACAGATTGACAGAACCAAGTTGCCAAGAGAAATTGATGGGGCCCCTTAAAAGATGTACAACTAAGATGCAGCAGCGTTGGACGCCCACTGTGATGGAGATTCGACAGCAGACTCACCAGCGGCGTCTCCAACTTGTGAGCGAAGATGGAAATGCAACAGCCGCGACTAACAAAATATGTGTAATGTGGAGCAAAATATGGTTTGTATTGGGGGGTGTAAACGGTCGAGGGATCAATTGTCGAAAGTGGCAACATATTTTTTCAGAAATTCTTTGAAACAAAACTTTTAAAAATTTACGCTTGTAAATTTTAAATTTTGAAAATATGAGAGGGGTACGAAAATTCTTACAAGGGCCGACATATATATATTTTTTAAGAGGGCTCAACCATGCCATAAAAATTACTATACGATAAAGTTCTCAAAAGGGACTTTGTTTTCCAGTCAGTTATTTATCTTGACCAATTCTTGTTCACATGATTTACGTAGATTGTTCAGGTGAAGGTGAGTTACGTAAACTTCTTTCCTTCACGCATATTACGGAGAAACTCACTCTCTAGCTTGGCCATGATTCGATGCTCCGCCTCTCTAAACATTTTAGTTATAAATTTAGATTCCTCTTTAAAGAGAACCATGGTAAAACAGTATAACATCTTTCATTAATCATAACTGCATAACATCTTTAATTCAATGTAAGGTGAGTTACTTTCATTCTCATTAAACGGATGAAAATGTACGTCCGGGACGGAGCCAGAATTTTCTTTAGGGGCGGGTTGGGTGTCCGATCTCTGGATCAAGGTAGGGCAAAACAAAATTCTAATACAAAAAATACATTATGCAATTAAAAAATATTATTTTTTTTTCAATGTGAAAAAAAAAAATTTCGTTGGCTGGGGTGAGACCATAGCTTAGGCGGGCTTCCCCTTCCCTCCAGCCCTACGAGCCCGTGGTCAGGCCCAAAAAGTGAGCGCCCGGGTAACTATGAGTTGTCAGGACTGGCTCGAGTAAGTTCCATTCGACCAGATTAAGTTCAACAATTTATATTCAATATTATTATATATATTGCATTCAACCCCACTAAGTTCAATAATTTATATTCAATATTATTATATATATTTTATTATAAACCAAAAGTGAGTGCACCAAAAAGGCAAAAGATAAGCATGGAGAAAAGAGGGAGTTGGAGTATTTTGAAGATTTTTTTTAGATGTATATTTTAACTTTTCCGGTGCTTTTTTGCTCATCTATATGAAAGTTTTTATTTCTCTTTTTCACTTACCAGGGGTATTTTGGTCATTACACCATTTGATAAACAATTTTTTTAATGCAGAGGTTGTGCATGTAAGCGACATATAAGGTCAGCCTGACTAGTTAGCCCAATCGTTAACAGTTGTAAGTGGAAGCACATTGTGATTTTTTCGTGTAAAAAGAAAGAAAGAAAGAGGAAGTTGCGTCAAAAGAGAAGACCACAGCTTGTGCGCTAGATCTATGATCTTCGTCGGTCGGCTAAGGATCGAACGTAAAAACTTTTCGATGGAGTTGGAAATCTAAAAGGTTACTCTAAATACAAAAATAGTGTATGCACAATCGACTTGCATGTATCATGCAAAAGCAATTCCGTTTAAAGAGAATGAAAGATTGTACAATCTAGGGGTTGGCAGACGACTCATCTAGTATTCATTTCGATGATCCTAGGGAAATGAAGAGGGATAGCATCGGGTCGAGCCCATCCTGTTTTTGTTTCAAAAAATTTAAAAATATATATGTTAAATATATTGATATAAAAAAAAAACATAATAGAAAATTTTAAAAACTTATTCGAGATCCAGCCCGATGGTAGTGTGAAGGTGACGACCAGCAGGAGGGGGCGAGGTGACCTAACCCCCTCACGTGCTCACCGGCAAATCTCGGCAGCTCTATGAATGCTCATCTCAGCCTTCCACTTGTTCATACTGTCTATATACATCGCTCTCGTTCATTCAAAGCCCTACAGTAGAGATCGACAGAGAGATGGGTGCTCCGCTAGCGTCTTCCACGTCTCTCTCCCTTCACGACGTAATCGCAGGAATGGTCCTCTTCCTGGTAACCCGCCTCTTTCTCTCGTACCTCCTCCGGGCGGTATCCGGCCGCTGCCTCCCGGACCGAAGGGTTGGCCCGTCATAGGTTGCATGCCATTACTGGGACGCATGCCCCACGTCTCCCTTTTCGAGCTGGCCAAGGTGTACGGCCCCGTCATGTACTTGAAGCTGGGCACCAGCGCCATGGTGGTAGCCTCCAGCCCTGCTGCCGCCAAGGCTTTCCTCAAGACCCTCGACACCACCTTCACCAACAGGCCTCCCAACGCCGGCGCCACCCACATGGCGTACAACGCGGAGGACCTTGTCTTCGCCGACTACGGTCCCAGGTGGAAGCTGCTGCGCAAGCTGAGCAACCTCCACATGCTCGGCGGCAAGGCCCTCGACGACGGGGTGGCAGTGAGGCGGGCGGAGATGGTCCACATGTTCCGGACGGTGCAGGACCACGCCCGCCGTGGGGAGGCGGTGGACGTGCCGAAGATGCTGTCTTACGGGATCGTGAACATGATGGGGATGGTGATACTGAGCAAGAGGGTATTCGAGAGCGGTGGGAGCGAGTCGAGCGAGTTTAAAGTCATGGTGGTGGAGCTGATAACGTTGGCGGGGCTGTTCAACGTGGGGGACTTCATCCCCTTCATCGCGGGGATGGACCTGCAGGGTATGAGGGCGCTATGAAGAGGGTGCACCTTAAGTGGGACGCCCTGATCAGGAGGATGATAGAGGAGCACGAGGCCACGCGAGAAGAGAGAAAGGGGAAGCCCGACATGCTCTACGCCGTGATGCAGTACCGAACAGACAATGAAGTCAAAGGTACCAACATCTACTTGGTGTAATTCAACCTTCAAATCAATAAGTCTTTGACGAGTGTACTGCGTTTTTTTTATGTTGAAGGTGGTGGCGACGGTGAGAAGCTGACGATGACGAACATCAAGGCATTATTGCTGGTAAATATCAAGCCAGCCATGCTCTCCTCGTGCAATAGCTACATCTTTGCATGCGCGCATTCTAATGCTGGCCCGCAGTTGCAGGTTCGGACATGTTGAAGTATGGAAAGAGAGGATATATCAGCATGTTCGGGTACTGCTTGCTGTAGTTGCAGGAGGTTAAACTGATCTAACTGAATATAAAAAATGAGGGAGCACGATAATAAAACAACTGTTATCAGGACACTAATTCAATAACGCCAAGCTTTGGTAGCAGAAAACATATTTATCACAGACCACTTGGCCTTGGTAGAAGAAATCATAGAGAAACTGAGTAGGGGACCAAAAAAGATACCTACTAAAATTAATTATTGAAGTTTTTTTTTTCTTTTGCAATCTTACCTTATATATATGATCTTAAAATTGTGATTTCATGAAAAATATATATTAGGTTATAATCTTACCTTAGTCATTTTCTTGCTTTGATAACGTTTTTTAATAATAAAAAAAATGAACTTCTCTTATAGCAACCAAATTTTAACAGCAAAAAGGATCAATCCTTTTACAAAAATAGCTTTAACTAAAACATGAATTACATAAAATTAGCGTTTATTAAAGGTGTACATTTTGTTAAAACAATTTTTAACATAAATTTAAGAGATCTGTTTTTTGTTGAACGTCACGGACATGGAGATCAAAGTTGTTGAACGTCGGTTTTTTGAATTGCTGTTGCAGAACCTGTTCGCGGCAGGGACGGACACGACGTCGAGTGTTGTGGAGTGGGCGATGGCCGAGTTGCTCTACAATCCAGCGATCCTCAGGCGAGCTCAGGCGGAAATGGACAGCGTGATCGGCAGGGAGAGGAGACTGGAGGAATCGGACACACGCCGTCTGCCATACTTCCAGGCCATATGCAAGGAGACCTTCAGGAAGCACCCTTCCACCCCGCTGAACATACCGCGCGTGGCCACCCAGCCCTGTGAGGTGAACGGCTTCTACATCCCCAAAAACGCTAGGCTCATGGTCAATATTTGGGGTATGGGCAGGGACCCCAAAGTTTGGGAGAAGCCTCTTGAGTTCAACCCGGACCGGTTCCTGACCCCGGAGCTAAGCATGATCGAGCCCCGTGGAAACGACTTCGAGCTCATCCCCTTCGGCGCGGGCCGGAGGATCTGTGCCGGCACCCGACTGGGAATCGTGATGGTCGAGTACATTCTAGGCTCACTCGTGCATGCCTTTGACTGGAAGATGCCGGCCGGCGAGAAGGTCGACATGGCGGAGACCTTCGGAATTGCGCTGCAAAAGGCGGTGCCGGTCAAAGCCATGGCTACACCGAGGCTGGCTCCTCAAGCCTATGCATGACTGATTTGTAAACTTTTCACCGTGCCATGTTGACAATGCACTTACTCTACACCTGGTCTTAGGACCCCAAAACTTTCACTTGTTAACATTTTGCAAGTTCAATTTTGGCCATGTAAAAAATTAAGTTTCAAATGATTTTGTCTGGAATGACCGAGGCCTGAAGGAGCCAGCAAACTAACATCAAGCAAAATTTATTCCTACGACGATAGTCTACCACATCCTGTGATTCTAGGATTTTATCACATCAAAATTATGTTTCTTTCCCAAGTTAATGGAATAGGAGTTAAAAGTCAATAAAACCCAAAATTCAAGTTGCTTTTCCTAGATCCGAATCGCTTGCATCTCTAATACTGCCAATGGAAATGAAACTGGTTTTTGGACCGGACCCAGCTTTTTCTTATAGAACATGCAACTATCTCTAAGGTAATGCAACCATCTCTGAAGTTGTAAATATAAATTTCCTTTGCAAATAATTGCCGTGACGAAGTCTGAAGATTGATGTAAGTTTCCAATCACATATAGCAGAGACCATTATGTACGTGACTGTCGTTCCTCTTAGTCCGTACTTGGGGTGGGCATCAGGCGGGTCGGGACTCATTTTGGCAGCCTGAGCCTGATATACTTTAAAAACATTACAAAAATAATATATATATCAACATAATTACAAAATTAAAAAAATATATCAGGTCCAGGCTCAATAGAAGGCCCACCCTTAATCAGTACTCCTAAAATTATATTATTCTCTTAACGCAAACTGGGGAGTGTCATGTCTGGACTGATGATAAAGGGGAAGGGATTGCTTCGAGCCGCATTGCATAAGCTGTAAAGCACTTTTTGGAAAATTGTCGCATGAAAATTATTGACAACTTGGATTTGTTTTTTTGACATTTATATGCAATGACCTCATGAAAAAACTATTTTATGGACCATGTTTGATCCCATTTTCAGTAAATAGCCAACAATTTCAGTAATTTTTTTAATATGATATATATGTCCGACCCAGTTGAATGCCTCGACAGTTTGACAGCAGAGCCAAGTTGCCAAGAGATTGTCATAAACTTTTTGGAGGAGAATTGGTGCTTGTTTGCAAGTGATAGCAAGCATATGCTTAATGGCGCTCCGGTTTTGTGCCATTCGTTTGCATTCGATTCTTCTTGCCTTGTGACTCGGGCTTCTCGATTCTCTTGCCTTTCCTGAAGTGATGATGCTTTTATCAAATTTCTAATGTTTTTGCATCGTGACGTGAGATAGAAGGAAACAGAAATCGATAAAACAGTTACCCATGTTTTTGTCATGCCAGTGCAATTTGGTCGCCATTTTATAACATTCTTCTTCTCCTTTTGTGTCATAGTTGGGGTTAGGTGTTTTTGGGTAGGAAACTTTGGATTATAGTTTCAGAATTTTAAAAGGAGTTGAAATATATTTTTTTTGTAAAGGGACGACGAGGTTTCAGCTTTCTTCGATTCGACGGAGCTCGGGATGCCGTGTTTTGTCCACCTGAAAAATTCAACTGTTCGTTAATAAATATCGCTAAATGGAATCTGTCCATCCAAAAACAGCCTTCGTTCCAGCTCCAACTGTTTTTATCTTTCATAAGATGACGACGCAAGAAGGGATCTTATCCTTTTATGATAAGACTAGTCATACCAAGAAGGAAAGGAGGGGGTTAGAAGGAAAGAAGGGGGTTAGGTCGGCCCAACCCAGTGGCGGAGCTAGAAATTTTTGGCCATGGGGCATTAGTACATGTTGTTGGAACTAAAGCAAAAAAAAAATCTTCAGGCCAAGTCAGGGAGAGATGACAAAGCATTGGAGTTGTTCTTGAAGATGTTAAAAGACGGTTTCAGGCCAAGTCATGGAACATTCTCCATGGTTCTTAGTTCTTGTGCTAGTATAGGAAAAAAAGTTAAATCATATTTAGTTCTCATGCGAATTAATCAGAAGGCCTAACACTAAAAGGAAAAAGAGACCCAAAATCCAAGAGAATTAAATAAAACTGGGATTCTGAACTAGATAGGTGCTTCTATGAAGACCGATAGCTGGGAGTCAACTATGCAGCCACATACACGTATCCAAAAGAGATGCCTGAACTCATGAACGGATAAGACATGTAGTTCTCTCCAAGAAAAGAAAAAACAAAAATGCCAATTAAAGAACAAGATCGCAGATTCATCAGAACGCGCAGAAAACGAAGGAAACAAGACCCTAATCCACAACCAACCAATTACAATATTCACATCCAATGAAAGAAAACCTCGACATCGGCATGTCATTTAAGAAAAATAAATCCTAGAAAATCCGTCAGAGAGGTCCCCTTAAAAAGTTAACGCCCTAACGGAAAAAATAACCCAAGAAAAAAACAAAATAAAGAAAAGATTTGCCAGAGATGAAAACCAACTTGCTCCTCACGTTCTCCTTTATCGACAAAGATGATAGCAAGGCGATCTCCTTTATTGACAGAGGGTAAAACGCTCGCCGACGGGAAGAAGAAGAAAACCCTAAAAATTGCAAGAGAAAAAACGCCTCACCACTGCGCTATTGTGGGCCTGCAGCCTTGCCCTTCACTCGCTGGTTCGCCTCTTCGCCTTCGCGGCTTCGCCCTTCGGCAGTTTTACTTTCGCCATTCGGTTTCAAACTTTCAGGTGAATTTGGGAGGGCTAAGGGCAGATAGAATCAATTGGGTGAATTTGGGCGAACTTTCGGGTGAATTTGGGCGCCTTATGTTTTCTGGAGGCTGGAGTTGGACCAATTGTTGGACCCGATCCATATTTGGCGTGGGCAGCAGCATGGCGTCCACACGGGCATGATGCAGAGACACTCCACTAAACTGTGGATGTTTTTTTGGCTGGCGTGGGCAGGCGCCCACGCCTGCCCATGCTGGCTCCATGTTATCACCCCAAATTTTTCAAAAAACAGGGTTATTAAAATTTTGGGTCTATTATTTTTAAAATGAATTTCAAATTCAAGTTAGATCTAAAATCCAAGTTTAGATCCAAATCTAGCATTTCAAACTCAAAATCAAATTATCAAATTCAAATTAGATCCAAAATCCAACTTTCAAATCCAAATTAGAGTAAGACTCTTTTGCCACTCCTTTTGACAAAAGAAACTTATTTTAGAGGGCGATTTTGGTCTTTTGGTGGGCAAGACCTATTTGCCCATCCTTTTGACAAAAGAAACTTCTTTTAGATGACGATTTTGGTCTTTTGGTGGGCAAGATCTATTTGTCCATCCTTTTGACAAAAGAAACTTCTTTTAGAGGGCGATTTTAGTCTTTTGGTGAACAAGACCCATTTGACCCTCCATTTGACAAAAAAACCTCATTTTAGATGATGATTTTAGTCTTTTTGAATTGACAAGACTATTTTAAAATATATTTTTATAAGCCTAATGGCCAATTATAACAATTTTCAAACCATTTCTTTTTCAAAATAATTTAAAATTATGTGAAATTCGGATAAAAAATGGGTGAAATTCAAAAAATTCAAATTTAGGGTTTTGGCTCCAAAGCTCTTATCTCTTTAATTCAAATCTTGAATTCGAATTTCGAAATTTGGCTCTAAAGCTCTTATATCTTTAATTCAAATCTTGAATTCGAATTTTAAGTTTTGGCTCCAAAGCTCTTCCCTGGTAAATTCAAATCTTGAATTCGAATTTTAAATTTTGGCTCCAAAATCTTTATAAATACCCCATAATCTTCTCTCTTGAGGGGGGCCAACAATGAAGGAACCTCTTGTGCTTCCTCATTTTCTTTTGCTCTCTCTTTCCATTTCTCTCTTTTTCTCCAACTTGGAGTAATTTTCATCATGCAACAACTCTTCAAGGGAGCATCAAAGATCTCTTGGGGGCTTCATCTTCAACATCTTGAGAGCTTCATTCAAGGAAAATCCAAGATCATTCAAGAGATGACTCATTTATAATATCAATGACATTCGATGTATTTAATCTTCCTCTATTTCTATTTTCATCTTCTCTTCTCTCCATGGCATTTCCAAATATCATTCATATCCGATGTATGTAAATCTCTATTTTCATTTCCTCATTTTCTCTCTTCTTCCTCTCCTCATGGTCATATGAGATAGTCATTAATCTCTATTTTTAGAGTCAAGAGGCTATGTTCAAGTGCACCGGGAGCATGAAAAGATGAGATGATCTTTTATTTTCATGCTTAGATCATGCAATCTTTCCTTTTCATATCTTCATTTTCCTTTTGTCATCTCCCCTTGGCCGTGCAAGATAGCTCAAATGGTCCGGAATCAAGAGCTACTCTTGAGTGCACCGGGAGTATGAGCAAGATGGAACACAATCTATTTCTTCATTTATCTCCAAAATTATATTTGCTATATTGTCTTTGTTCATCATTCATACTTGAAATGATGCTCATGCATGATATTCTAATCATCCATTTATATGACTCAATGCACGATGAGAGTGAGTGTTTGGGGTTGAGATTTCTTCTTATGATTTTTGAGGTTGGGGCTTGCCCAACCCAGGAAGACTCTTACGAATATGTACATGTTAATATGCATTTGCATGTCATTTTACGCTAGTTTCTTTCCTAATCACCCTATTAGGAACCCTAATGAGTGTCTCGTTAGCTTGCTTGTATATCCCTTGTAGCAAACCAAATCATAACATTTCATGTATATATATAAATCATATTTTTCAAAACATTTTCGAAAGAACTCTCTAATATGGCCTTGGAGACTTAACTTAGGTTCTTGCATGAGCCCAAGTTCCTCTCCGGCCTACATCAAAAGAAATTGAAGTCGGCTATTTTCAATTCATTTCTTGATTTTAATACTCATGAAGAGGTATGCGTATATACATGTTATATTCGTATGTGTGCACATGAATGTCTTTTTTTGTCATTCTCTCTTTATGATTTAACATATCATTTTACAAACTCTCATATACGTCTATATAAATATATAAATGTGTATTCCATTTTAAATCTCTCTCTCTTTCTAAAATGATATTCTCTTTTCTAATTGATTTAAGCTTCATTTTCACAAGGTTTCATGCATGTATCTATACATATAGGAATACGTATCTCTCTTCCTTTTAAATCTTTGATTTTATGACTTTCAATATCTATATACAAGGTTTCATGTATGTTATGGTAGGAATGTCATTAGATGAATGTTGTGGTAAGAATAAATGATTTCACTTTCAATCATATAGGATCAATACATCCATGCATTCTCACCCACTTTATTTCATTTATGATCACAAACACATCTCTAAAAGAACTTAAGCAAGAGGGGATGAAACTGTAAGTAGGTGGTAACCGAATTAGAGCAAAATCTCAAACTTACTTAAAGTCTTATGAGAACACTAAAGTGATTTCAAAATGATTTCATAAGTTTTTCAAATGATATTTACTAATTCCACTTTTTCTTCAAAATTTTTCACAACTTCAAGCAACTCTTCAAGAGTCTTTTCGAAAGTTTGAAACATCAAACTTTCAATATTTTCTACACCGCATATAGAATTAAAATGATGTTTAAGTTAAAATGAAATGCATCAATAATAAACATAGCCCTTGGGTTGATTACCCCCGGTAAAGGAGCCGGGAACGGTCGATCCTCGTACCGACGGGCGAGTCCCTTTCTTCCCTATTTCAAAGCAAAACCTCATTTTTCTAGAGCACTCTAAAACCAATGAAAATTTTGGGATGCAAACACTCCGCCACTGGCCCAACCCCCTCACGTGCTCACCAGCAGCTCTTTGACTCTGCTCATCTCAACCTTCCACTTGTTCATATTGTTTATATCCATCCACATTTCGGTCCACTTGACATCCCACTGGAGAGCGACACAGAGATGGGTCACCAATCCCTTACAAAGTGGGCAACCAGGCCCTGCCGCAAGGCAATCCAGTTGCAGGCCAGCGAAGTTATGCAGCATCCATGAATGCCTCCATAGTTTGACATAGCAGTTCCTTGAGATAAAACTTTTAAAAGTTTACGCACGTAATTTTTAAATTTTGAAAATATGAGAGGGTTTACGAAAATGGACCCCTCTCTCCCACACTTTCTAACCCAAGAGTCGCTAGGTAGGGCCCTATATAGCAAAAAGTTGGGATGTTATATCCTTGGCTTTTTCTTTTTTTCAAACACTAAACACTTGGTTAATAAATGAAACCTTCTAACCTTTCAAACTTGGGCAGTAGACTTATTAACCTCCTGCTCACCCCAACATGTCCACTAGTGGTGCTCTGATCTTTCGAGTTCTGAGGGTTTCAATCCATTGGATGATGTCAATATCATTAGGTCTTTATTCCTAATCATCTGTTCTTATGCATCTAAAAAACACGTTGGTTACTGATAAAAATAGGCTGACAATGAGATGATCGACACCAATTGATATCTGGAAAGCCTTCATTAAGAAGGCTCAGCCATCACGAATGTTTCTAAGGCCATAAAAACTAATTAATGATACAAGTTTTAAGTTCTCAAAGGGACTTTGTCTTCCAGTTAATTATGTATCTTGACCAATTCTTGTTCACATGATTTACCTAAATTGTTAGGTGAAGGTGAGTTACGGAGACCATGATTCGACGCTAGACCTTCTCTGTCTCTATAAGCATTTTATTTTTAATTTGCAGAGGATTCTTGCGCCCTGCAAACTTGTCTTTTCCTTCCTACCGCAGATGGAATTTATTTCTCTTGAACACATTGCTTTGTCACAAACCTGATCGGTGGATTTTGTCAAATCAGGACGGCGGTATATAAGCGTGGGGTTAGGTGTTTTTGGTAGGAAAAATTGCATTATAGTTTCAAAAAGATATTTTTTAAAAAGAATTAATATATTAAAATTTTAAATTTATAACCAATTTTTTTTGTTTATTTTAATCCTGGCCACATTGGTGCCCAAAAATTGAGTGCCAGAACAGTATCGTTGTCGGACTGGCTCGAGTGAGTTCCATTATACCTGACAAAGTTGGATAATTTGTATTATATATATATATATATGTATATATATATATATATATATATAATATTTATATATTTTATTACAATTCAAGAGTGAGTGTGCACCAAAGGCAAAAGATAAGCACTAGAGAAAAGAAAAGAGGGGGTTGGAGTACTTTGGAGATTTTTTAATGTATTTTTTAAAATTTCAAATTTTTAAGTGCTTTTTTCTTGCCCATATGAAGTTTTTCTCTCTCTTTTTTACTCACCAGGGTATTTCACAGCTTGTGCGCTAGATCTACGATCTTCGTCGGTCGGCTAGGGGTTGAAGAATAAAAACTTCTCGCTAGATCTATGATCTTCGTCGGTCGGTCAATTCCACCACAATGTACAAGGTTAACATTGCCTCGACCTACCTTTCATTAGATGACGACACAAAAAATTGTCCTGTGATCAAGATTGACAGATCAAGTAAATGGGCAAAAGAATGAGATAAACTAGCCATCTTTTTAATGATACTTTTTAAATTTCGAGCGCCGTGAAGGTGATGACCAGTTACAAGAAAGAAGGAGGGGGTTAGGTAGGTCGGAACCTACCCTCTCACGTGCTCACCGGCAAATCTCGGCAAACTGCTCATCTCTGCCTTCCACTTGTTCATATTGTTTATATACATCAACGTTCCACACAACTTGACATCCCACACTCGTTCATTCAAAGCCCTACAGTAGAGTGCGACAGAGAGATGGGTGCTCTGCTAGCGTCTTCCACATCTCTTTCCCTTCACGATGTAATCGCAGGAATAGTCCTCTTCCTGGTAACCCGCCTCTTTCTCTCCTACCTCCTCCGGGCGGTATCCGGCCGCCGGCCGCTGCCTCCCGGACCGAAGGGTTGGCCCATCATAGGTTGCTTGCCATTACTGGGACGCATGCCCCACGTCTCCCTTTTCGAGCTGGCCAAGGTGTACGGCCCCGTCATGTACCTGAAGCTGGGCACCAGCGCCATGGCGGTGGCTTCCAGCCCCGCTGCTGCCAAGGCTTTCCTCAAGACCCTCGACACCACCTTCACCAACAGGCCTCCCAACGCCGGCGCCACCCACATGGCGTACAACGCGGAGGACCTCGTCTTCGCCGACTACGGCCCCAGGTGGAAGCTGCTGCGCAAGCTGAGCAACCTCCACATGCTCGGTGGCAAGGCCCTCGACGACTGGGCGGCAGTGCGGCGGGCGGAGATGGTGCACATGTTCCGGACGGTGCAGGACCACGCCCGCCGCGGGGAGGCGGTGGACGTGCCGGAGCTGCTGTCTTACGGGATCGCGAACATGATGGGGATGGTGATGCTGAGCAAGAGGGTGTTCGAGAGCGGTGGGAGCGAGTCGAGCGAGTTTAAAGTCATGGTGGTGGAGCTGATGACGCTGGCGGGGCTGTTCAACGTGGGGGACTTCATCCCCTCCATCGCGTGGATGGACCTGCAGGGTATCGAGGGCGCCATGAAGAGGGTGCACCTTAAGTGGGACGCCCTGATCAGGCGGATGATAGAGGAGCACGAGGCCACGCGAGAAGAGAGAAAGGGGAAGCCCGACATGCTCGACGCCGTGATGCAGTATCGAACAGACAATGAAGTCAAAGGTACCAACATCTACTTGGTGTAGTTCAACCTTCAAATCAATAAGTCTTTGACGTGTATACTGTGTTTTTTTTTCCGGTGTTTTTATGTTGAAGGTGGTGGCGACGGTGAGAAGCTGACGATGACGAACATAAAGGCATTATTGCTGGTAAATGTCAAGCCAGATATGCTCTCCTCGTGCAATAGCTACATTACATCTTTGCATGCGTGCATTCTCCTGCTTGCCCGTAGTTGCAGGTCCGAACATGTTGCAGTATGAAGAGAGGATATATCAGCATGTTCGGGTACTGCTTGCTGTAGTTGCAGGAGGTCAAACTGAATAGTAAAAATGAGCGAGCACGATAATATTACAATTGTTAACATGACACGAATTCAATAACGTCAATCTTTGGTAGTAGAAATCATATTTATGACAGACCACTTGCCCTTGGTAGAAGAAATCATAGACCACAAGAGTAAGGGACAAAAAACGAGACCCACTAAAATTTATTATAACAGACCACTTGGCCTTGGTAGAAGAAATCAATGACCGCCTGAGTGAGGGACAAAGAACGATTCCCACTATAATTAATTATTAAAGTTTTTTTGTTGCAATCTTGCCATATATATATATATGACCTTAAAATTCTGATTTCATGAAAAATATATATTTGGTTATAATCATACCTTAGTCATTTTCTTTCTTGTATAATGTTTTTTAATAATAAAAAGATGAACTTCTCTTGTATCAACCAAATTTTAACAGTAGAACGATCAATCCTTTTACAAAAATAACTTTAACTAAAACATGATTTACATAACATTAGTGTTTCTTCAAGGTTTACATTTTGTTAAAAACATTTTTTAACACAAATTTTAAGAGATCTGATTTTTGCCCCCTATGGAGGTGGTTTCGTATTTATCAATTTATCACCTTGATTTGTGATAACGGTGACTGTGGAACACCACGTAATGGGTGGGTGGAGGAGTCAGTGCATTTTCATTTTAATTTAATGATTCGCAAATAAGGGCGTGAGCTGACAAACGGCACCAACATTGAGGTCAAAGTTGTTGAATGTCGGGTTTTTTGAATTGCTGTTGCAGAACCTGTTCGCGGCAGGGACGGACACATCTTCCAGCATAATAGAGTGGGCGATGGCTGAGTTGCTCTACAATCCGGCGATCCTCAGGCGAGTTCAGGCGGAAATGGACAGCGTGATCGGAAGGGAGAGGAGACTGGAGGAATCGGACATACGCCGGCTGCCCTACTTCCAGGCCATATGCAAGGAGACCTTCAGAAAGCACCCTTCCACGCCGCTGAACCTGCCCCGCGTGGCCACCCAGCCCTGTGAGGTGAACGGCTTCTACATCCCCAAGAACACTAGGCTCATGGTCAACATTTGGGGCATGGGCAGGGACCCCAACGTTTGGGACAAGCCTCTTGAGTTCAACCCTGACCGGTTCCTGACCCCGGAGCTAAGCAAGATCGAGCCCCGTGGAAACGACTTCGAGCTCATCCCCTTCGGCGCGGGCCGGAGGATCTGTGCCGGCACCCGAATGGGAATCGTGATGGTCGAGTACATTCTGGGCTCGCTCGTGCATGCCTTTGACTGGAAGATGCCGGCCGGCGAGAAGGTCGACATGGCGGAGACCTTCGGAATTGCGCTGCAAAAGGTGGTACCTGTCAAAGCCATGGCTACACCGAGGCTGGCTCCTCAAGCCTATGCATGACTGTGTGGGTTGTGGGGGTGGGGTTTAGTCGTTCCATGAGTATGAGTATGTGTGTTTGTAGGGCCTTGAGGCTTCCCATTACTCTCAGACAAACAATAATAATATCATAAGGTGTTTGAATGCATTGGGTTTCCTTGGGCCAGTTCAGTGAATCATTCCTTTGACATGAGTTAATGCACCGTTGGACGACCGAAACAAGTACACTAATTTTCATGTACGTAAACATATTTACAAAAAGTGCAGGTTATTTGTAAACCTTTCACCGTGCCTCAACAAGAAAAATTTTACCATACAATAATAGAATGAGGTTTTGATAGAACAAAGAACAATGTTCACCACACAGTAAAAAAAAATTAACCATAAAGTAAGGAGAGCAATTGGTTCTGTAACGGATGCACTACACATATATGAAAACATGACATCTGGAAGTTTGTCGCCTCATAAGATGCATCATTAACATTAAGGCCGGCGGTTGAGACCAGACAGCTTTCTTTTGCCTTATGCATGCTTTTTATTTTCAGCTTTTGATTCTTATCGGACGTGTCTAAGACCGGCGGTTGGGACAGACACCTTTAGTTTTTTTCATGTTTTTTTGAATCTTTTGGAAGAGAATCAGGAGTCCTTTTTCAAAGTTTTTCCTGCATTATATATGTGGTATGTTTAAATGTTATTGGATGGTTGGTTAAAATTAAAAAATTTGTTATTAAAAAGCACATTAAATTAACGTCCGTCGGCCCTGATATGTTTATGATGCGGCAATAGTTTATAGTGCCTTTATGATCACTTCTGGTTTTTTTATTGACGAATGTCCTTACAGTGGACAGTGGTGACGCTAATATCGTGACAGTGACAGGTATAATTCCTTTACTCATTCCTTTGAAGACTGAAATGCCTCCTAATTGATCTACTGAACCTGCAATGAATTATTGCATATTGCAATTAATTAACTAGCTAAATATAGTCCTTTTACTTTTTTGTTTTTTATTTCTGTCTTCGTATTTAAACGGAGGGTATTTTAGTTATTGACCCTACACTGACACACCAAAACAAATCTGTGCACGAGCATGAGGCATATAACCAGGTGCTTCTTAGTCCACGACGACAGACTCCCCGTACCTCTATTAATTATATGTTTTAAGGGAACATTAACGTGTCTTCCACAAAAATATGACACGAAATCTTGCCATAAACGACAGCACATTCATATGCTGTCATAAATTTAAGTTGCAAATAGTGTTATGATAAGTTGGGGAAGATTTGTTTGGAGATAAAGCAATTCTTAGCAGTTGATGATCTTATGTGAAGACAAAATTCTTGATGGGATGTTTTCTTATCTGTGTGGTAACATCGGCACAGAACCATGTGAATTGAGGTACGCATGACAAGCTGGACGGCTCCCCATTTCCAACCGCCGGTCTTACACATGTTCGATAAGAATCAAAAGTTGAAAAAAAAAAAAGAAAAACATGAATAAGGCAAAAGAAAGCTGTCAGGTCTCAACCCCCGGTCTTAAGCACTTGCCAGGTAGATGAAGCAATTCTTCATAGTTTTCAACTTCCAGATGACATGTTTTCTTCTATATGTAGTACTTTCGTTAGAGAAGCATCTGTTTTGAGGTACTAATGGGCTGCTGGATGGATCAACCCAATTCATGATCGGATTCAGATCGAGTGCACCTTCAACAAATATGCATGGTTAGTTGCACTGTTGCGTATCCAATTCTAACTTAAAACTGCAATATTTTGTAATAGATCAGATATGTTCGAACCTAATGCAGCGATTAGAATTCCTCGCTCAATCAGATATACTTTTAACTTACATGTTCAGATTTGAATATGAATGAAGAAAAGTCCTATTAAATCTGATTTCGTAATCAGTTTTGAACCGAATCTGGCAGATGTAGAATATGTAAGGGTGTTCGACAAATGATATTTGTTCAAATCTAAAGCCAATCTGAATCCGACAAGATACTTTTGTATATTTGAATCCATATATAATCGAATGTCATTTCTTAAATCTGAGTCCGAACCTGGACTGAACCCTATTACAGAGATTCCGGAGAAACCAAATTTGATGAACACAAAATTGGACGAGAGAAATCTGCATCGATTAGAAGGTTGAGTTGTAAATCTTCATGGATTTGACGAGTAAAAATGAAATTCTATGTCAAATGCTCTTAAAAAACTCCAGCAATTTCTGTTGCATGCAGATAAGTTTTTTCACCGTTAAGTGGTTTTTAACTTGTGTTTAAATACGCATCAGAAATTGAATGACCATTGATATGTAAGTTTTTAGTTTTGGTTTCTATTTAGTTTTCATAGCTACATATTTTTCTACTTAGCTTGTTTTTTTGAAAAGTAGAAATCACGATTAGGCCAGGACATTGGACCAGCCCAGCCTTGTAATTGGAGCTCAAGCTCAACCCAACACCTGAAACCTGAAGCCAAACTAGATTCGGTTAAAAAATAAAAAATATATTTTAAATATAAAAATAATAAATAAATATAATTAATCGTAATAAAAAATATATTATTGTAAAAATAAAAATAATATTAAAAAAACATATCAAACGAATCAAATTCCGTCATATCGGCAGGGTGGGTGCAGACTTAATCACGATATCAGATTTAAAATAATATTAGTACGAACTTTACATCAATTTCTTTTTTTAGTGTGAAGTCAGAAAAGCCACGTACGTACTTCAGAGATATTTTGAGCGACCCACTTCAAGCATGCAATAAATTCCAATAGCTCCAGACCGAGCAATAATTTCCAGCAGCACCAGTCAGTCGTACTGTCAAACAATCATGCAGTACAGCAACTAATTCTTCCACTCCCTACTGGATTCTGAATCGAATCAACGAGTCGGCTTTGGGAAATCAGAAATCTGCCAGTACGAGCATGCAATCGGTGGCGAAAACAGAGAAAAAAAGAATAGTTGGAGATGCACCTATTTATAAACATCTATATCTGAAAAGGCAGCTATATTTGTTTGAAAGTAAACATTAAAACGCCAATGTGAAAAAAAAAAAAATTAAAAAGCTAGTGTGGGCCGCATGTGACTATTCGTTAACAAAATTTTATTTTCCAAAGTCATGGTCCAGTTTCTGATTCTTGGTTTTGAAACTCCAAAGTCATGGTCCAGTTTCTGCTTCTTGGTTTTGAAACTGCATCGCAGCAATAGTGTTCGTTCACAGAAATCCTGTTTCTTAAGAAGATCAGATGCACAATATTAACCGCAACAAGAAGAAAACTATTGTTTATGCTGAAATAAAGATCAGAAACCGTAAGCAAAATAGTAACAGTAGCTGCAGGAGAAACTAATAAAAGGCAACAAAACAAATAAGCCGTGGCTTATTCGACGATTCTACATGGTTGCAACCTGCAACGGGTTAAAAGCATAAACGGCCACTGAAGGCACAGCCTTGGCGAGCCGGAAACTGTCTATGGCTGGCCCACCTCACGCGTAGACGTGAGGAGCCAACCTCGGCGTTGCCATGGCTTTGACCTGCACCGCCTTCTGCAGCGCAATTCCGAAGGTCTCCGCCATGTCGACCTTCTCGCCGTCCGGCATCTTCCAGTCAAAGGCGTGGACGAGTGAGCCCAGAATGTACTCGACCATCACGATTCCCATTCGGGTGCCGGCACAGATCCTCCGGCCAGCGCCGAAGGGGATAAGCTCGAAGTCGTTTCCACGGGGCTCGATCTTGCTTAGCTCCGGGGTCAGGAACCGGTCCGGGTTGAACTCAAGAGGCTTGTCCCAAACGTCGGGGTCCCTGCCCATCCCCCAAATGTTGACCATGAGCCTAGTGTTTTTGGGGATGTAGAAGCCGTTGACCTCGCAGGGCTGGGTAGCCACGCGAGGTAGGTTCAGCGGGGTGGAAGGGTGCTTTCTGAAGGTCTCCTTGCATATGGCCTGGAAGTATGGCAGCCGGCGTATGTCCGATTCCTCCAGTCTCCTCTCCCTGCCGATCACGCTGTCCATTTCCGCCTGAGCTCGCCTGAGGATCGCCGGATTGTAGAGCAACTCAGCCATCGCCCACTCTATTATGCTGGAAGATGTGTCCGTCCCTGCCGCGAACAGGTTCTGCAACAGCAATTCAAACAAAGCGATGTTCAACAACTTTCGACTCAATGTCAGTGCCGTTTGACTGCTCACACCCTTATTTACTATTCACTAAATTGAAATTAAAATGCTCCAACTCCTCCACCCACCCATTACGTGGTCCTCCACAGTCACCATTATCTGCACATTATAGAGCCCTCCCCACTTGACTACTGGACGATTTGATGTGCTCAAAACTTTAATAATTAATTTTAGTGGCTCTCGTTTTTCTTCCCCTTACTCAGGTGGTCTACTATTTCTTCTATCAAGACCAAGTGGTATTGTGACGGATATGTTTTCTACTACAAGAGCTTGACGTTATTGAATTCTTGCCATGGTAACAATTGTTATATTATCGTGATCCCTCATTTTTACTATTCAGTTAGATCAGTTTAATCTTCTGTAACCACAGCAAGCAGTACCCGAACATGCTGATATATCTTCTCTTTCCATACTTCAACATGTTCGGACCTGCAACTAGGGGCTAGCAGGAGAGAGCACGCATTAAAAGACGTTGCTATTGGCTAGCTGTTGGTTTGCAGGAGGAGAGCATATCTGGCTTTCTATTTACCAGCAGTAATGCGGCACGTCTACCATGGGCAAGTGGCCCGTCATAAATATGATTTCCACTACCAAAGATTGAAGTTATTGAATTCGTGTCATGTTAACAATTGTAATATTATCGTGCTCGCTCATTTTTACTATTCAGTTAGACCTCCTGCAACTACAGCAAGCAGTACCCGAACATGCTGATATATCCTCCCTTTCCACACTTCAACATGTTCGGACCTGCAACTACGGTAGCTATTGCACGAGGAGAGAATGGCCGGCTTATAATTTTACCAGCAATAATGCCTTGATGTTGGTCATCGTGAGCTTCTCACCGTCGCCACCACCTTCAACAAAAAAACACCGAAAAAAAAAACACAGTATACACGTCAAAGACTTTTTGATTTGAAGATTGGACTACACCAAGTAGATGTTGGTACCTTTGACTTCACTGTCCGTTCGATACTGCATCACGGCGTCGAGCATGTCGGGCTTCCCCTTTCTCTCTTCTCGCGTGGCCTCGTGCTCCTCTATCATCCTCCTGATCAGGGCGTCCCACTTAAGGTGCACCCTCTTCATGGCGCCCTCGATACCCTGCAGGTCCATCCACGCGATGGAGGGGATGAAGTCCCCCACGTTGAACAGCCCCGCCAGCGTCATCAGCTCCACCACCATGACTTTAAACTCGCTCGACTCGCTCCCACCGCTCTCGAACACCCTCTTGCTCAGCATCACCATCCCCATCATGTTCGCGATCCCGTAAGACAGCAGCTCCGGCACGTCCACCGCCTCCCCGCGGCGGGCGTGGTCCTGCACCGTCCGGAACATGTGCACCATCTCCGCCCGCCGCACTGCCGCCCAGTCGTCGAGGGCCTTGCCGCCGAGCATGTGGAGGTTGCTCAGCTTGCGCAGCAGCTTCCACCTGGGGCCGTAGTCGGCGAACACGAGGTCCTCCGCGTTGTACGCCATGTGGGTGGCGCCGGCGTTGGGAGGCCTGTTTGTGAAGGTGGTGTCGAGGGTCTTGAGGAAAGCCTTGGCAGCAGCAGGGCTGGAGGCCACCACCATGGCGCTGGTGCCCAGCTTCAGGTACATGACTGGGCCGTACACCTTGGCCAGCTCGAAAAGGGAGACATGGGGCATGCGTCCCAGTAATGGTTGTATCTCCCGTTATTGAATAACCGATTCCAAATTCATTTCTCACAAATGTTGATCCGATTGCTAATCCGATTCACCCTATTTAAACTTGAGTCCGAATTTCGCGGTTATATATGATTGTCATCAGTTCTTTTGCTAATCAGATTATAGTTCAATCTTTATCTTATTTCTCATTCTTATATGTTTTCAAAAAAATGTGGTCAGTTTTTTGGCGATTGGACGAATTGAAACACCGTCATTTCATGTGGTCCTGATCGAATGTCTGGTCACCTTCTTCGTAAGGATGTCCAGGACGTCCACGAATGCTCGTTAGTTGCCTGACGCGTGACACCCAACGGAAGGACCGGTGGCACGTGGCCTCATTGAATCCACCTCTTCTGTGGAACCTCTTCAAGAACAGTGGTTGGAAACTTGGACCCAACAACTTTCTTTTTTTTCTCTCTTATGTGCATGCATTCAGAAACTGAATGAAGATGAGAAACAAGTAATCAGTTTTCGCAGGTGACCTCATTGAATCCACCTCTTCTTTAGAACATCTTCAAGAACAGTGGTTGGAAACTTGGACCCAACAACTTTCCTTTTTTTCTCTCTCCCTTATGTGCATGCATTCAGAAACTGAATGAAGACTAGAAACAAGTAATCAGTTTTCTGCATAATAAAGTCCTTTTGAGACGAACGATGACTGAGTTTGTAGTCTAGCAACAAACGTGCCGGACGGGATGGTCTCCATCTTGGCCAGCTCCCGGTGGAGGGGTGCTTTTCTTAAAGTCTCCTTGCATATGGCCTGGACGTATGGCAGCCGGCGTATGTCGGGCTCCTCCAGCCGCCGGTCCCTCCCTATCACGCCGTCCATCTCTGCCTGAGGATCGCCGGATTGTAGAGCAACTCAGCCATGGCCCACTCTATTATGCTGGAAGATGTGTCCGGGGAACAAGTTCTGCTCACCAAATCAAAGAAACCCCACAAAAGAAAGTGGAGGAACGAAAAAAGCTTGTTAAAGTCTTTCTCTTCCAGAGTGCCAGTCTGCTCACTGATAATTCAGAATGTTTTGAATTATTGATTCTTTTTAATTTTAAACGATAATTCAGAATGTTGTGAATTATTTTTAAACTTAAGAAAGTGATCCAGCATCCATCTCAACTCATTCTCTCTCTCTCCTTACTCCTTAGATTACCAACTTGCACCTCAACTTTAGTTGACACTCAGCTCAAGTTCTTAAATCTTATTTAATTGACACCCTGTTATGATGCTGATAGTATCCTCCTTCAAGATGTTCAGGACGTACATGGGACATTCATTGGGTTGAATGACACCCTTCGACAGGAACGCTGGCCCTTCATCTCATCTACCTCTTGTTCTTCAGCCGTTGGACCAGACAACTTTTTTTTTTTCTTAATTCATGTTTTTTCATACTTTTAGAAAGAAAAAATCATGATACGGTTTTTCACAAAGTTGGTATTGTCGATCTATATGTATAAATATATAATACACAATGAAAACTCTACTTTTCCGAGTCACCCATCCAAGATCGCTCAATTTATCATGATGAGTAGTAAAACAAAAATGTGAAAGGTATTTTATCATTTAATATTAGTCAACATTTTTTTTTCAATCATTTATCTCCTTCAAATAGGTCACTTTGATTAGTTGGCTGAGTAACTTTAGTTAAAGAATGTCATTATTGGCACACACACAATATATATATATATATATATATATATATATATATATATATATATATATATATATATATATATATATATATATATATATATATATATATATATATATATATATATATATATGTGTGTGTGTAAAACTTAAATGAATGATGCTGGTGATCTAAAATCCCAAAGGCCTCTCACCAATTCAGTTCATCTAAAGCAGAAAAACATGGTTTGGAAAAGAAACAATAGAGCAAATGCATTAGACATCAATGACGGTAAACTTTTCATGATGGAAAAGTTTACGGAAGGTAACTTTTTGATTTGAAATTTCAAATCCAGGCCATGTTTGATGGCGTGAAAGTTTTTTTCTAGAAAAAAAAAAATCTTTGTGTTCCTTGCACAAGAAAAAAGTACCGCCAATCTATATGACTGATAAATATTTCTCGAGGACAATCAATTCTAGGGGCAACAAAGAAAGGGCATTCAAGAAGACAGACAATGAAAGATGAAACACAATTTACAACAGAAAAAAAAAAGATATGCTAATTCTGCCCACATCATTATAAGAAGCAAAATTATTGAGTTTAGCCACCATTTCATGTTTTCACATCATGTTTCTTCGACTTAACCATATGAATGTGATATACGTGATTTTGAGTAGGAGTAGCCTTGACATATTTAAATCATCAGGGCCTCCATTTATGAAAATTTTACTTTTTTTTACATGCCTTAAATAACTTTGTGATCTGATTTTGCCATTATGAACACACGCACAAACACTTGGCTTCCGGAGTTGGTCTGTTGGAGCCGGTGAGTTCTCACCTGATTACAGAAATGCAGAGGGAGGGAGGAGATGAAACTCTCCGTCTTCTCTTCCTTTTCGTACTAGCAGCAGCAGCAACCATCACCCGACACCCACCATCCCGAGGAAAGATTCCAGAACGGGAGAAGGTGCCAGCTCCTATCTTCCTGCACTAGAAGTTAGGCTTAGGGTGGCTAGTTCATGGGGAGAACCCGTCGGAATTACCTCCTTGCCGGGTGGAGGTTGATGAAGGTAAAGGAAAGGGGGGAGGTTTTCAGAAATGTGTTGACGTGTTACCGGACCGACGAGAGGCCGGAACCACTTCGAGGAGGGATTCTTGCTGATGAAATTGGATTGGGAAAGACACCGATGTTGATCTCGTTGAGCGCCACGAACAGGCATGGAACAGCAGTTTTCACCAGCTTGGTTGGTTTTCAATGATCTAGAGCCTGAGCTAGATGAGGCGAATGATGTGGATGGCGAACGAAATGGAAAAGTGGACAAGAAAGCATTACTTCGGGTAGGAAACGGAGATCTCGAAGCACAGCTTTGGGAAGTAAGGAAAAATTAGACGACCAAGTTCCCGGAGCGGGATGCAATGATTTGAGTAAGCAAGTTGGTGCACCGAAATTTCCACCGACTGTAAAAAGTCGCAGAATATTGATGGACCAAAGAGCATGCTGGTGGTATGCCCTCAAACTGTCATTTCATAGTGGATAACACAGTGGGAAGAGCACACTAAGACTGGTAGTTTGAAGGTTTATTTGTATCACGGACAAAGAGCGAAGGCAGAAGAAAAGCTGAGGAAATTCGACATCGTGTTCACGACTTACACTGAGGAGTTTGATAATCCAACGTCCCCAGTAAAGCAGATGGAGCAGTTGCGTCACTTGCGTGTAATTTTGGACGAGGCATGTCATGAGGAATTTGAATGCGAAGAAAACGAAGGCAGTGATGCTTTGAATTCTAAGAGAAGCGGGGCGGTAGTTCTTTTGATTTGCATGCGTTCATGGCGTTCCTTTTCAATCAAGAGCTACTGGAAGAGCCTCATACACAACCCGCGGGTTCAGAACTTCAGGGGAACAAGAGCGGTCTCATGCGCCTGCAGGTACCTCCGGATTATTATTGTATCATTTTGTCACCCATTTATGGTGCTTTCTAATCTATATGACTTCTGTTTCAGTTTGTAAAACCAGTCTCAACATTTCTTTTCAAGTCTAGGGGCTTCTTGTTGATCGCCTCACTCTTCTTCCCGAAATCCCATTAACATTGGTAACTTGCGGATCCACCGCATATGAAAATGGAAGGGGAATATTGCTTTAAACTGATTCTACCATTATTGATGCAATGCAAGCTACTTGATAAGCCCGTTACGTGTGGCGATCTTGATATCATAGATTAGTTTGCAGTTTTCCTATGGGCAGTCGATGTTTCGTTTCCATAACAATTATGTAGCAAGATAAAAAAAGCTCTGCATTTTGCAGATTATTGTTTCTCAAGTCTTCAATAATATCCTTAATGCTCTTAATTATATTACTAGATCTCCGAGATAACCTAAATTTAAAGTTAAACGAGGGCTTCCAGAGATGTGACTGACTCTACATTGCACACCTGCATAGTTCACGTCGTTAATGCGTGTTTAGCATCATGAAATAAGAACATACAACACAGCTGTGAGAGTTCCCACAAGCACCATTGCCACTACAGATCAATTAACACCTAATCTTTCCCTGCACAACTCAACCTGCTGGACTTCCTGGGTTTTCATCTCTCTCTCTGTGACAAGTAATAAGCATGCAAATCTGGTCTCTGAGAACTTTGTGAGCCGACAATGCCAGCAACATCCCATTCACAAGCAACTGCGATCGCTTCTGAATTAGTGACAATTGTGAGTTGGGTTCACAACATCGACCAAGCAAATGCTTCTCAATTTCTTCACGGCAGAAGCTGGAACTAATAGATTACTCCCTTGGACGTGCTAGCCACAACGAACTGAGGGCACGTAGCCGCGAAAAATAATCACTGATGGCAAGCAGGGCGCGTGCAGATTGACGGGTCGTCAATATCCGGTGCATCTGTTGCAAGGTCTGCTGCCGGAGATGATCGGCCTGCAAATAACAGAGTCATAACAGAGTCAAAATGGTATCCCGTGAGTACCAAACGAACAACCTGATTTACTCAAGTGGGAAAATGATCCAAGGTTAGCATTTTCCATGTTCGTGCTCACAAAATATTAGGGTCGTGTTTCTTTAGACATGGATGTCAGATCTGTGGATTTAAGGTCAAAACCGCCTCCACAACAATCCAACCTTAAATCCACTGTTTTAAATCTACATTACGGAGATCCTCGGTTCCAAAACACACCTTTTAATGGCTATCAAATGCAACCCAAAAGAAAAAAAAAAAAAAGGAAAAGGTTGACAAAATATAAACATCAGGGCACGAAAAAGAAGGTATTTCTGCAAAATATTTATCATACCTTACGATAAAAGCATTTTTTCCTGATTCAATAAACAACAGATTTGGATGTACTTCAAAGTTCAAAGTATTTATTATGATATTCTAGAATAAAAACAGGTTAGATAGACGTACAGGACATGGAAACGTGAGCAATATCTTCAAATTAATGATTATGCATACCTGCCGGAGGAAATTCTCAAGCGTCCCAAGTTTACCCATGGCTGCAGCCATTTGGCCCATATAGTTAGCGACATTGCCAGATGATGACGCAGGAGGGCCAAGAGACCCTGCAAGGGTTTCTGCAAGCGACTGTTGCAGGGCTTCCATCCCTTGGGATAGTGCATCCTCTGCTTGTTGTGATGATTGCTGTAGGTTGCAAATACCCACCAGTTGCTGTTCCGTTAGAGGCTCCAGGTGTGTCAAGAGTAGCTGCATAAACAAGTGCTATTTCACCAGGAAGTTGAAAAGTTCTTTTAAGCTTCTTCTGAAAACTAATTTTCGTACACGTCTTAAAAGGAACCAGGAAGCTTAATGCTCACCTTGAGAAGTTCAGATGAACGAAATCCACCAAGCCACAAGAAACACCTTTCTGCTGGAGTCTTCCACATGCCTGATAGCACATGAAAGACATCAGCCTTAGCGGCGATGCCCTTGAGCCTGAAAATCTCATCGTAATGAGCCATGATGCCATCAACAATGCCTCGAAGATCATTATCACTCGCATGGGTATTTACAGCACCCCTTAGTTCATTAATTTGGCGATTATGTTCGTCCAGCCATCGGGCATATTCGATGTCAAAGGCCAAGGCACCTGTGTATGATGTAGAATTCATAAATATATGGACAAATTTTTAGAAACATTTGCAGAAAAAAGAAAGGTCAACCCCAGTCTTTCTAGCCTGTATACAGAGAGGTTTTTCTGAATAAATCAAAAGGCAAACTATGCAGACAATACTGTAACAATTTCCATCACAGCATCACATGTATGTCAAAGTTCCGCTGTCACTGGTCTTTCCATCAAAAACACAGCCAAACAGTTACATTTTGATTTTACCTTAGAAATTCTTTTCCACATGCAGACACACACACACACACCATACAACAGCCAAAACAGGACGACCAGCTAACTGTAAAGGATCTTGTACCACGAATGCATAAAAAGCCAATATCAAAAAATTCCTCCAATGCCTAGTTTAAAAGAGAATCAGCACATAGTGGTACCATTTCCACTCATCGAATGACTTTGATCGCCTGAGCTCGAAATGAATATCCCCTACAAAGTAGAAAAATAATTTCTCAGATGACAGGATTAGGAAGACAAAAATGAAAAGTACATCTAATAAGAAAGTTAAAAACAGTGATTAGGAAGACAAAAATGAAAAATCCATCCAATAAGAAAGTTGAAAACAATGTACTCAGCAAGGCGCAAAAAGCTCAATATCCACATTAAACTGTTTGAGATGAAAACCATTTTCTAATATAGTTTGGTCCAACACATTTCATTGACAAATTATGTATGAAGAATCCCAGGAAATAAACCTTTACCTGTTGACGAGCCTTTTGGAGCTCCTGCTCAAGCTGTGTGAGCTTCAGCCGGCTACTTTCCAGTTGTTGGACATATGCCTTCACGGCACAAAAAGGACAGTCATCAGCAAACCAACTACCTAAAATTCTGTTGCACTTGCTGAATTCATGCATTCACAAGATAAAAGATAATTATCAGTAACCTAACTATCTAAAATTCTATAAACCCAGACTAGGAAGTCATGCAGCATCCTGGTTCCAATACCATCTACAACAGAGAAACAAATGAAACAAATAAAATGGACGGGTCCAATTCTAGATGAGATAATGCCCATTAAAAATTTCTAAACTTTCTAGTTGTTCATTAAAAAATTACTGCATCTGAAGTGAAATAAACAACCTGTCCTAATCTAAAATTTCTAATTTCAATCTAGAAAAAATATGACAGACTTCGCAGGAAGTTCACACTTAACATGATTGGATTATCAATCAGTGGAACGTTAGCATCCCATAATATGCTTGCGAACGGATATTAATTTGTCTCTGTCAAATATTGAAACGGAAAAGGTAAGCCCCTATCATCGCCTCGCAACTCATGATGACTAGGGATATTTGTCCTACAACAATATTCCATCACAATTTTGCTATGTCGAAAAAACTGCCCAGTCAGTCAAAGTTAGGCAGATCCTAACTCGAGATATTTTGGTGGCTACAAATGTAAACATTACTACGTAAATCCCTCAAAGTGAACAAGTATCCACAGTTCCAAAAGATTCCAACAGTCAACCAACAGGAAGCACATCCCCCGGGATAGTCATAGCCATGAAGAGTATAAAATCAACGCCCCAGATATTCCTGGTATAATGGGGACTGATAACCAACTATAGATTCACCTTTTTTCTTAACCGGCTTTTTCTTGCAGCTTCACGATTTTGAGCAAGTCTTCGAAGCGTCTGCAAAACTAATGCGGAATGTAAAACTTCAACAAAGTGAAAGGCAAAAAATATCCAATTGATGACATTGTAAAGTGAATCATGACCTTTTGATCCATTGATTTCTCCTTGGATCTATCACTGGAATCAGATGGCCCAGCAGCCCCCAATTGGCCACCATCAATCTGTTCCAAGACAAAGTTAATCAGCAACAAGCAAGTTTAAAACACAAAGATGAGAAAAAGGAAAGGGGAGAAAATATTTTGAAAACCTAATTCATGCCACGCACGCATGCAAATATTCCCTTTAAAATGCACAAACTAATTTGAGAGAGGATAGTAATGCACGTCCTGACTGGAAGGACAAGGATGCAAGCCATCTTATCTAGCTACTGCCCCTAAGAAATCCAACTTATAGCATAAAAAGGAAACCATATATTATAGCAGGAAGTATAATGTGCATATATCAAGATATTGCGATGTTGTTGTAGGTAGCATTTGGATGACACACTAAAAAAAAATTGGTTTTATGAAAGCAAATCTTTTAAATGTTTGGGTAGTAGGACCAGAACACATCTTTTTGTGAATAACCCTGAGGGGACAAGTTATTCACTCCCTTTTGGAAAAACAGGTTTCACCAAAAATGAGTTTTGGCAAAAAAACTCATATTTTGTATCACCTACGTGCCTGAAATGGAGCAAAACCATTTTTTACCTCCAAAATTGATTTCGGGATGTCATCCAAATGGCCCCGTAGTTTTTCGATTTTACAGGACCAGTTCTATCAATTGGCGCACACCATGTTATGTGTCTTAATAGGCTACCTTTGTCAGAGATAATGTACTCTTCAAGAAGATGTTTGAAAGAGTAAAACCGATGTTGTAAGAGACACAAAATGGTAGGGTCCAAAGTTAGATACATAATGTAACATAGTAACATAAAAAATCACAGATTATTTTTTTAATATAAAAAAAACATAAAAATAAAAAAAGTACAAAATTGCACAATAATAAGAAAATAGGAAAATGTCTCTTTAAGAGAAAACATAAATTGCATAAACATAAAAAAAAGTGACAAATATACAAACCCTACCCCATGCGCGCTTTCAGAAAATGATTGAAATTGAGCACTTAAAAGTCGATATTTAAATGGGTATAAAAATAAATAGGTTTTTATTATGTACGCCACTTAGTCGATGGAGTTTTTAAACAACTTAATAGTCATAAGAACTCAAATTTTTTTATTTTGGAGGAAAGACACAAGCTCTTATCCAAGAACATGAAAATGCTAAGTTTATTGAATAAAATAGTTCCTAAATTCTACCTTTTTCTCACTTCAAATGTGTAATAATGCCTTTCATGATAAACTTACTATTCAGCCTTAAGAAATTTATGTAACCTTAAATCAAAAAAGAACTTTTTTGGTAACCTTTCTATGTTTTCATGTTAAACCTAGTATTGTACCATAACATATGTTATGATAAACTAAACCTAACACAGTATATTAACACCCCTGAAACTAGTTTAAGTGTCATATTTTATTATTTTTTGTTATAGTTGCACTGCATTTCATAATGTATTACATGATAAAATATGCGACATAAAACACATTGTAAAACTACATAAGAGCAATAGAGACGAGCACTCTCCTCCGTTGTTTCTCCTCCTAATGACTTTCAATTATCACTTCTTAACAATGGAATCTCCTTTACTGGAGAGCTCATGATGTCCTTGGGGACAAGGTAAGAGGAGCGACTAGCCTTAGGCATTCGCAAAACTTCTCCAAACAGGATCATTTCATTACTAATCTTTTAAATCAGCCCTATATTTAATGACTTAAATTTCTCCATTAAAACTTGGTGACAATGTGGTTATAAACTTATAACATATAATAGTATTCCCCTCCATGACTAATGAGTCTCTTATACAAAATCACAGTTAAACAACCTGAAGTTTTCCAAGCTCCTAACTATTTTCACAGGCAATGAAACTAAGGTTCCTCGTGAAAGTGCATATTTTGACCAACCCATACCACTAAAAGAATGTAATTTTTTAACCAGAAAAGGTAAATAACCATAGCAAGAACAAGAAAGAAGAGGGAAAATTTCACGCAGAAATTGATAAGAGCCTACAACGTACACTTTGTAAATTCAGTTTGATAAGTAAATAATTGCTAGAAGACATTTATTACCAAAATTATAAAGCATATATGGCCAAGATACAGATGAAGAAAACATCTTTTTTTTCCAGGTTGAGCAACCAGATATTGATTCCTTATATGAACAAAAAATCATGACTCCGATGATTATGGAACCAGATAGACGATACCAATCCCTTGTATAAAGAATTATGCCCATGAAACCTGATTATATAGGACGAAAAGAACTTTTCAATGATAAGAAAAAGAAATACAAGAAACATCTTAACAGTGCCACCAGACAAACTGAATGTAGCAACATCACCCGTTGATTCTTCTCATCAGGATCAATATCAGTTGATGTATCAGTGCGAGGACTCGTATCTGCCATTGTGGATTCTCCCCAACTGTCCAATTGTGCACTGGAGCTAGAACCAAGACTAGCCTGTCGTCCTCTTTGTGCAGATAAACAATGAGACCCAATGGCAGCTGTAGAAGGAGTGTTGCTTGAAGGAGATGTCTGATTGGTCAAGATATCAAATTCAATAATGATACTCAAAAAAATGTAATAGATTTTTTAATGCTTAAATGGACGACTCTGCACACCTTATTCGAACTTCCGAATTGATAAGAATCAGAGGTGATGCTAGGGCTCCCTGACTTTGGATTATAATAAGGGTCTGCAAAAGTGAAATTGGGGAATGAACAACAAAGAAACGAGATTCTATAAGAATTGCTCTCTGTCTTCTTTGGGACACTAACTCCTACAAGTATTGGAGAAGATGGAACTCCAATTCTAGCTTGATTTCTGAATGATGTCTTCACAAAGGTCATTGACTGCTTCCATTTTCGTCACTTGCCCCCATCCTTATTCAAACCAATTGCATGCACAAATGTGTAGAAAGAAAACACAAAATAACTTGATTTTTGGTGCTTCTTCCATGACACTTATTATTTCCAAATACATATCTCAAAAAGATATTCGAGAAAGTACAGTGAATGTAAAAACCAGAAATTGGCTTGAAGTGCGTACAAGCTACATCCTCTGAACGAAATCCATCTGGTTGCTCGAGAATCACAACATCAGTAGCTCGAGAATGGCCACGGTTCCCCTCTGCGCCACTGAGAAATGCAAATAAGATAAGAGAGCCAGGAAAGGGAATCAAAGGAAATTGACAGATGGAAGTGAGTAACTGACAGTAAACCTCTAAACTCTATGCAAAAGGCAGTAGAAGCATAGGAATCAAAACTATTGGGAAAAAGTAGTTGAATTCAGTTCGCATGAACTTTGCTGAAATGTTCTCTTAGATTAATCAAAACATGTATTATCGATTTATGATTATAACATGAAGTAACACAGATTCGGAGCAAGATTAAAGTCGAAAACAGAAGAGGCGACTAGGAATTCAGCACAGGATAGAAGTAAAAAACGAGAAAAGATACAACAGCATTAAAAAAAATGGCAAAAGGGAGCATAGAAGGTGGCAGGCTAAGAAGGCTCTTGGTATGAAATACATAGAATTCGAGCATGACAAAAGAGGAGATGAGGGAGAAAAGCTCCATTTTACACGCTTCTTTGGCAGCTCTTCTTCTGAGGCTACCATTACCCACAATGCAAGAAGATGAAAAATTCTTAAAAAACTAATTATATGCCAGTATGAGACAAGGTACCATTCCTCTTCAAAAAAGAAACGAAAACTGAAGACTAAGAAGGTTGGTGGGAAGGAAAAATTACAGAGAATATGCCGCCCCCAGAGAAGGAATGAAGCTCTGCATTCCGAATGCGTCCGTTTTACCATCTTCAACGCACACTACTACCCATCGGTCAATCCGCCACCACTATCATCTCAAAACCACATACAACCCAAAAGAACACAGCCCCCAGGGCAAATCCCGACCAAAATTCACCAACAGAGAAAGAACAAATGAAGGACGAAGTCCACAGACGACAAGCAGAAAACCCACCAACAAATCAATCAAAGCCCAATCTTTATCAGGCTAAACTCTCCAAGGAGAACCTCAAGGAAAAAGAGAAGCTCAATAAGATCCAGCTCTCACCAAGACCCGAAGAACCCCAGTACTCTTAAGGTAAATCTGACCGCATTAAAGCCACCATTAGCAGCAGCATACTAAGCCCAAGCAATCATGCTGCCCAGAAAACTAAAAAACAAGGATTCCACTACCACCAAAACACAAACTCCATTTCCCTCACACTAACACACCAAAAAAAGAGAACCACTTCAGTACAGAAGGGCAAAATCCACCTTCGGCTGCAGGAGCAAGAGCCAAAGACGACCCAATTTCCCTACAGACAGAACCCTACCATCTAGAGGCTTCCAAAAACCCTGACAACACCCCCAAAAGAAAAACCTCGCCTTTCCCCTACCACCACTGATACACATCCGATGAGAAAGAGAGAGAAAGAAAGGAGCGCCTTTGACTCGCCCCCAAAAATTTTCCTTTTTCATTTTCCCGTTTATTATTTTATTTGCCTCCCCTCTCCGCAACATCATTTTCAAACTAAACCCAATTTTATTTTGTTTACCGAAATAAAAATATGAATATATTATTATACCGGGTGACGTATGGAGCCTTCCAACCTCCCTCCTTTCTCTCTCATTGTTCTTTATTTGACCGCAATTATCATAACACCCTTGCACGTTGTCTTCTATTACAGCAATACCTTTTCGAACGCGGTGAGGAATGGATCGGATCCACGAAACTTAACCCGATACTCGGAACTTGTTTTTTCCCAGCCCGGACCGTTCCGTTTACTGGTTGTGGTTGTTCAATGTTCATTGGGGAAGAAGTTGGGCATTTGGATCGGGTGGAGTCTGGTGTTGTGAGAAGTTAAAGTTTCAAGCGTAAATGGATTGGTTCCGGGTCGACCCGACCCGTTTCTGCAGTATTATTGGCCTCTTTCCTGGGTTTGACTATGACCGGAGAAGCGGTTTCTTCCAAAATGTGGCGTTGATCGGCTTCGTCTTCAAACGCGTTTCTTTAATGGCAAGATGATTGAAGACATAACCTCTCACTAAGTTGAGTAAAAACCCACTCTTTTGGGCAGTCGTGCAAACACATCTGAGACACTTTTCCCCGCTATCAAGACGGGAAGGAAGCGGAACTAAATGATAGAAATGAAATGAAAAGGACTTTGGAGAAGCTTGTAAAATTGGGAAGGAATGAGAATGAAAAGATTTATAAAATATCATGTTTTTTCAGTTATGCAAAACAAATGGTTTCATTTGTTAACAAGTGATAGGTAGCGCAATTGGTTGAGTTGGGCGGTATGTTATTGTCACGTCCTTAGTTCAAATCTCAAAGATTACTATTTGGATGGTATTGAGGATTGTTGAATTTGAGATTAATGGTTTCATTATAAAAGCTAAGTTGAACCTGTTATTGTTCCTTTCCAATCTCCTCTCTCTCTCTCTCTCTCTCTCTTTCTATATATATATATATATATATATATATATATATATATATATGAACCAATGGAAAAATGGTAAAGGGCTGCAACAGCCCCTTCAAAAAAAAAAAAAAAGCTGCAGCTCCATTTTTCATGACTTTCACCTAAAAAACAACACATATTCATAAGATAATCCTAAGGTGAGCCAGCTTTCCGTCAAATCATGAGTGTGGAACTGTGGATTATTTTGTGAGAGGCTAGAGAATTTCGTTTGGATTGATTATATATATATATATATATATATATATATATATATATATATATATATATATATATATATATATATATATATATATATATATATATATATATATATATATAATTCAACTTTAACTTCGTGCTTTTGTATTGGTACTTGCTGCCTGTATCCTCTTTTTCGTATTAAACATGTGGAGTATACTTAAAGGCTAAACATGACAAGTATCAAATGTTCCCCAAACTGAACAACCTGCCTTATAGGGACCATAAGGAGTATTAAAAATGCACATTACATTACACGAATAACTAAGACGTTGTCAAGAGACATAATTTTCATCTAGATTTTGAATAAGTAGCTTACCATGCATTCGGATATAATGCATTCAATATCCACATTGTATCAATTGAAATATTTGGATTTACTAACAATATTCATATCCGACAATTATCGGATGCACACGGATCTCGTATATGCCTTTTCTTTCAGGCTTTCAGCAAATCCAAAAGATATTTGATTTTACGCTTTCACTGCTTCTAAAAATTAAGATACAATACAACCTGTATATTTGGTTACTTGAATCTCAATCAGAACCCATTTTTTTGTCAAATTAAGCAACTGCAGAGCTGACGTATGTGGTAATAGTTATATCTTATCTGTAAACTCGGAAACATATGAATATTAATGGTGAAATCAGACGTAAAACTTGTGAATAAATCATACGTGAAACTGAATATTTTTCTAAACGTAGATATTAATTGCTTGTTGCAGATTTGCGTGTGTCTGACCCACTTGCTCCCCTGACCTTGTGCTTGAATCACAAAAAAGTTCATTGAAATTCGAAATGGTTCTAAACAAATTACATGCTCCGGTTTGTCCTCCGGCCCTTCCGGCCGCTACCGGCCTCCCCCAGACGCCCACCCCATGGAAACCGCCTCCCTCTGCCATTAATCAATTCCAGAATCGCTAAATATTTTTTTATTTTATTAAACATAGATATTGTTAAGGCCTTCCTTATTTTAATGTTATTCTTTTATATGTACATGTTTTTTTATTATTATTTTTTTTAAAGATTCTAACGGATACAATGTATATTGGGGATTCGAGTACAATTCTTCTCAACTTTATTTCTAAAAGTTAAGAACGTCTCTATTTTTTCGCAAAACGTCGTCAGATTTATTCGGAATAAGCCCGAAATTTGCCGTCCTTTTGGCATTTTTCAGTTATATTGCATATGGGCATCTCTTCTTCTTCCAATTCTCAGAATCTCAATGCGTTCTACTATCCATGTTGTTTTCTGTATTTGGTAATCTTGATTTACTTATTCCTGGTGTTGATCCGGTTGCAGTGGTCTCCTTGTAACCCTTTCTTTTCTTGAATTGACAAGATGTGAAGAAAAGAGATCATATATACATGAAACTACATCTGAGACTCCCGCATCGTTACCAAATTAAATCTTTTCTTCTTTCCCCGTTATCGTCCTCTGTAGAATCACCCGTTCCACACAATTTCATCTGCCACGAACCTTGGTGTTCGATTGAAGGCAGACCAACGCCTGAAGATTGGACTTGTGAGCTCATTTCTTATCCATCCTGAGCATACCCATTGTCTTTGACCAGTCTGCCATGATGATGCCCTGACAAAGAAACTCCAGGAATCTCGAAGAAATATCTGATCTTGATCTTGATGGCACTTATCGGAAGTCGTGGCGGCGTTTCTTAGGGGCTGTTTCTGGGTTTCCTTTCCTCATCATAGCCACAAATTCGTCATAATTGATCCTTCCATCCTGGTCCAAATTAAACAATATATCAACGCTATTGAGGCTGGCAGAAATCGCTGGCAGAAATCATGTTCCTCCTTGTTGGAGTTTTCTTTTCTGGTTGATCTCTTGTGAAACCTTGAGATGTTAACATGCTCAAGCGATGAGGAAATTAAAAGGGAACGTAGAAAGCAAAACAATATTGGGGAAGCCTTAATCTCATATTTTTTTTTTTTTTTGGGTCTGAAGTTTTTGACAGTGGAAGTGAAGGGACTACAAACTACAAGCAAGTAAAAAAACTGTAATTGCAAATTTTGTCATACATTCACTTACATTATCATTATCAACTTCTGCTATGATGTCCTTGATGTCCCTCCCATCATGCATGTCGTACTCTTTTAGAGCTTGCTCCAACTCTTCTTTGGTGATGTATCTGTGAATAAAGATGCAAAATATGAGATTTCGCAACATCCTATGACCCTCGTTATAAACCTTTTTCCTTCACAAAAAAAGTGCGTTCATTCCCTACTGAATGCATACCCGCTGTTGTCTTTGTCAAAGTATTGGAATGCTGTATATAGATGCTCTTCCCTGTCCATTCTGTTCATGTGCATCGTGGCTGTGATAAACTCTTCATAATCAATGGTTCCGTTGCCATCAGCATCTGCCTGTAATTGTTTGAATAGCACCATCAGTAGGACAGTTTCTAACAAGAATGAGTTGCCCATGCGAACCAGGCCCCGAAGAATTCATGGTAAAGAATTTGCTGATAGTAATAGACTTACCGCTTCTATCAGTTGTTGGACTTCAATCTCAGAAAGCCTTGCACCTTGTTTGGCTAGACCACGCCTCAATTCTTCTAAAGTGATGGTGCCACTGTTATCAGAATCCATGTTCTTGAACATCTCCTTCAACCCCATGATTTCCTCTTCTGATAAGCACCCAGCTATCACCTGAACTCAAAGTAAGCCATTCCTTAGGGATACGTAGCTTCATTAATGACCTTGTTTGGAAGAAAACTATTAATTTATGTTTTCATGTGTAAAAATTTTCCCAAGTCTGCATAATAGAAAAGGATAAAAAAAATCAAATGGCCAGAACATGCTTGTTTGGGTTAAAAAAAGAAAAGATGCGTCTTCATTTTTTTCACAATTACTGTTGCTCAAGGACATGAGAGTGCATTTCATTGGCAACTTGCGGAGTATCATCCAATGAAGAACATCCTAACATGCTTCTGCATTTCATTATACCAGTCTCAGCAGGCTTCAACATAGAATGAGAATCCAAACAATAGAATTTGATACTATAATAATAGTATTAGGAGATGCATAAGAGAATACATGAGATTTGTTCTCGTTTTACCTTGAGAGCAACTCTTTTGAACTTGTTCATTGCCATGAATTGCTTGAGTCTGTTGAGTACTACATTGTCCAATGGCGTATTTGGTGCATTACCGTCCTCTTTTATCCATGGGTGATCTGTAAATGCATGAACCCTAAAATCAACCACCGAAAATTTTCTGCTCACCCTCCTAATGCTTTGCATTTATCTGATCCCTCTCCAAGAATATGTTTAACTGCTGTGAGATACTTACTAAGGACCTGGAATGCTGTAACTCTCTGTCTTGGATCGACATTTAGCATCTTGCTGACTAAGTCCTTCGCACCAGGTGATATTGATGGCCATGGCTTGCTTGTGAAGTCGATATGCCCTTTCAGAATCGCATTGAAAATCCCATGTTCTGTTTCTGCGTTGCCATTCACAATGTTGTCCTTTTCTCAGTCTTGTTTGAATGCACACCGCGCATGATAAACAAACATTTTTGTCTAAAAAAAAAAAAAGCAGTCCTAAATATTGCATTCGAAGATACATTTTTAATCATTTCTTCTTGCTCAAATGCAAAAGAGATGAAGGTAAAAAAGTCATAACCATGGAACTTTCTTGATGACCAGCATATGCTGGTTTGCCAAATTTAATCTATGTTGCACATTCCACATGGATGAAAAAATCGACGAATTAATATTAAAACAAAAAGAGGCACTCTGTTTCAATTTTGGTTGAAGTTTACAAGTGCTAAGTACATTTCTATCTTCAGACATGCATTTTTACGTATGTAATTTCACATTCTACAAAGATGAGGTAGACTGAATGAAATTTATGTATAAAACTACCTGCATGAAATGGAGGGGAACCGCTTAGAAGGATGAATAACATTACTCCGATGCTCCAAATATCGGCTTCGGGACCGTATCGCCGCCTCAAGACCTCCGGTGCTATGTAGTATGCAGTTCCTACAATGTCCTTGAAAACATCTTCTGTTCAAAAGAGCAACTGAGCACCATGAGGAACAGGCAGCAATTCTTTTTCCGTTTTCTTTTTCAGAGAAAACCAACTGCTCACCTTGCTTGAAGAAAACAGAGAGACCAAAATCGGTAGCCTTGAGAGGTGCACGCTCATCTTTGCTCAACAACAAGAAATTCTCAGGCTTTAGATCTCGATGCATAACCCCCATGGAGTGGCAAGTATGAACAATCTGCACGATGGTCCGGAGGAGGGCCGCTGCGGCTCTCTCCGTGTAGTGCCCTCGTGCAATTATCCGATCGAAGAGCTCGCCGCCGGCGCAAAGTTCCATCACCAAGTTAACGGAATGCTTATCTTCATAGGCGCCCTTCAATTCAACAACATTGGGCTGCCCGCTGAGGTGATGCATGATCTGAACTTCCCGGCGGACATCCTCGATGTCTTCCTTATTGACGAGCCTCCGCTTAGCGATCACTTTGCAGGCAAATTTCTGGCCTGTAACCTTGTGGGTGCACAAATGGGTCACACCAAATTGGCCTCGGCCCAGCTCCTTCCCGATCGTGTAGGTGTCACGGACATCTTCCATGGGCCGACCAAGAACGGGGCCTATAGGTCCCGGATTTGGAGGAGATGGCGCTGCATTTGGGGGTGAATTTGCAGGAGCAGAAGTTGCTGGGGGTGAAACGGCATCATCGACGTTGTCGACGGCCTTGCAGCCATCGTCGTCAGCATCTTGGGCGGATGCCGGAGGATTCTGGGCCTGCTTTCCATGGGAGAAACAACTCCCCATGGAGAAGAAGGGCGTGAATGTTGCAGAAGTCTTGGCGTGGAAAACGGGGGGAAATGTAAGACATGTATAAGAAACATGAATTAAGGGAAAGAAAAGAGTGTCTACAGAGTGGATTTGGAAGGAAAAAACTAAGAAGGGAAGAAGAGAGTGGCAGATAGGTTTTGAGGGGACGGAAGAGTTCGAAAAGTTGGTGGTTGAATGGACTCGAGGCAAGGAGGAAACATAGGTGGGTGTCCCTAAATTTGCGCGGCAACCAACGGCTAATGTTTAAAGTTTTAATAACGGTTCAGTACGCCATATTTCACAATTCACCTCCCACGGCATGTTGTTCCCGACACATGGAAGACCCTGTGTCGGCTTTGGGTCACAGAAGCTCACCGCCCGCCTTTCCCTAAATAAACGTTCCTCCAAAGGTAATGTCGCGCCATCTCTCTCTTAGCTCCGTCTTTGAGGCAGACATTTTGTTGGGTCGACGAAGTCTGAATCATAGAGGAGAAGCGCAGCAGCGGTCTCCTCTCCTAGAGAGGGAGAGGGGAAGGAGAGGGAGATTTATATCTTTTTATCTTCGAAGTCTTTTTTGCGCTCAACCCTGCTGCCCTCGCGATTCACCATGGAGAAGAACCAGCCGCTCACCTTCCCCCTATCGTTGATTCATCAACTAAATGGAATTAACCATACCAGGACTTCAATTTCTACTAAGCAGCTCCTGTCTGTTTGTGCTGGGGAGTGGCATCGGGGGGGAGGCTCTCTGCCATTGATAGGGAATGAGTTATTCAACATTGAAGACTAAACCTTAAAGCACAGGGCGGCTTTGAAGATGGATGATCGGTTTGCTTTAAGGTAAGCACGACTCTTTTACAGTTTATTTGAGGTATTGTTTCGGTTGTAGTTATGTAGGTTATGTGGTGAGGTTTCGGCTGAAGGACAAAGAGTTGGTTGCTGCTACCCGCGAACTTAAGCATGAAACCGACAAGGTACGATGTAGGGTAGCTATGGAATAGGCATATGTAGCATGATAAATATGTATACATATCTTGGTTGCTAAAACAGATGCACTCTGGTTGCTAAAACAGATGCACTCTCTGCATTTGCATGTGTTTATATTGTCATAGTATACGTGATGTCGTGCATGTTTCATGGACATCATTAGGTAATCCAAACATGTTCATGAAAGACTCAGGCTGGAACAGTGGATCCCCTCCATCATTTTTGCGTATGTGAAAAGCCCATCAGTAGGTAAACAAGCTGTCCTGACCATAGTCTAACGGCGGAATAGGTGCAAAGAACCAATTGTTGGAAAGTTTTGGTGTTCTGAAAGTTCATACTGAAAACTTATGACACTCGAATTAAATGAAAGGTCTGGAACTGAACCTGTCCTTCTGGAAGGTCTAGTAAAATGTTGTGAGAATAGACAATATATATATATATATATATATATATATATATATATATATATATATATATATATATATATATTGTCATCATCTCAGTGAATGAGAGGTTTGCGGTCTACCACCCAAAAAAGAGACCGAAGGCCCCGCCATGGAGGTTGTCTATGGGGAACAGAAGTCCACAAAAGTCCAGTTCTCCAAGACTTGAGATTCAAGCTTTTCTTGTTCACACTGTCAAAGAATCAAATTTGAAGATGCACATACAAACAAGGTGTGTGCTTGTCTGTCTGTAGCAACGACAATCAAAGACTTAATTGTACACCTAACCCAAGACCAGGTTTTTTCTTTATTATAAGGAGTGGGTATTTCAAGGATGGAGTTTCCATTCTAGAAAACCTTGAGAATGATTCTGATAGAATTGACAGCCAAGATGAGCATTTTCCCAAGAAATGCTTTTCATTGGTCGATTTATAAGCAGTCATACCAAAGTTGTCACTCCACCCGTGTTTCTTATATAGGACCTGATTTTGGTGCTTGAGGGTGTTATTCGTGTCATACTTTAATGGCTTCCTATTTACATTAAAAAGGAATTGACGTCTCAAGTATTCAAATTGAAAACTGATTGACTACCAACCTCCTTTCCGCTATGGATGAAGCCAGGTGAAGATCCCTCTTGAGTAAAAGTAGACACCTTGAATCTTATCTTAGGTTTGATAAGCGCGTTATTATTATTGTTATTATTATTATTATTTACTGAAAATATGATTAAGGGCTCCATGAAATTTGGAAAAAAAAAAAAAAAATCAACTGTCCCTTTTGCGTTTGAAGGGGCCGTTGGGACCATTTTATGGTGGAAAGGGGACGAGCATAAATATTGGGGGCCGTTTCCATAGGGAAATGGAAAGGACCGGGACTGTTTCTTCCATGGAACGGCCCCCACAAGATCGGGACGGAAGAGAAGAAGGACGGACAAGGACAACACATCTCAATCAAAAGCACGGCGGAGCCATCCAGGAAAGGGCTGACCCAAGCCGAGAAAAGAAATGTCCCAATGCATCGCTAGACAATTGTTTCATCATCAGTTGTCACGCCACAAACACTGACGAGTGAGAGAGAGATGAATCATGAATGGTGTGAATGAGCAAGTGGGAGAAACCAAATGGATCTAGCAGTCGATTGCCTGCAGATAAGCCAAGTAGCAAGACTTCGTCTGAATGATCAGCTTGACTTTATTAATTGTACCTTCATTTTGTTCACCTAGTAAACTATAATTTAACACTATACATAATTGCATTGCTCTCAAATTAACACTATATATATAATATATATACACATGTGCGTGCACACACACACACACAGCTACACATAGCTGCATTGTTCCCAAATTATATATACATATATCTAATGATTAAACAGCTTGTTAGCTAGGTTAGGTATGGGCATGTGTGGGCAGCTGTCGCGAGTGATCCACTTGGGTCCAATTATAGAGGTGCCGTCTCCGACCGATCGAAAGTTCTTAAAAGAGTCCCCCTCCTCCTAATTCCTCGGTATGGACACCGCTATTTATCGAAGCTAGTTATATGTTCGACCTCTCGCATGTTCGGGTGGTAGTAATGGGATTGGGAAGAACACTCTTAAGGTCCTGTTTGATGCACAACGATTTTACTGTGCATCAGAGAAAACTTGTCGTCTTTGTACGACTTTTCACTTTAAAATCAAACATAAGAAAGGATTAAATTTTTTACCATGAACCCTTTTACATGGTAAATTTACCGTCCAAAATTTTACCTTACAGGATGAAAGAAAAGATCACCTAACGGAGACAAAATCGGAAAACAAGAAGTGGTTTTGTCCATTTTGTCCTCACGGGAGGAAAACATAGTTTATGCCGAGGATGCCAAACTCACTTTGCAGTCAAACACGCACCATCTAATCACGAACAAAAACTGTATGGAGATATTTTTTGTACAACTGCAACCTATTCTTGTAGGTTAAGAATGAATTTGCTCACGTTTAAATGCATTTTCATGAGTATGAAAAAATTAACGGTTCTTATGATATTTAAATTTCCATAGTAGGAAGTTAATATTTTTCATGAAAACACCTTAACTTGAACGCACGTTTTCATACTCATTTTTATCGGCAGGGGCGGTTGTTTTTTCTCCCAAAAAAAAAACGCTTCATGTAAAAATTTAAAAAATATATAATGGGTCCCGGATCGTTTATTGTTTAAAAGAGCTTTTTAAAATTTTGGAAAAAAAAATTCCCGGACCGTTTGGACCCTTAAAAAAAAATGTCGGCTCCTCTTATGCAAACATATGGAAAAGGATCTCCAGAATGTTGGATATTCATCAACTTTTGAGAATTTTTTTCCATTTTTTTGAGATTTCAACGGTATGGCCTGGGGCCTCTTATGATCTTATCCAAGACTTCAACTCAACTTGTGCGATGGTCTTCCGACACAAATACAATTTGCATAGTCTCTCTGCTCTCCCGTATAGACGAAGAGTATCTCATTTGATGAGATCATGGATATCTACCTTCATTTAGTGCAATTCAAAAATGGATTTCATAGAACATTTTTCTTCATGGGCACGAGATGGCGAATGACGTTTCTCTATATATGGTGCATATAACTTGCTTCAGCATCCTGTCAACTGGTTTCCTCATATTCTCCGTTGGGCTGAGGGTCATACTCGACGATCCAAAACTCTTGCATGGCTTATTTTGTTGGACCGCATTTAGACTCAAAATAACCTTAAAAGATATGGTTTTCACCTTGCGAGCAGGTGTCCTTTATGTTGTTGTGCCGAGGAAACTACCACTTACTTGGTATGGTTTTGTCGAGTGTCTCAAGAACTTTATGTGCTTACTTGGTCTATGCCTCCTATTGAAGTCACAAACATATCCACAATTCGAGACCACATCCATGAGCTTGTCAGAGTGAGAAACAAAAAGAAATGATGTACCATTTGGAGAATTTGGCTGTTTACATATTGGTAGGTCATTTCGAACTCCTTATTTACAGGAATGAGACGGTCTCAGTTCAGCGTATGACATCCTCTATTTTGTATGATGTCTGGTCAATTTCTCGTAACTTATGGGGAAATGGTGGTACTTCTAGCTTCTTACAAGAATTTTTAGATGTAATCGCTTTTTCAAGTTTAACTTTTTGTTGGACTTATGTTAAATGTTATTTTCCTTTCTCTCTCTTCCCATGCGTGGGGGCTCTTATGTTGTCAACATAGTGACTCTTAATAACAAAGATTTGTGGAATTTTCAATGAGAAAAATGGTGGAACCCTCTAAGGATGAACATGTAATAGTGATACCTTGCGTATCTTTTGGAACCAAGTTAGGTTGACTTACAAGCACTACAAAAAACCTAAGCATTATCGACCACCATCAAATGTGGTAAAAATAGAACGCATGTCGGTAATGGTTTTATCAATGTTTTCATTCTTTTGTTGGTAAAGGGAGTGTCAGTAAAAATCATCACTGAGACACTAGACAGAGGCATCGGTGTAAGGTATCACCCACGCGATGTAGACGTACGTAAACATTGACTATTACTGACGTTCTAATATCTATTATTTTTGACATGTTAGTGGTCGTTGGTAAAAATTCTACCGACAGTGAGACAGACCGTCGGTAAAATTTTTATCGATAAATAATTGGACATTGGTCAAACTTTAATCGACGTTTGACTTAATGTCGCTATTACTCTTTGTCAACGCATATTTACTCCTCGGTGAAATTTATTCAATTTTTTGATATCTGATTATAACATAATTTTTTGGAAATCAGAAATATATATACAACATACTTGTTTACATTTTCCATCTATCAAATGAGACAAACAAATTCATAAACCAAACATATAGATATAACAAATATTGGAACTCATATTACAATACAACTAATTCACCACAGTTAAATGTTACAAAACCTTTTTTAACAAAACGATAATATGAATAACTTTTCTTACCACGGTAAACTTTATTACTGAAGTGAAAACCTTTTTTTTTTTTTGGTAGGAAAGGTTTCACCATTGATATTACCCCCTAAAGAATCCTAAGAACAACTTGTCTCCTCTTGTAATTCACTTAGAATAACCCATGAATCTATCAAAGAATATCTAAAACATAGGACGGCAACCTGAAAAAGAAAAAATATGTGACTGCTCTTGCCTTTTTACCATAGCCAGGTTGGGCTCTCAGTTTATCCGGCCTTACAACTTCAACTTCTTGTTAAGAATCAAGATCGCCGATCACTTACATAATCCCTTTATAAATATATGTTGGACTGTTAGATGTAGAGGACTTTGCTGCAGCATTTGTGTAAGTTTGTGCGCCTAAGTACATAGCCAGCTTGATTTGATGATCTTATGATCTACTTTTTTTGTTCTTTTATTTGCATTTGTTAAACCATGAGGTCCAACAAAATGAAGATTTCATATCTGAGAATCGATGGGAAACAAACACAACATAAGTTCTTGGGGAAAGAAAAATTGGTTTTGTGTCAAAATTGGTGAATATTCCAAGCAAGATTCTAGATCATTGAATCCATTCATGAACGTATTAAATGAGGAGTACGGTAAGACTTTTTTTTTTAGCGTTTATGATGAAGGTGAGTCTCAACCACCAAACTTGTGGAAGTAATATCATGATAGCTCAAGCCACATGCTCAACTCGACCTCATGAGGTTGAGAATACGATCAATGTGCCGAATTTTAAGAAACTTTAAAGTGAAACACTTATTCCGCAGATTACCAATCTTGAAAAAAGAAAAAAAGAAAGAAGAAAACACAGTACCTATGAAATTAAAAAGAATATTAGGTTAATTAATTTCAATTATCTGGTTTAATGAGTGCCTCTGAATTATTAATCGAATGAACTAAAAGGCACCCAAAAATTTTCTCAGTTTAAAAAATTGCCTCCGATGAGCTTCGCCACCCAAACCAAGTTTTCCCACTCGCCCTCGTATGTTTTTTCCTTTTTACCCTTAAAGTAAAAGATTTTTTTTTCAAATAATTATTACAAGCAAAATTTCCACAATTTCACATCCCTATTTCGCACTCTTTCTAGAGACAAGCAAAGAATGTATTTTAATGTTCTAACTTCTATTCATAAGGCGTGTATTTGTGAAACTTTTATAAAATCAACCAGTTATTTATAGTTTCTCTGATATTGGGAAGTCATTTAGTACCTCAACAGTTGAGCGGTTGTCATATTTCTCATTTTTCATAAGCAAACGTGAGTTAGCTACGGCCACATGCTTGACTATATATATGTGAATCAGTGGCATACGTCTTAAAATATCAACATAAATGTCTTTTGGTAGAAAAGGTAAAGTTAAGTTCACGCCCAACGGTTGTCAAGATTTTGAAGACCACCATTTCAAAAAAGATGCCGGCGACAGCGACGGCGATGACAAAGCGGCGGAAGAAGCCGGGCACCAGCCTTGACGTGCGGGTTTTTTTTTTTTTTTTTTTTTTTTTTGGTACCTAAATTCATTTTTATCCATCCAAGACAAATCAAACACCAAAATATCCCTCCTACCGTTATATGTCACAGCTCTTACATCATCCTAGATATGTCATCCCATCGGTAAGGGCCACGTGTCGTCCTCTGAGCGAATCAGGGCCCACACCATTAACTTTGATCACCTATCCCCCTATCCCACTCAAATAATGAAGCCCCTCCCCTCCCGCTTCATATTATAAAGGCAAGGGAAGCAAGATCCTCATCCAAAGTAGGCATATCGAATCTCCCTCACGCCTGCGCGCCTCAATCCAAAGAAGTCAACACCATTTACAGGATCGAGCAGATGGGTAGGGCGAGAGTCCAGGACAAGACCGCCATGAAAAGGGTGAGCCCCAAGAGGAAGGATCCCGTCAAGGTCGTCTACATCGGCGACCCCAAGATGTTTCAGGCAAGCGCCTCCGATTTCAGGGCGCTGGTGCAGGCGCTCACCGGCCGGAATGAGGCCTCCATGCCCCTCAGGCCGGAGCCCCTGAACTTGCCGTACCTCGACGACGCCCCCAAGGCTCATGTCGAAGCTCAGGATCCGGGCACTCTACCGCCCGATCACCTTGCAACTCCCGAGATGCAGACTAGCCCCGATCACGATCACGACCACTTTTTCATGGAGTACTCCGACTTCTCGTTCGAGTCGTTCAACGAGTGGATCTTGCAGCGGATGCTGGACGGTTCCCCTGGCCTTCAGAGTTCCGGTCTTTTGTATGATCTCAGTTCTGAAACATGTTCTCCTTGATTATGTGTGGGGATTGCCTGTTTAATCTTTGCATTTCCCTTTGAAGCAAGTAAATATTAGTGCTTCAGACTGCCATATATGTACATATCTATATCTCTATGTATGTAAATATATATGTAATATATATACAGATTGATAGAGAGAGGGAGATATCCGGGGGAGATCGCGATAGGTATCTAGCTAGTTGACAATGAAATAAGAGCAAAAATGGAGGTTGGTCTGTAGCAGGAGCGCCGGGCTGCAGGCACCGGGAAAGGACAATGATACAGCAACGATAATGGAAAGTATGTGAGGACAGAGATGAATTTAAGGACTTGCATTTATCATGTTATGTAACACAGGTTCCAAAAGCGTCGACGTTATCGTGTCGTCCGTGGCAAATAATTCAGGACCTCGCAATCAGAGGACCGATTAGAGCCGAATGGTTCGACATCAAAAGGAGGCAGCAGTTGCCCTCCAACAAGGAACACGCCAAATTAACTTTGCGTCAATATTTAAATGGTTGAATTGGGATACAGTTTTACATTGCCACGGAAGAAGAAGAATCTTAAGAGAGGACAAGGTCACCTTTCTGCAATGAAAACTATTTATTTGGCTGTGAACTACCAATATATCGACAGCATTACAGTGTCACAAGATGATATTATAATCTATATAGATATATATATATAGTCCATTATTCTAACCAATTATCAGTGAATGATGAAACAGCTTGCTAATCTGATGAATCTTTTCTTCGTTTTCTTTTTTTTTTTGGGTTCGGTTGGAGAATAAGTCTGGATTGGTGGCAATGGCGGTCCTCCAGTTTTTTTGGGACTTTTTAAGAGAAAATTGATAATTTTCTTAGAATAAAGAAGGAAACTCCATTTCCAAGATATGATTAGACATCTCCGTAGATATGTATGATAAGATAAGCAGGCAAAGTGCTAGTATGGCCACACAAAAATAGCCCTTTTCCAGAATGACGTTATCTAAATGATATAATAACCAATACAATGACGTCACCGACTGTGAGCTCTGTCATGGCAGTGGGGGAGAGATGGCGGGTGGAGGTGGACATGCAGAACCCATAATGGTACTGCACCGGATCTTGCCTTATACTATCTATATATATATATATAAGGGATTAGATCCTGAGAGCTCACTATTAGGACACAATTTTCTGCTGTTGATGTTCAACATTTAACAAGAAGAGAAATAAAAGAGTTGCATGGTTTGGAATCCTTGGAATAAGTCCCAAATAGAATAGCGTATTTAGGCAGGGGGCAAATTAAGACCTCTTGGGTAAGAAAACCGTCCTATTCACTTAAAATTTGTAAAAAACTTGATTAGGTTCTTCCTAAAGTTTGTAACAAACGTAAATGTGCCTTCCATCAAACGCTCTCTGTGCATATTTACATTTATACAAAATGTGTAAGATCCAAACCCTTGCTAGATCCCCTAGGATTCATGATCTGGCCCTTGATTTTGTCTACATTGACCTTGGAAAGAAAAAGGATAAAAAATGTAGATTTAATTCTAGGTGACGAATTTTTTTTCTTTAATTCACTAATCAATTTGATTTTTCGTTCATATCTGATCTCTTGTTATATCATATTCAAGAGAGAGAGAGAGAGAGAGAGAGAGAAAAGTCAAGATTAGGACATGGATAGGGTCTCAAGTTTTCCAGGAGGCACTTGAAAATCAAATGCTAAACTTTTGATGATATATTATACAGTGGGTCAGCCTTATATATGCTTACGATGAGGAATCGCAAATAATGCGATCTTAGCGAACCAAAGAGGGACCAATATTAATTCTCCATGGAAGGGCCACCTTATTTTATATCAAGGTCGGCTTCTGTTTTGGAGTGCAGAGATAAGGATATGCCAGAGATAACATATATATATATATATATATATATATATATATATATATATATATACAAGAGAAGCTAAGCTTTCAAGTAGTCAGGGAACAAGATCCTTTTATAAGGGTTTACACAGCACATGCTCTCCTTGTACTTTTTCTATGTAAAATCTTTTCTATAGTTGGATATCTTCGAATCTCAAGCCATAAGTTTGACTTTGGAATGTGGGAGAAGATCACGATCTTGTTTTATTTAAACATTCAAGTTGAAGATGATCCATGAATGCAAATTCAAAATTGAATAATATTCCCGTAAAGTTTGCCAAATATTTGACCTTGCTTCCCAATTAAAATTTATCCAACTGCTTGCCTTTGCTGAAAGCAGGCCTCGTATCTTAGGGGATGAAATTCCGGCGAAATTCTTCGTGCTGCAAAAGCAAGACCACCGACTTGGAACTTGAAATGTCGCTAGATCTTATTGTTTCTGCTCAATTTTTTTCCCCAACAGTAATGTTTGATATCTATTTCAATAAATAATGGAAAAGTTTAAATTAACTTTGAGCCAATGCAGGCCTCCTTAACTTGGATTGAAATCCATGACGCCCAAAATTCACTGTTTGTTTAGACAGTGAGCGCCACAGATTATGGATTTTGTATCAGTCCGTAATACCTAATTCACTGTTTGTCTATTCAACGAGTAGATTTCTTGTCAGTCTACAGTGCCCGAAATTCACTGTGTTTGAACAGTAGTCTCACCGGGCGTGGGCTTCACGTCAGCTTCGAATCTCAAACCTAAAACTACCAAACATACACTTTTGATTAATTAGGAATTAAAATATAAAGTGATTTAAGCTATGTCTCAAAGGTACGGGATGCAGATGTGGGGGCATGGGAGACCCAAATGACTTGGGTGCGGCGACCATTTCGAAGAAGAGTTTATATTTGTCAGGATTTATGTTTTTAGTCTCAAAGTCTCAGATCCTAGATTTCTAATAAAGGTATGAAATTTTAATGTGTGGGAAAAGCAATAAAATTTGTAATTTGTAGATTTTTGAAGTTCATAGATGTGAAGCAATTTAAAGATTTTGAATTCATGGTTCTGAGCAAGAACTACTAATTTTTTTCAGATCTGAATCCGGATCTGGGATTTGTTTTATGCGAGCAGACCTGATCTAATTAGAATCACCCGCTTACTTCCTTCAGTTCGGACCCGGAGCGGCTCACAACTAAAAAAAACATTCCTTCCTGAATCCGACCCATGGGCTGAAGTCCGCGGGAAAACTGAGGGGTATTTTGTAATTATGTGGCAGAGAAACAGATACATTCGTCTTCCACACGCGACCAACCGCACTGTAGGAGAAGACCAGAAGGCCCGATGGCGGAGTAACGACAACGAAGCGGAGAGTCCGAGATTCCTTCAAAGTTAGAGTACGACTTCTTGGAGGTCAACGATCTTTGCTCCTTTGATTTCTTCCTTTCCTTTCTAGCGACTCTGTTTCCTTCCAGTCTTCCTCCTGGACGGCCCTCCTTTCACCGCCTTCGCGCGTGATTGCCTTCCCCCATACAATTCTTAGGCTTGGGTTAGGGTTTTGATGTTGGAGGAACGATGTTTAGTTTGAGTGGGTTGCTTATCCTGGATGGAGCTGAAGGAGGGATTGATGCCGAAAGTCGCTGTGTTTCGCAATTTACGCAGGTGGCCGCTGTCTAGAGCTGAGCGCTTTTTGGGGTAATTCTTGATCTGCGTTGCGTTTCTCTGATTTGAGATCCCGAATTGTGATTTTTCGCTTGTTCGCTTTTGTGAATTCGCATTAAGTAGATTGATGAGTAAACAAGGTCATCACTAGTCGGTTTTATTGGTTCTGGACAACTGGCGGCTTTGATTCTCTTTTCTTTGGTAGTCGTCACCTATTAGATGTTGAACGCATGGTTGGCGGATACTTTGGTTTTGCAAGTTTGCTGGATTTTTCTGGGGGCTTTTGTGGATGTCTTTTTGGAGGGCCATGAACCAGCTTAAACGGCTAAGGCGTGCGTGAGCTAATAGGCTAGTTGTAAAGTTTAAACATTCTTATTCAGTTACAAGTATGGGGCTTTATGTGTAACAGCTGAGAAAGGTAACTCTCGTATGGCTGTAGACTTTGATTCTGAATGCGAGGCCTGAGGCCTCTGTACTTTACATATGGACTTGAAGTCTGGAAAATTAAGGATTACGAGAAAAATGTTTTAACGTTTCGTAGCCAGAGAGAAACTATATAAGAAAATATTTATAGCTAAGATGTCAGACTCTGCAGTGCAGCAGTGCGAGAAGTTTTGGCGTGTTTTTTCTGTTATAGGGTCGCTATTGTATAAATGATGTTATGGTACGCTAGTGTTTATTAACTCTCTAAATGATGTCATGTTGAGTAACAAGCATTTTTTTAATGAAACAGCCGCAGAACTCTTGTATGTTACGCTCATTCCAGGGCAAAGGAGGAGCGGACATACCTAGTGTATACATGTTTTAGGCGTGTATGTTGAGGTAGCTCTATGGAATCATAAAGAATAAAACCAAACAAATGCATTAAGTTGTTCAGAAATGTTAGCTAAAAACAAAAAACATCCACAATTTTGCTTAGTACATTGTGCAAGCAAATTAATGGTAAATGTAAGGTGGGATATTTGGAGCCCATATTGCAAATGAAAAGTATCAGACCTACTTTACTAAGGGCACATGTTAAATCCAAAAGATAAGGGTTAGAGAATGATGAGCCAGTAACTTAAGTCCTATAGATAGTAGAAAGTATTTGCCATCCTGGCAAGGGAAAGCCTTGGGACCTCAGAGACATCTTGAAATGGATTTTTTAGAATATATTTTTAAAATATAAAGAACTTACTAGAAGAAGAAAACTGTTTTTGAAGTTCAAAAAGATATACAAAGGAAAAACTTAATCTTATTCATGATATGCAGTAGAACATCTAAGTGTTCTATTTTTTTTTATTGAAAGTTATCTGCCATTTACAACATTATTTTTATTTTTTCTTGTTACCCATTGTTTATGCGGCTGTGCTCATATCAAGCTTTTATAGGTTAAAAATGAGGAACAAGAGATTTTTGCTGCACGAAGTATTTGTTCTTGTATATTAGAAAGGGGCTGTCATTTTTCTCATGATTTGGGTCTTTTGAAATCTGATGGGAGTTTAAGAGGATTTCTTTCAATTCATTCTTTCCTTCTTTTTTTTTTTGGGGTAAGATTTTGTTCCTTATCATGCAGTACACTCAGTGAATGCACCACACAAGGAGGTTTCCAGTCATGGGTTTGGTGCCCCATAAGCCTCAAGGAGCAGAGCCACTTGGCAGTATCGGAATTCTTGGAGAACCTACAGTAAATAATTCATCCACCCCTGAAGAAGGTGTCAAGCAGAGATTAAGATGGACCTCAGATCTTCATGAACGTTTTGTTAATGCCATTACACAACTTGGTGGACCAGACAGTGGGTATTTTCTGTGCTGGTTTTATTTTCTTTGCTAGCCCTGTCTCGTTTATTAGATGATTTAGAGTGGTTTACGCATTTCATTTTGTTGGTAAAAAATGTCTTAAGAAACTGCAATGTCCTTTGCATCTTAAATTTTTTTGCTTAATTGATCAGTAAATGTCAAAAAAAATCTTTACATCCATGGCTAGCTTGTAGCTGCAGCTTCCGACCCTGGACGTGATAATTCTAGATGTAAGCTTTCCAACAGTGGTTCCCTCACTGTTATTTTTTGTCTATTTCTTAATGATGATTTCAGGAGCAACACCAAAAGGTGTCTTGACAATGATGGGTGTGCCTGGGCTTACCATCTATCATGTCAAAAGTCATCTGCAGGTAATTATTTCTTTCTTTGGGATTGGTATTGGGCTAATCTGTACAGTTTAAGTTGGTAATCTGATCGTTTTGGTTTTCCTTCTCTTTTCGTTGATTGCATAGAAGTATCGACTTGCAAAGTTTCTTCCAGAATCTTCAGCAGATGGTAATTATCTTCAATTGATTATTTTGTCTTCATTGACTCCTACATGTGCTTATCTTGGTCTTTGATTTTATTCTGGTGAACTTTATGTCTTGAATGCCTTCTAATTCTTTTGCTGAGACCTTAACGTTAGATGCATGCACAAGTTTCAGGGTCAAAGGATGAAAGGGAAGGTTCTGCTGGTTCCATTTCTAATATGGAAAATTTACCGTAAGTGATTTCAGATTTCTACCCCTCCTTCCTTGGCAGTATTGTGGAAAGAGAATATCTTTTACTCTTCTAGTGAGGCATCTGAATCTCTGTAATTATGCTTTGCTGTTGCTGAAGTTCACAGATCAATGACGCATTGAGAATCCAGATGGAGGTGCAAAAGAGACTGCAAGAACAACTTGAGGTATGTTATTCCCTGTGGAAAAGGAAATTGTTTCTAGGAACCTAAAAACATGTGGAACCGCATGTTTTTGCTGCTAGACTTAGCTGAAAACTTGAATTCCAGCAAAGTTAGCTGCCAAGCTTGTTGTAGCAGGCACTAGAAGCTTCTGGAAACTATTTTGCAATTGGCGAAGGGGTAGAGTTAGTTCCCTTTTAGATGCTTCTTCTTTAGATGACACGTCTTCTTCCACAACATGTCAAGCAATAAATGTACTGCAATGGACAAACTGGAGTAGTTGAGTTGTGGATCCTCTTTGGCTTAAAAGTGCTTGCATGGACTATCAGTGTTCCTTGTGTTTTCACCAGCAAACATGGACCAAGACCGGTAGGGTGAAGATCCTCATCACTCTTAGCAAAAGGGCATGAGCGCCTGAAACTGTCCTCAAGAGAAGCTATGAATCAGAACGTGAAAGGCACTGTGAAACCATATTATATCTATTTGCTTGGCATCGATCATCAATAATCCTATGAAATCTACCACATCGAGTCCAAATCTTTTTGTCCTCATACTTGCCTTCTAGCCACCTTTGTCCTTGTCTGCAATTGAAGGAATATTTATCTGGTTAATGCATGTAGGAAAAAAAAAAAACACTTACTGGACACTTGTTTCTGAAAAGTAAGCCCAAGAAAACTGTGACCCATTATCTAAGCCAAATCCTTTAGAATTCTTAAGTAATCCGATCGTTCAGACACATTTCATATTTCAACTATTTGGGTGTTCCTCAGGCCAACCAGTTGGTTTGATTTTGAGTGATCTGCGTTTAAGTTGCAGTTGTGGTTGTTGCCTTTGCTTTTCTTGCGGTGAATCTGTTGTGGAGTAATTATCTTTAGTTTTAATTTATTTCATGGTGAGAGAGAGAGAGATTCATAAGACTGTGATATATTAAAAGGACATTATGAAGCATTACCTGTTTGAGAAGGAAGTGGGGAAGGGGCCTTCCTACCACCTCGAGGACACACCTGAAAATGGAAAGTGGGAACAGGCTAAAAAAGGGTGAACGTATTGTCGAGTAACAATATGAGCTAACATATGCTTACAGGCACAAAACTTTATAGCTGTGATACTTAATATGGCCTTTATCAGCTCATATTTATTAAAAAAAAAAAAAAACTGAATTTCATAAAGTGGTAAAACCATTAGTGTAAAATATGTCTTCTAAATAATTATCAGCCACGATAAAACGAAAGAACTTCACGACAGAAGAATTAAATTACAAAGTACCTATTTAAACAAAAAAAGTTATGATTTATTATCGGTGAGTCTGTTTTCCCAGTGGACAGCCCTCCTGGGCGTCTGGATTGATTGTTCGCAATCTGTTTTATGTTCATTGATATTTCGTGTGCGGACATAACAGCAACCGAGATACTAAGCTGAACTCTTATTATTAGTTGAGTGTTGATTACTCTTATAACAAGATAGAGATATATATAAGAAATACCTCTCAGTACATTCTCGTTGTAGCGTTTGCCAATTGGCATCTGCAACCTGGTAGCATTTGCCAATTGGCATCTGCAACCTGGTAAGATCCGGAACGTTTCAAGTAGGGTTTGACTTTAGGGGTTGGAGGGAACAATTGCATTTGCAACATGGTATAACTCTAAACCACAGAATGTTTGACTTTGGATTCAAGGGTTTGGGGAGGGGGGACCGTGGCTTTTATCGACCTTCAAGGTGCTTGCTGCATGTTATGTAACGTAGCCTTCTACTTTATTTTTTCTGTTTCTCGAGACCCATGGTTTCATCATTTGGCTTCTGTTGCAGGTGCAGAGGCAATTGCAGTTGAGAATTGAAGCACAAGGAAAGTACCTGCAGAAAATCATTGAGGAGCAGCAGAAGATTGGGGGGTTGCACAAAGGAAGCGAGTCTTTCGAATCACCTCCATCTAACAACTCTGCTCCACAATTTTTGGGCTCTTCTTCTGATTCAATTAAGAGACGGAGGGTGGAGTCCTCGTCAGATTTACCAGCCGAATTGGCTGGCAAGAAGATTAATTCCGACTCTCTTACTGAATAATTTGTCTATCAAATGGATTAAAACACTTGTGCAGAAGTCATGCAGCAGCCAATTGCAACTTAGCAACAGATTCAGCGCAGAACAGGGGTTCTACATCACCATTCTTGTTTCAGTCCATGTTGATGTGAATAGATGATGAAGTCGAGAAGCTGGCCTCCAGTTTCACCAGAAGCCGGGCATGTAAACACACCGTACGACTGGTTACATTCCATATACATGTTTTATGTAATGTTACGAATCAGCTGAAATTGAGGTTTCTTGTATATGTTCCTTGCTCCTGGTTCTTGTTCATGTTTTTCCATGTGTGAAGAAAAATCGACGTGTATGAATTAAAAGACTCGGAGAATGCATGAGAGCTCATATGCATAAACAAATGGAGCATTACTTTTAGTAGAAATTTTTACCGAAAAACGGCAATCAGTCGTTCGTCATTATGCAGAGTTGATAGTGTCTTCGTGAGTTTACACGTGCCTTGGCAAAGCTCACAAGGATGCGGCATAAGACGCCCTCCCCTCTTATGCCCTAACCGCTTATGTTAACATGGTATGCTATATATATATATTCCAATCAGTTGAAACTCTTGGAAAATGTCCGACCATTAGCGGTTAAAAATAAGATGCTAATTAAAATAAAGGGAAGTTTCCCAAGTATTCAAGCCATTCTTGAACGCAACACAAAATAGAGGTGGGATGTTGGAAACCCTGAGTTCTTCTCGGGAATTTTCAGTATATCCGATATGGATCTCGGAGGCTTGTTACTGGACCCGATCCAGTCCATCTGTCTCTCTTCCTCTTCCTCCCTCTCGCTCTCCCCGCTCCCTCAGTCTGGGAGGCGAGCGGAGAGCAGACCTCGTAGCCTTTGCTCTCAGTTTTCGCCTCTTTCTGCTCGCCTGCAATACCCTTTTAAGGAGGCGGTGACCTTCTGCAAAGGAAAGAGGCTACAGAAAAGATAACACACCAGCAAGAGAGAGAGAGAGAGAGATTTGGAGGAGAGCCCTAGAAGAAGAAAGGAAAGGCAATGGTGGATCTGTGGTGGGTGGTGGTAGGGGCAGCGGTACCTGCGCTAGCAGCTGCGCAGGCGGCGAGGATGAGGAAGAAGAAGGCGGACGAGGAGCAGATGATCAAGAAAAAGAGCTCCGATGACATCTTTGTGTGCGAGAGGGTCTGCACTTCTAAACGGATGCTGAAGAAGGTTGGTTCCTTCTCCAAGGAGCCAACGCCGGATACATGCGTCACCGTCTGTGGCGTCTCCCAGATTGACGCCTGCGCCGATGCCTGCGCCCGCACTGTCTGCGTCCTTCCGCACCATGTCCCCAATTGGAACGACGTGTGCCTCCGCAGGTGCCAGAGCGAGTGCCTCAAGCTCTCTTCTTCCAGATACTGATGATTTGTTAATTCTGCTCCATCTAGGTAGTTGATGTTTCTTCGCTATCTTTGGCTTTAGAGAAGGCATCGCAGTTTTATTATTGTTGGCGGTTCAGAATTTTATGTTCGATGGGGCATCTTGTACGTTCTTTAAAGTAGAGTTGGACTGAAGGTGAACATTCCAGTTTGGATTACTTCACTTCCCTTTTTTTTCTCCCCAGTTATGTGAAAATGGTAGATGTCATATGTTCTCCTGTGATTTTTCACAGCGATGATAGGTGGAGGTGAGTGTGTCCGATGTCAATAATCGTGATACAGTTGGTCGAATTGTTAGTCAATTTTGGGATTTCCCTTTTCTATAGAAAAAGGTTGGTGTTTTTGCGTTTCATTGGAGTGTTTCATATTTTTTTTGAGGAACCAATGTGCTCTGTTGCGGTATTTTACTTTGGACCTGGCTAGATGGTCGGCTCCTTTGTTTCCTTGAGGAACCAATTTCTCGAAAATTTTGAATGCTTCATTAGTTAACAGAGATGCCTTTTACCGTTAGCATGAATATTGTTCTCGTACTTCTGCAGCAACTAACAATGGCTTCACGAAGAGAATCTTACCCTTCCACCAGAACCTGTGGGGTTTTAGAGCTCATGAAAGAGGGAAACTAAACGAGGTTCAAATATTTCAAAGCTATCGAATTAACTGATCACTAACGAAATAAAAAAAGTGACATTCTTTGCAGGAACTTGATTCAAGGCATAGTGAATCTTTTATATTACTTGTTACGGTATGAAGAATTGATGAACCAGATAGGGCCTTTCTGGTGGATGACATCAAAAGGGTAATTTTTCTTTCCATCCAAGATGAGGACTTTGCTTTAGATGGTGTTTGTTTAAATGTGAGGGCTTGATAGATTTTTTAGAGAAAAAAATTGACGTTCTGCTGCTTGTCCGGTACATTGCTAGCCTAATGGCTTCCATTTCACCTTCAAGAAGTGAATGGAAGATGTGTTGAAGAATAAGGTAGTTCTTCAGGCAGGTGGACAGAAGTTGAATTGGGATTTTTGATAAAATTGTTCTCCAGGCAGGTGGACAGAAGTTGAATTGGGATTTTTGATAAAATTGTGATTGGGGTTTGACACAATGCTCCGTCTTGTTGACTATTGTTTGAGAGGTTTGAGGTTTCTGATGACTGAGCAATTTTCCTCCTTAGAGTTGTGACATACTTCCGAATCTCCGATCCTCATTTTCAAAGGGCAGAAATTTACTCTTCAATTGATGTCTGCTTCTACTAATCATGTGATTCATTGTACTGATGCTTCAGTACCTGTATAACTGGTTCCTAGCTTTAGTTTCATTTGTTATTTAGCCATTCCCTGTGCATGTGAGATCCTGGGATGAGATGTTGCTGTTTAAGGATACTGAATACATTTAATGAGCACAACGAGGAACACTCTGCTCAATCTACAGAAGACCACCAGCCTTGGTTTAGTGTCATTATTTTATCTATGTCATATTTCAAGCTCTCCCAATAGGTCCTAGGTTTGATTTCTACACCTGGGAGAGAGAAAAGAGAGAGAGTCAGAGAGACACTTCCTGTCTCTGTTAAATGTTAATGCAACCCGTTGCATGCAAAACCATGAACGCTCCGGTTAATGTCTACCTCGTAGAAATAGGCATGAGTGATAAGCACAGACGCCAAAGCATACGCTCAATTTAATGCTTTCTTTTCTCGATGAGTTGAAAACAAAATGTCTAGTCCTGTGCTCTTGGGAGCGGTGTTAAGCTTCTTGAAGAGTTGGACCTATTCTTTTGACTTCAGCAGGCAAACTTACTTCAGTTTATGCGTTGAGCAATTCCTATGTGATCTGAACCTTGACTCCGATCAGACCGCCACAACCTATCCCACTGTACCCCACCTCTTCTAGTCTATGTGATTTGTTACTGTCCGTTTCTTCAAAGGTTTGGATTGCCTATGTGTATCATCCTGCTGGAGCTGAAAGATGGCTGCTTAGGATAGTTATCCATTGCATTGGCTCCCCTCTGGCTATGCTATGCAAGAGCTATTGAATTTTCTTTTCCCTCTATTGCGCAGTACCCAGAGAGTTCCATGACATCAGGATCCTCCCAGTCCCCCTCATTCTTTGCAGAGGCACAGTTATTTCCTGTCCTCTATACATCTATTTGCATGCCTTGTGTGTAGATCACTTTCCAGGATATTTCCTCCGTCTTTTCAGGTCCTTACCGATCAACAGAAGAAGCTGCTACTTCTCTGCACATTCTGAAAGCAAGCTTGGAGAGTTGCAGGTTTGTTACTCAAAGGCTGCATTGGACGTGCGCCTCAAATAAAGGTGCATCCCCCTCATTGTGCCTTCATCAAACTGCTCTTGCAAACCGGACCGCCGGAAGCAGAGCACACAGTGGACACAGGTAGCTATTAGGGATCAGGGATGTGGAGATACAAGCACTGGGCTGGGGATCCAGGACAGCTAAACCCATTGGAAGCCAGATAAGAGAATCTTCAGCCAGAATCCAACCCCTTTTGTAAGCGTAAGGAGCCATGACAGATAATGGGGGATGTGCGGCAGAGGAGATGTCGAACAATGGGATTTGCAGCAGTTGGGGAGATGCCCCTGTGAGGCCTTTGGACCTTACACTAGTACTCCTTACTGCAGGACCTTTGAATGAGTCCCAGGTAGCTGATGCCGAAATGTGAACCCCATGAAGCTGTCCGCTCTGACCCTCGGTATCCCATCACCCTACTAAGGTCTAGCCAGTTGGGCAGAAGTGCGTTGTAATATTTTATTGGGAATGAAAGAGTTGGTTCCAATGAAATGGTCTATGGGAGGTCTCACGAGCGCATTCCCAGAGAGGATTCTAGGTCATTCAGTCCACGAAAGGTAGGAGCGCGGTGAGTGATCTTGGTAGGAAACACTGAAAAGGCATGTCTTAGAGTCGGAGCTAGTGGAGGCGGCTGCCCACACAGACATAGTCAGTTACAACAGTTAAGCGAATCCAGCATATAGGGTCCTTCTTGGACCTAGCCAAAGTCTCTTATAACCGCCCATGGCTAAAAATCTGGCTCCGACATCTTCATATGGTCATTATTGGCAACCTGGCTATGGTTTCCGAGGGTGGATCGAAAACTTTGAGGACAAATCCAAGAGTCAGTCACCTAATTTTCTGGCTTTACAGCAGCAGCAGCAGCAGCAGCTGGCCCCGGGCTCAAAAGCTTGATCCTTGACCATTGCACCAAAGAGACTGGCCACCTGTAAAAGTCAGCAGCATTGGCTTTATCATCCATCTTAGGTTTATGATAGAAGTCTTTCTTTCTTCTGTAACTGCAACACCACCCTCCTGGCCCTGCTAATTTAGCCTGCTGTACCTAATGGTTACCTCTCCAACAATGTACAACTCCAAAGTAAAGACTCCTTCAGTTAAACCTATGTACAACAATGTACAGCTATCACTTGAAAAGAGCGATGAGCAGATGCAGAATGAAATCTTCTTTCCATTTTTACATGGCAAAAACACAAGTTGGGTTGCCAGACATCGTCGCTCGCTGGCTTAGGTGCTTAAATCCACATGGTTGCTGCCTCTGTCTGCAGGATAATCACCTGCTTTGGCTTATGCAGAGGGATGGTGTTCGAACTTTTGACCACCCACTTGCAGGTTCTAGCCTGCCCCAACTTTGTTGTAACCCCTAGGGGCCAACCAGGTTACATATATTTACTTTGTTTTCTTTTTTAAGAGCTAAGCTGAAGGTAGACATATTTTAACTACTTAAACAAGGATGTGATATTGAAACCCTAGGGCCTGTTTGGCTGCAGCAAGAAGCAGTTACTGTTCTATGAACTTACCCCAAAAATTGGATCAGATTTAAAATACTTTGTTGCAATGTTTCATGAATTTATCCCAATTTTTAGGCACATACATAAAACTGCAACAACTTGTTACTATTGTCAAACATGCCTTAGGTTGTATGGTTGTCCTTTTTTAAAAAAAGACATTGTGTGTTTGAATAAAAAGACCAGAACAATGCTTTTTTCCGTGAAAAGTCATTTTCTCCCAGGCAGGTTTTTCACAAACCCAATCTCGATCATCACCTGCACACGCCTTAAATGCCGTTGTGGAGCCAAAACTTTTTTTGGACTCCAAGGCAGCATTTGAGGATATCACGAAAGTTTGGACGAAGATATTCACCTATATAGACATGTTGAAGGAAGAAGACAGAAAATGGCTGAACGAGAAGATAACTCTTTCCTTCATATGAATCTGATTATTGACGCTAGATGGATGCGGTGCCGATTTCGTTTGGCAGCTGTTTTAAAAAGGATGCATGTGAAAGTTACGTATTTGAGTGGAACACAAATTGGATGCGTCCAGGCTTAGACCATCACATGAAGTTAATGTAATTTGATACTGTTATACTTTACTAAGAAGTATTATCTTAAGTAATTAAGAATTAGTATACACATCCGAACCATTACCAACAACTCTACAGAAAAATTTAGGCAACAAAATGGCAACGCTGAGACTTGATGCAGGATCTTTGACTCGGCAGCCTCCAGGTCACACGATGGCTGTCACCTTTGACCATCTTCATGCGAGTTTCCACTTTACTACCAGGGCCTCTTAAGACTGCGTCTCTTCTTGTTGTTGTTGTTTAAAGTGGTTTTTCATATGAAACCTGAACCCATAAAAAGAAAGTGGATGGATAGAGAAGGAGAGAGAGGTAGTCAATATCTTTAAGTTTATGCTCACTCCTTAGAGTATGAAACCTGCTTTTGGTGCTTTATGGCGACGTGTTTGCACGGTTTCAATTTGCATATTGATGTCTTTTCTTTCGCAGCACATGAAATTAACTCTGTATAAGCCTTTGACATAAACTGGCTGCCTACTAGCTAGCATTCCATTCGTTGTGCGTACCCATTGAAGACACAATCTACAAAATGAGATAGAAAGAAAAAAATGGACAAGAACTAGCCTTTTGTTCTCCAGACTCCATAGTGGTACCTCTAATCTTCAAAATCAAAACTCCTTTTACTTTTCATGATTTAAACTTACGACGTGACCACAACGCGCCTCCCAACTTGGTCACTCGGTAGAGAGAGTGAAAGCCAATAAAATGAGAATCTATATGAAAATTTAGAAACAAGAAGTCTGCCAGTTAGAATAAAAGAGAGATCTATATTTTTGTTTAAAAGAACATAGAGTACCCAAAAAAAAGAACAAGAGAAGGCAGCAATATATGGATAATGGCGAAAGTGAGTGCAATGGTGAGAAGACCGATGCTGCACTTAATGCTGCTTTTATCATCTTCTTTTATTTTTCTCGTAGGCCGCTGAGAGCCTTCCATTTAATGAATGGAATCGGTAAAAATCCAGCTGCCTCTCCACTCGGCAGATGGTCAACGAAACTACGCCTTTAATATGAGAACATTGATTGAGCATCTTTATTTATTTCTCATGTGGTTCTGGTGCCCTTAGCTAGTTTTGCGGAACCCCATGAACCTGAATCGCATTTCGAGATCTTTCGGGAACTTGGAAAATCAAGAACTCGGCCCTGCCACTGCTTGCTTTCTGCCCCTCTGAGGAAACCAGACAACACCAATGATAACAATAATGAGGAAGAGATGATGCACCTGACAGGCGCGGGCCACATCAACGCAATTGAGTTGACCCTTTAAGAAAAAAGTAAAGAAGATAAGCCAAAAGAGCAGTTCCAAATCCACGACTGCTAGCATTTGTTTCGGAATCTATCATCTTCTTCTTCTTCTTCCACCTTCAAGGCCAGGCGCAACAGAGTTGACAGGCCTTGGCAATTGAGTTGGTATTCAATTTGATCGATAATAAGTCATGGTTGGAGTTTTATGGTACTCAATTTTCTACAAGAAAGTTTACAGCCATCAAACAACTAAATCTCTCGATTTAAGTGCAGTTGTTCTAAATAAATCGAAAAAATAATGAAAACACCACGAGTTCATTAATGAAAGTTTCCAAATTAATTACAAAAAAAAGTCATGAAATGACTACCTTGCTTACAAAACTCATTAAATGCTTATGGTTGTTGGAGTCGTTTCAAAAGTGGAACAGGCCAAAGTACAAACACAGAATGTGGGTTCAGATCTTGACCTCAGTTTCTTCAATCATGCAATGGCCGTCGGTGCCTACTCTGAGTTTACCTCTTAGAAACAAACCCATTTGGTGCTCTGGTTCTTGGAAGATTCAGTGGTACGAAATAATACTAATTTTTAATCTTTCTCTCCTTTCTAAAATGCACGTTCATAGCATATTGTGATGCAATAATTGATGCATCAAAGTTTAACTATTGCTATTCACAGCTATTGCAAGTAAAAAAAAAATAGAATTCAAAGATCTGATTGTGATGGGGACCATGCTGGTAGCTCCAGACCATTGGCTATCGGATATTCAGATATCCAAAACATAAGGCTTGGTGTCAGGAATATCCAGTAGGACCAAGTGCGTCTGCCAGTGGGAATGGATCGGGTCAGTCCAATTCTCAACCAGAGTTTGAATCCTATTAATCTGCGATTAATCGAAATCCAAACCCAGCTGCATGTGAAAAGTCTTATCTGATGTCGGACTCAAATCCGGATTTGGACAGATCCAACAGGCGTTCTAGCTGGACCTCGTTCCTCCTAGTGTGATGAAAGTGGATCATGTGGTATGGTGACCCGAATCTTTGGCGTAGGAAGCCTTGCAGATCTTACTTGAAAATTTGGTCGATATTTTTAATTTACTGCTGTGCTGACTTGACTCCACCACTGACTTGACTTTATTCTGCCGTGGAAAGATCTGCTCCGAATCACGTTTCCATTTGCTTCGTTGCCTTGAAACCGCCGCAACTTGCTTCATGTCTCCTCCATGTGGAATCCTTTGTCATGCTCAACAAGAAAAAGGAAACCCACAACATATTATATATATATATATATATATATATATATATATATATATATATATATATATATATATATATATATATATATATATATATATATATATATATATATATATATATATATATATATAATCCACTTATATAATATGTATACATACATACACATATACTTATTTATTTTAGCTTTTTATTAAAGCACTTATACCAGCTGATTTTTTAACCAAATAGTGAAGAAAAGTTACATGTGAATCCTCTTTTGCATTTAAAACTGCACAGCTTAGCTTTGTCTGCATATACAACTCTGCCCAAAGCCGCACTCCACTGTACGCTAAACCTCTTGCGTTCAAGTCTTGGACGACTGAGGTCTAATCTTGCCAATGCTGGAAAGGATGTGCACCGTATCAACCAATCAAAATAAGAGTGACTCAGATTTTTTTTTTTACTCTTCTATATTTTTTAAAAACAATTTAAAACTGTTTAAACTAATTAATAAAAAATTAGGGCCATATAGAACAATTTAAAATTGTTTAAACTAATTAACAAAAAATTAGGGCCAATATGCACTGGTGTTGATGGTAAAGGGGTATCTGACTACTCTGAATTTGAAATATGCAAATCTGAGGTAGATCTGATGTAACATGTTTTTGTTAATGTGGTAAAAGATTCATGATAAATTTTAATCTCCATCAAATTAAGGATCTTACATCCGATCCAAGGTCCACATTTAAAACACTTATTTATTTATTTTTGTATAAAAATGAATGTTGAATATATATATATATATATATATATATATATATATATATATAAGTTTCACCCAAACCTTTCACCTGTCTAGTAGTTAGGTTTACGTTACTTCTGCCTTACGCTAAGAAATGAAGATATTAATTTCTTGACGTGTTGAACAGCAGTATATTCAACGATGTACAACTCTTGTCTTGTTCTCAATGCATTATTGCATAGTCTGCTACAAAGTGTTTAAAAGTTACGACTTGTAGACAATTTTATTAGCATCGGTCCGAGTTCGAATCGGCTGATACGCATAGTATCGTTAGAAAAACAAAGCGGCTTAACATGGATGGTCCCTTCCAACTTTATAAATATCTTGTTGTTCATTCTCCCATTTTCTTTTCCGATTCCATGGCCGATCCTTATTCGGTCATACCACTTAATGAGTCCAGTCTTTCCTTTGAATAGATTTGAAATCCGTGCCACATGAAATTCAGAGCTAAAGCAAGCAATGAATATCATAATCATTGATCCCAGATATGTTGGATTTATACATATGTTGGTTTTAGGTTTGTGTGAATTCGTGGTAATCTTAGGGTGAACTCCAGCGGAGTTGACACTCAGTTCAGTCAGCTCGAGCTTTGCTCGACTCGATTCGAGCTTGAAAATAGCTCGATAGAAGCAGTTCGCAAATGACTCAGCTCGAACTCGTTAACGCGTGAAGCTTGAGTAGCATGACTCGTTGCTCATCTCTATATATAAGATCCGAGGCTATCAAACATAGTACGAAACTAACTTGAACTGCCATGTCATGCGAAAAGAACACCATAAGAAAGCTCAGTGCACAAAAGTTAAGAGCACGATCAAAAGTCTTCATTCTCATCCCCTGTGACTCCATCCTCACCATATGTTCTTCAAATACGGTCCATTCATTTTTTTTTTTTCTTTTGTTTTTCTGAAGATTAACAACATCATGTAAGCTCGTCAACTTTGTGGGGCACAGTTCACCAAATTCCACATAAGAGGATTAAAAAATTTCTAAACCAAGACCAGCATTAAGAATAAAGCTGCTGCATTTGTCATTTTGCCTAGCTCTTTGGTAGTGGTTGCTTGGCTGTAAAGGGTCTCAAGGCATCTTCCCGTTTACATCTTAATGGAAGAGCTTCTAGTTTCTATGCCACAGCCAAAAATAAATTAGTATAAGCGAGAGAACAGAATCATCATCTTTACATAATTAAAAACGCCTTTCAAGAGAATGTTTCTGCAAAGCCTTCCATCGTGCTGAAGCAGATTCCTCGCCATTGAGTCATTTCATTTCATTGAAAGATATAGTAGTTTGATGCATACAGTGTTGAGATACGGGTAGTAAGGACGTCCTGAGATCTTAATAACTATTCAGCAAACCATCTTTTCAAGGATTTGGTATACAAAATCAAACCCTAATTTTGATGAGGATTTCAAATGAATCGAATATTCCGCCACCAAGATCATAATTTAACACTAGATGTTTGAATTAGTAATTAGAGCCTTAATGAGCGTATCATAGTAGTTGGTCAGGTATAAGGCAGATCTTCAGTTCGATTTTCATGGAGTCTTTAAGTGATGGGGTATGGTATCCAAGTTGAATTGTACACTACTGCTATTTTTTATGTTGAAGCAGCTCATAACGGTAGAGGTAAGGAGTATCGAGGAACGGTAGAGGTAAGGAGTATTGAGGAGACTTCAGATATCTTTTTTGAGCTGCGGATTGTTAAACCTGATGCTCACCTTAAATTAGGAACTAAAAATAAATTGTCCGAAAAAAAAGAGAAATTTGTGAATGAATTGTGGGGTCCTCACGCGCTTTAAGTCAAGGTTGGAAGCGCAAATTTTTCAGTTTGACCGAATTGGTGGGGAGCGACTGGGTCCAAGTCTGTCAGGGTTGACTAGAAGGTGAGCTAGTACACGCGCTAATCATGATGAATAACTTTGACAAGGAAAAAAAAAATACAGCAATTGGAGGGAAGACTAAGATTCATCATACCCAAGTGAGAGCCAATGGTCACAAACAGGGACCATAAAGTTTCTCTCTTAAAAGAGATCCTTTTCAAATATTATTGCCCCACTGCAGGAGGGGGATGTGAATTTCTTGCTCACCATGCAACCTCCCTCTCTCTCTCTCTTCTTTTTGCCTGCTTTTTCAAGATTTGAATGTGGTTAGTGGTGGTGGGGACTGCCATTAACATGTCCCTCTCTTCCTTGGAAAGTTTTAAACTCGTGAACTTGGGAGGTCAAAAATCACTTTAAAAAGTGAGTGCGTTTGCTACAGAGGGAGAGGTAGAGTTTGGAGACCGAAATTTGTTGTTCAAAGTTTCAAAAAGAAGAAGAAAAAGAAAAGCGGAAAACGATGTGGTCTCCTCACAGGCGCTCGTCTTCCTTCCCCAAGCAACTCTCACTCTTCTCTTTCTAACCCCTCGCCAAAAGAACAGGGAAAAAGGGAAAATTTCAAGTGTGTACTATCTCTCTCTCTCGGTGGCTTCTCACCAAATATAAAATAACAACAACAACAATAAATTTTCTGTTCACCCAATTCCTTTTAACCGGACTCGCGGCTTCCCTATTGCTTCCTCTCTATCTTTCACCAACCCTCAACCCAACAGATCAGGACAGAACAAAGTCTTCAAATTTCTAGCTCCCCCCCATACTTGCCTCCTCGACCTGCCTCACCATCTCTCTCTCTCTCTCTCTCTCTCTACCCCTCTCTCTCTCTCTCGCTCGCTCGCTCTTGGTAGCTCTAAATCCGACAAGCCCATATAGTTCGGCTTTCTTCCTCTTGGTAGGGAGGAAGAGTCATGGATAGGCTGGCCCTGTGCTGCACCGTCTTCCTGTTTCTCCTTCCGCTCGCCTGTTCGAATTCCGAAGGCGACGCCCTTTATGCTCTAAGGAGGAGCTTGACCGACCCCGACAACGTCTTGCAGAGTTGGGATCCGACGCTCGTGAACCCTTGCACCTGGTTCCACATCACCTGCAATCAGGATAACCGCGTCACTAGGGTGTATGTTCCCTTCTACTTGACCCTTCTAGTTTTTATGCTTTTGGGTTTCTTTTCTGAACAGTAATGCTTCATTTGGAGAATAGAGATACCATTGATGGATTTCTACTGATTTTCTCCTTTTTTGGTGGTGGGTGTTTCAGAAATCCTGTTTGTTTAATTGGAAGGCGTAAAATCTCTTCCCTGTTGTTCTCTTTTGGGCTTTCTTTTTCTTCTTCTTTTTTTTTTTTTGGTTTGGTGGTGGGGTGGGGGGGTGGGGTGTGGGTTGGAGGGAGAGAGCTGGAATTTCAGTAACTATTTGTTCGTAAATATGCTTGCTTTTTTTTATGTAAGCCTTTGCTTGTTCCGACCTTTTAAAGGTGAAAAACAATATGAAAAATGAAAAAAAAAATTATGTCCTTGGGGACTATGGATTAGATGAAGAACATAAGCTTTCCTCATCCAGAGTAGGATCTATGCCCCTTTTCCTTTGAAGTGCTGATAGGGTCATACAACTGGTATCCTTGGTTTGTTCCTGCTTTTGGTCTTGGGAAGGTTGTGCGGTTATCTAGTTTGGTTAGAATCCTGCAATATTTATTTGTATAATCTTTTGGATAATATTTGATTGTGTGTTATGGTCTTTTTTCCCTCTTGGTTGGTAGATGTGTTTAAATGACAATCTTTGGTTGTGGTCTTGAAGGATAGTTTCTGTTTCTTTCATTTTCTGTTGCTTGTGCCCTTCTTTGCTCGTCTGAGCTGTTAGGAATTCCATCAACCAAAATACTTGTTAGCCGGGGCTGTTCTGGGTGCCTGGCGTCGGGACCAGCGCTGGTTATATGTGAATGTCTGCTAGTACCCGGGGTTGTTTGCTCTACTCTGGTTCTTGTGACCATTATTTCCAGAGACAGACACGAGAGGAATGCCCAATAATTTTTTCAACCCGTCTGGGCATCATCATCCTAAAGATTTAGCATTCTACTTCTAGAAAGCTCAATGCGCTTCCTCAAATTTTGACCATTTCACGGTCTTTAACATCATTTGGATGATACTTCATCGGTGGCCTGGGAATGCTTTCATATATCGCCAACCCCTTCGTCATCTAAAATCTAGACTTAACGTATTTGGGTATCACAAGAATTATAGCTGATAGCCCTTATGTCTGTATGGTCTGTCTGAGTTTAATTGTGTTAGGCCATCGCAACTATTTGAAGTTAACGATGTATGTAGTGTCTTTGAAGATGAGAAACTAATTTTGCTTTGACTGAGATCTTTTTATGGCCCATTTTAGTTAATTCCTATTCTGCACCTATATGTTTACTTAGTTTTGGGCAATAAATCAATGGGAAACCTGGAAAAAGATTGGAATCACTGATAAGTGATAACTGCTTTATGGTTGATTCATATGATGCTTGATGCACTGAGAAGAAACTGTTCTGGTGAATAAGTTCCTTTTCTGATATCGTGTGGGCATGTTTTCACCTGTTTGTGCATAAATTGTAAGATGAGGCAGGGTGATAGTCTACTTGGTAGTGAAAATGCTTTTATGAAAGTTTGTGCTTTCTACATGCGTCCTGCTCTTCGGCTAGTGGTAACAGCTCGATTTTGTTGGTTTATGATTTTTATTGAAAATTTGTTGTAAAGTATGTTGGTTTTTACATGTTCAGTAGATCTAATGTGTTTGACAAAAAGATGGAGAAAAATTTCAATTTATGTATTCCTATCATAGCCATGGTTGTTAATCCAATTCCTTGTCTCGAACGTGCATTTACTTGTATCACCTTCGCAATAAATCTTTTCTCATTTGTAATCTACATCTTATTTAATGCTTATTTGGTGGCTTTTTTATGGTTGATTGTTTGCTGAAATAGGGTACGAAATAGATGATTGGTCTTTATATTTCAATTTCCTAGTGGTTATTGGTCTGATTTTCATTTACTTTTTTCTCCAGGGACTTGGGGAACTCAAACCTTTCTGGTCATCTGGTTCCTGAGCTTGGAAAGCTCGAGCATCTGCAATATTTGTGAGTCTTTTCTCTGCTGCTTGCTCCCCTTCAATTTTTGCTTTTCTTGTTTGGTCCAACATTTCATTCACCCGATTCAACATACCTGGAACTTTCTGCTTCTATAGTTGGTTTCTGAATGCTGTATATTTGTTTCTAGCTTGTTTTTTACTGTGGAAGTTCTTGACATTCATCTTTCCGTAGTTCCTTGGAATGGTCTGTTTGTTGACTTGACGGAATTGCTTGCTTTGATTCGTCTTTCTATCAGCATTTACAAAAATTTAGAATCCTTTTCCTGCCAAACTAATAGTTTCATAACCTGCTTCGGATGTCAATGATGATTGATATTCATTTCTAGAATGTTACTTGATAAGAGCATTCTTTCTTGGATGACATGGATAGACTTATGCTAACTACTTTTTGGTTGCAGGGAACTATACAAAAATAACATTCAAGGGACAATTCCTACTGAAGTGGGTGATTTGAAGAGCCTTGTGAGCTTGGACTTATATAACAACAACATTTCTGGCATTATTCCTCCCTCTCTGGGAAAATTGAAATCTCTTGTGTTCTTGTGAGTGCTAATGGCCTGTTTTTCCCAATTTGGTGGTCATGAGTAATGGCTTAGTTATTCGTCAGATAACTGTCTCATCTATTCTGCTTAGCACTTCAGTCTGCCTGTTGTCTTTCGATGGGTCACATACTTATTTCCGAAATTTTTGCATAGGCGTCTTAACAACAACCAGCTGACTGGAAGAATCCCTAGGGAGCTTGCCAGTATTCGCAGTCTTAAAGTTGTGTAAGTTCCTGGCTACTGCTATGAAGTCAAGTCTGTTGCAACTCGATGCTGGGACATGGGACTGATACCTTAACCATTTTTTTCAATTGCAGAGATGTTTCTAGCAATAACTTGTGTGGAACTATTCCCACAACTGGTCCTTTCGAGCACATACCCTTAAGCAAGTGAGTATTTTGCCTGTGATTTTGTTGTCAAACTTTGGCTTTTCGTTTAAATGCTACAATCAATTTTAGATGTACTTGTCCAATAAAAGTAGACTTTCCATCTCTCTGATTTTTTTCATTCTCTTCTGCTCTTTTTAGGAAGGCATCGAGCTATTTCATGTAACACAACATGCCATTCTTTGAATTTCTTTCAACTCCAAAATAAATATATCGTTTTAAATTGAAGAATTTATTAAAGCTGATGCAGCTGAAATAAATTTTACAAATATTTCATCTGTCACATGTTCATTTGACATTACCTCATGGTTACACACTGAGCACATAGCTTGTGTGTATTGCTCATCTCCTAGAGAAGAATAAGTTGGCTATCTATGATTGGATCCCTTCCTAACCGCGGTAGGATTAAGGTCCGATACTTGACCTAGTAACCACCTTATTTTCAGAATTTCTTGGCCATCCTTCATGTTTCTTATTCAGGTAATTGATTCATTGAACTTCTTCATAACCTTCTGCTGATTTTTCTTTTCATCTTTTTGCAGCTTTGAGAACAACCCGCGCCTGGAGGGCCCAGAGTTGCAGGGTCTGGTTGTGTACGACACAAATTGCTGAAATGAGGAAGCTGGATGCTGATAGCATCTGCTGCCCACTGTTCGTCGATGCTGAGTGCGATAAAACTACGTATGCAGGAAAACCCCTCTGCACATCACGATGATAGCCAAGAATATCATCTATGTAAAGCTACTGAATCTACATGACTTGGGCTTGTAGAATTGGTGTTTGGTTCTGATTGTAGATAAAGGGGAAGGGTTTGAACTCAACTGGGTGTACGCATGAGAACACTGCTTTAAATTCAATAAAATGGTGGGGGGAAATTAGTAGAAGTCTCAAGTTTCTTTTCCTTTCGACATAATCTATGCTTTCTCTTGCACAATGTTATGGCTAAATGAAGACTGAGTTTATTAAAATAAGGAAATCGGAGGACGCCCAAGGACTCGAAATCACAAGATTTTATCACACTTCAATTTGAAGATGAAGAGGTGGATTTACAATTTCATCATTCACGTTGCTGCTTGCTTCTATTGAGCTTTCACCTGGCAGTTTCTTGTTTGCTATTGGGTTGATCATGTTTCTTGTTCTTTCGGCGTCAAACCACCTTCCAGCTTTGCAGTATATATTGGACATGAGGACATGATTCCCTACATAATCACAGTCCGACTCTTGAAGGGTTTTTGATACCATTTCTGCTCGTTTCGTGTCCCCATGTGCATTGCATGCACCTAACAAAGTGCGCCAGATGATGGCATTGGGTGGAATTGGCATGCTGTTGATGAATTCGTGCGCCTCAGGCAAAAGCCCGGCACGCCCAAGCATGTCTACGATGCAGCCGTAGTGCTCAAGCTTTGGTCTTAGGCCATACTCACGCTTCATTAGGTCAAAATGTTTCCGGCCCTCAGAAACTAGGCCAGCATGACTGCAGGCCTGCAGTACACTTACCAGTGTAGCATCGTTTGGTTTTACTCCTGCGAACTTCATTTGAGCAAAGAGACTCAAAGCTTCCTCTCCGTGGCCGTGAACAGCAAACCCGCCGATCATGGTGCTCCAAGAGAGTACATCCTTTTGTTCAATCTCGTTGAAAACGTTAACTGCTTTGTCCAACGCACCACAGGCTGCGTACATGTAGACTAGAACATTTCCCAAATGGGTGTCCCTCCTAATTTGAGGACTTCTTCCTATATATGCATGTAGATGCTCCCCTAGAGTCAAGGCGCTTGTTTGAGCACATGCCCTCAACAAGGGCACCATTGTGTACTCATTAGGTGTGATTTCTTCCCTCTTCATGTCCTCTAACAATGCCAGAGCCTCACGAACACGGCCAAGTCTTGCGTAAGCAGCCATCATAGTGCTCCATGAGATCAAGTCCTTCCGAGTCATTTCATCAAACACTTTGCTGCCATCATCGATGCTGCCACAATCAGCGTACATTTGGATCAAGTTGGTTTTTAAAACAGTGGATGTTTCGAAACCAAACTTGATCATCTGCCCATGCATTCCTTTTCCATTCCTAATCAATAATGCAGAAGTCATTGATTCAAGAACAAATGCAATGGTGAAATTATCGGAAGCCATTGATCTTCTCCTCATTTGATAGTAGAACTGGAGTGCTTTCTGTGGGTCGGAATGCAGATTGTAGCCCTTTATCATCGTGTTGATTGAAAAGGTGTCTGGCTTTTCCATCTGACAGAAGACCAACTCTGCAAAAGCCATGGTGTTCAAAGGAGAAGATGCATAGAGTGCAAGAATTTTCGTTTGCTGAAACTTGTTGCTAGATTTTCCTGTCGCTATAAGACAAGCATGGACCTCCTTTATTTGCCTGAGGGTGAACTTCTGCTTCACTAATCGAAACCCTTTTGGCATTTCCCCGAGCATCTCCCGAGCATCTCCTTCATTCGCCTGACAAGCTGATTTATATCCAGAAAGAATCAAGAATGAGAAATTCATAACAACAAATTGTAACGTTGCGAGTTTCCGAATCACCTTCAGAAAGAACCTGCATTTTTTATGTTAAGAATTTCTTAACTATGCCTTTCCAGGGAGGAGGTAGGTGAGAATACCCTCTCTCTCATGCACAGGATTCCTACCTGACATAAGCCGCAGAACATTTTTTTCTCAATGATTCATACGCTTCTTTTTCATGTTTGGGAATGAGATCCTCCACTTCAAGCAACAAAAACTCTCTGTTTGGAAGCAGAAGGGCACGGTTATGCTCTTCTTCATCAAAGTCTATTCGCCACAAAGTCCTTTTGTAACTTTGTACTGCTCTCTTTGGATGACATCTTGCAACACAAACCTGCACCCAACCAAGCATTCGAATTCCCAGAAAATTGAGCAAATTAAAACAGAAAATTTCTCCACATTCTCCAAGGAAAGGAAACGTTTTCCAGCAAATATTGCAAATATAATTGACCGACCCAATTTCGCTTCCCCAGTTCTGATAGCCAGAAGCGGCAATCATCTGAATCTTCCCCATCTACTTGGACACGTATGTCATTCCAGTTGGTATGATGAAATTCCAATCTGGCAATGCTATATCCTAGTCCAACACCTATGGCTTTTGTGAACGCTTCCTTCAAACACCAATACCTAAAAAAACACGATTTCGTTTTCAGATAATGGTTCACAGACACACGCTCAACAAGAACAAACTAGATCCTTTACTGTGCCTTTTTTTTTTCTCTCTGACGAGCAAATTGCTTACTTCGATTTTCTTCAACACAAGACATGATTTCTACTGGAGCAGTACAGAATTTTTTTTCTTAGTCAACAAAAAAGACTACCGAAGATAATGTCCTGAAAATGCAAGCATGAAAAAAGAAAAAAAGATACAAACATATATTCAAGTGTTCAAGTAGGCATACGTAATACGTCTTGTGGTTTGATCAAACATTCACATCACAGAATTTCTGTTCATATGTTAAGATAAGAAAGAATAGATCATGTATACAACTAGCTTCCACTAGTGTGCATAAAAAATTCGATGAAAAGCATATGCAGGAAATGGACATCCATTGTGTTATTCTTAACCAGTACCTATGAAACTCGACCAAGATATCAATCGAAGTGCCAGCACTGATGATATTGTTCCATTCTGAAGGTGCAAAGTACGATGAGAAATGCTTGATAAATTCTACAGCATTTTCCTTCTTAGGAATTTCTAGGGAGACTACATCCACACCCACAAGGCACTGTGGTTCAGAAGCAATGACAGCATAATCACCATGATGAGAGGTGTTGAAGTTAAAATTTGGAAAATCAAATTTCACTCCACTGTTTTCCTGCAACAAAGTCAAAAAGCGTGCATGTTAGTATGCAACTTAGCAAGAAATGGACCAATTTGTTAGAAGGATGTAGAAACATCTTTGTTCCTGATGCAAAATGACCTATAAATTCAGAATTTGCAAACATTATAAAATGGAGCTTGTAGACACAGGGATAGAATCAAATGCGCACCTTCAACTGACAATCTGAGACTCAAAGTTCTTGGTATACTTGCTAATTCACCCGACTCTATAACTACTGTCCAGAAATCCATTAACAAGTTTGATGCACGCTAACAACTGCGAGAGGCCCATGTGCATAGGTGTGCGAGAAAGCATACTTCAGCATGTTTATATGTCACAATTGCACGCATATGCCTACAACATTAGAAAAGGCTTCTTATCTCGAATTTGAGTGTCATGGTTATCAATTTGTCCCGAAAACATTAAGTCGGAATTTGAAGAGTACAAGTTGATTGTTCCTTTTTCAATTGTTTTTTTTCCTCCAAAAATTTCAAAAGGCTCCCTCCCAGAACGCTTCGATATAACATCCACCCAATTGACATATTCAAAATTGACTAAAATATCCAATTTCTGGATTTGTCCTAAACCATCTAGATAGGATTAAACCGCCAGCCTAATATAATGCATACGGAAAGCACATAGGCATCCGACCAATAAACATAAGAAACAGAAACGTTCACTACTTTTTGTGTGAAGAACTTAAATTAGCATGTTGGGAGCAATTATCTCAAACCTCTAGCTTATCATAAAGACTTATTTGTCACAAAAAATATGAAAATATCAACCGTGAGTTCCATCTAAGACAAATAATCCAATACCAAATAAGGTTTGCCTTCAATCGTCCTGCCGATGGTTATTTCCTTGAATGGAATTCCTAGCACTTCATGTACAAGCATGTATTGAAGCATTCGACTCACAACTGCCCTTTTCTTGTCTTCGACATTCAGAAACCTGCCAAATTACAGAGAAAGACAAAGAACCCAATGTTATAGGAGAGACTGTTGCAGGGATGACATGGAATTGGATGAAGGTAAGGAAGAAGGGGATTCTTGTGGACGATGTTTACTTGGTGATGGGAGGACGCTCGTGGGGAGGAAGAAGGAAGATGCAGAACAGGAGCTGAGCTTCCGATGGATCCCACCGGGCGAGGTTCACCGCCCATCTCTGCACCCCTCTCTCCATTGCCGTCCGATCAGAAAAACTAGGAAATGTCTCTCTCCCTCGCTCTCAGGGTCGCGGGCGTCACTTTGTTCCTCCTGTGTATGGATGTGGACAGACTGGACTCTCCAGAACACGAACCTGGTCCAATCTGGGGGGAAGGCAAACGGGAGAGATTCTGATTGGATCCGCTTGAGGACGTAAACGTGTCGGATTGGGTTCAAGTTTAAGCAAAATATGTGATCCAAACTTATTTTAGGCTAACATTACAGCGTTCTGAACCGAACTGGGATGCAGATGAAAATGCTTAAAAGTGAAATCTATGGAACTTGAGATGAACAACGAAAGGCATGTCCAAAGCTAAGCAGTCAGCAAGCATGGGCGCTCGGTTGCTCACGACGGCCTTTTTCTTCATCTAGCAGGCAACCTGTTTAAATTTTTTATGCAATCACCTTTGCTAACGCTATGTTTGTCTACCTCGATGTCTTGGATTCATGATACCATCAGTTCGAATCTTGACCAACATGACTCTTGGCTTGTGAAATATGTCCATGAAGTGTTCTTTTTGCGATTCGAGAATATTCGCACCAGAAACGAGAGACTTTATTGCCTTGATCAGAGAAAATTTGCACCACAAGCCCCAACCAACAACATCAAGTTACTTCCTTCTTGCATAGGATTAGTTTGGCGTCCGAACCTACCAAGCTTATCAATAAAAGTAATGCAGGATCGTCTTGGTAACTTCTGGAGTTAGCCCACCAAAATATTGTTGTTGAGTCATTGTTCGGCATGCATATCTTATAGGCGGTTGTGCAAAATGCTGAAGAAACACTTGCACATCTTCGTATCTAATCATGAGCAGAACACGGCATGTTAATAATATTATGTCTACTTTCTCGCAATAACGATGATCTTGCAACCTTTTCACTTCAGTTACATGGGTTCAAAAATTCGGTGAGTATGGATGACAAACCCAGTGAGATGCTCCTTGCAAACACATTCCGAGGGATGAACTCTAAGGTACAACAAATCGGTTTTCTTCTTTGAAATTTCTTTTTAAGAGCTTATAATTTTGCTCTTGAAGGTGCCTCACAAAAATACAAAAAAACTATCAATATGTCTAAAAACGCAAATACCGATACCCGGATCAGCCTGTGAACAGACAAGACAGGGAAGAATTGTTAATTGGGATTTTTGTTGACAAGAACCTTCTCATTTGCTGCAAACTACTACCCCGTAAAAACAACACTCTGGCATATTATAGGGACATTTGCTTTTGTTCTTGAGTTGAAAGTAGCCAAGAAAGTTGTCCTACGCAAATGCTAGGAAACAATATCTAATATTTAAAAAGGTGGCATGTCTTGAATCATATATCACCAAGGGCAGGGGCAAGGCAATAGTATCATCTATCATAGACATGTTTACCCTAATCAACTTAAACCCAAATATTTTATAGGAGAAGGAACTAAAGTCCAGGATGTGTGCCTCAAGGGGGCATAGCGTAGCTGGTCGGGTTAAGGGCGTGTATTAAGGCAGGTCTCTAGTTCGATTCCCGTAGGTGCTATGTTCTTGTGTCTTAAGGTGGTAGTGCGCGACATCCAAGTTGAAAGGTGCACCATTGTTATCGCTGACACCGACGTACCTCAAGACCCCAGAAGCAGGGGGAACGGGGGGAGCCTTCGAGCCTTTTTTGAGCGGTGGAATTAATACCTCACACTCACCCGAAAAGTCCACGATGCGGCCGGTGCGCATCCCACTGGCACAATTGGCTTGGTCGTTTCTTTTACCCAATTTCTTAATAAAAGATTCTGCTGCGTGAAGTTACCATATTGCTTCTGGGTCTCTTTAACTTGATCTGTTCTTAAAAGGTATCCACTGCGATGATCGAGGAAGAGGTCCACCCGCAGCCGGAGAGATTGACAGCACCTCTACGTTTTGAAGTTCTGACATATGCTTACTACAGAGTGAACAATGGGAGCGATCGTTGGAAGGGGAAACTGGCGCAACTTGCAAGTGGTAGGGGTGGAGATAGTTGGGTGCCAAATCTCTAAAACATAAATTCTGGGTTGGATTTGAGTGGACTTTAACTCCAGTTATATAAAGCAGACCTTAGAAACCTGAGTCACTACAAGCTCGTCTATCAGTTGGGCGGGGTAGCGGCAGCCTCTTGAGCGAGAGTTGGCTGGTTCACTAATAAATAGAGATGTATGATGTTAGATTTCTTCTTGACCATTGCGACAGATGGGCAGGGCCTCAAGGGTCCAACCACCTACTCTCTCCTTCCGTCCTCTCAACTCTCCTACCGGCTGCCCTCCTCACCACATCAACTCCATCCAACTAAATGGTCCAGTATCAACTTCATATAGGACTGTTCATGAGCGAGTTCAAGCTCAGTGTAGTCAGTTCAGAATCAGCTCAAGTGTGTTGAATGAAACTCGATCTTGACTGAGTATGATTTCATTAGCTCGAGCTCGACTTGGCTCATGTTCTTAAAACTCGAACTCGTCTCTATTCGAGCTCGAGGTTCGCTGAGCTAAGCATTTAATTCAAAAAGTATTTTAGATAATTTTTAGCAATCTAATCACTTGCATAACCATTTGAGCAACCTACTTTTTCAGATAATTTTATGAAACGTATTTTATATAATTTCTTTCACAAGCTTAACCGACTTTAACCAAGCCAAACCCACTTAACTCGAGCTCGACTTGTTTAGGTATCTAGTTTGAGTCAAATTTATGAGTGAGTTTGAGTCGAGCGGGGTTAGTCCGATTCCTTGAACAACCCTAGCTAGCCCATTTGCATTTCTTTCTTAACTAGTTGGACTTATTGTATTACAATGACCTATTATATATTTAGAGAACGTCGTCATCTTATAGACAATAACGACTTTTTTTTCCCAAAAAAAATAAAACTAGAACTTTACATTGAAAATAATAGTATTCAATACTTGGTGTAGACTAAATGAATTATGGGCAAATCATGAACCGAATTTTTTATCGATGGTAAATTGTCTTTTTGTTTTTTTAATTTTATATGGAACAAATATTACATGTCATGAAACACCTTTTAAGAGCGCATATCTATACCTGTCATTAACTCAAATATTGCAAGCACACAATTAGCAGATTTCTACGATCGGCTACCTTTAAGTTATCTAGACCTACTAATTTCAAAGGTACCCCTTATAGTAGATATTGCCATTGCATTGAAATAATTAATATTGAATTAATGATTGTCCATCAATATGGATGGACACTAACACCATGGAGATTGATTTGCTTGCATTGTAGAGTTTGAGTAAAGGCACAGTGTCATTGGTCTTGCCACTTGGATAAAACTTAAGAGAGAGAAAAATCAGATCTATTAAAATTAATTATTCAAATGTTAAAACTCGAGGCCTTTTAGACAAGCAACTTGAAGGTAGAGAAATCTTTATTTTCTATGTATATATAAAGCCGGAATGTAGAAGAATCTATCTTCTATAGAAAATATGGATTCCTCCATCCTCGGGCTCGGGTTGATGGTTGAAGGACTCCAATGCTTTATATATATTTATATTGATATGTGTATGTGTACGATGGTTGAGAGTTCTTGCTAGACAGAGGGTTATGTCCTATTCACTAGCGTCCACAGCTCAATCCACCATAAAATGTCCATTTGTCCTCATCCTTGGCCAAACATTTACTGTTTTGCAGTGTTTTGTTCATTAACAGATTGAACTAAGTTTTAAGTTTTCCATTCATTAATTCTTTTTATTGTGGCTGTTTGATTAAGTTTTCTTCATTAACTGATTGAATTTTCATAATATGCATTGTGTAGATTTTAGGCATGTGTTTGTGTGTAGAGAGAGAGACACGGAGGATTTTTGCTGCTTTATTTTTTGTTGTGGTATATATGTCAGGGACTTAGGGTCATTTAGAGAGAAGGAAAGAGAGAGAAATGACCATTACGAGTACCACGACCAAAAAATATAAAAAATGAACTCTTTTATCACATCCTTAGAGACTACTTAAGGTTGGATTAAATCAGTAATTCCAACATTTTTCCACCTCACTTGATGATATGCAGCTTGTCAACTATACGTACCCATGTAAAGTGCTTTATGAAAAGATTGACCTTAAATCTATTCAATCAGTCCTTTAAGTTGTTCCCCTAAATTCTTATTTTTAAATGAGAGAAAAAAATTATGTGAAATGCACAACAACAATTTAGAGAATCATACAGATACTGAATTGTGATCACATAAAACTTAATGTATCCAACTAAGAGAAATTCACAAATATTCCTAAAAACAATATAGTGCCTGAAGTTTAATAAGATGGTATAAAATAATTTCTCATTGCTGACACACAACAAATGACTCACAATCCTTTTCTAATATAATAATAAAAAGAAACTATAGATAAGATCTTGCGTGAATTTCTTTTGGAAAACCCTCACCAAATCTAAATCAAGTTATACACCACATGACATGTGCCAATGTCTCATTTAGTGTACTCCTTATCATTAGGAAAGCACATTTTCTTTCTTCTTTTTTTTATGAGTATTGAAGTAGGACACAAATTCTTTCTTTTTATATTTGCGGAGAATTTTATAGACATACATTCACAAAGTGCTATCAACTATAACTTGACAAACTTCTCATATCAAAGCAAGTTATTCAGATAGAATCTATAATTATATAGATTGTCCAATGAGAAAATGTCTCATATCTTGACTTTCTTATGTTACCCATGCAACAATCTAAGATACATCTAACTCCCACCTTTCATGAGCATTATAATTGAATCTATGTTTTAATTATAATGTAATTGAGGTAAAAGCTTGCTGGGGGGGTTAGACCCCATGCTTTATTAAAAGAAATAACCTGTACAAAAGAGGGAAATGCCATCAGGCCTTAACAAAATTAGAAACCCAAGGATTAGCCCAACCCTTAAGACCTAGTAACAATGGCATTAACCATTATCCGTCTTTACAAAAATGTCACGATTAAAATTGAAGTATTTCTGCACAAAAAAAATCCAAGCTCAATTACTGCGGCTCCCTTAGCTAGCCTAATCTCAATCCCTTCACTCCACAAAAACCATGCTCAAGAATTGTTTCTCTGACTCCCCTCTTGGACCTGACAAAATCTTCGCAGCCAACCCTCTTTAAGTGAATGGTATTGTCATATTCCTTATGAAACTTAAAGATCTTTTAAAGAATGCACATCTCCTGATGGCCACACCAAGATTCCCATCAGTGACACCTAGCACCTTACTATGCCAGTGACCTTTAACCAAGGAGATGTGAATAAAGACATTTATGGAGCTACTTTTCTTCTTATATATATATATATATATATATATATATATATATATATATATATATATATATATATATATATATATATATATATATATATATATATATATATATATATATATCTGCGAGTGTCATGGAATGCCCACTAACAAAGTTGCAAGACACAAGTTTTTTCTTACTCATATATGGAAACGGTGTTTGCAGAAAACGCACATGCAGCATGTGAAGTCTCTCTCTCACTCTGTAACTTTCTTGGTAAACGCACATGCAGCATGTGAAGTTTTTTCTTTTATGTTTCCATTGAAGAAAAGTGAGAAAAGAAAACTTGTACTATGAGTGTATTCGTCGGTCACCAAGATCATCATTATCCTCAGATGCGACTAAGCTATTACTTAAGCGACAGTAAAAATTGTATGGTCGATTGACTTTTATGTTCATCATGTAGGAAAACTCATCAGTCATCACTAGCCATACCAAATCCACTTCATCAATACAAAAGTGTATTACTTTTATATAAGCAAAGCGACTGAAAATGCTTCTCTTTTCGGTGGTTGTGGAAATCAACGGGTGGTCATTGTTTGATGACTTTAGACTTTTCAAATATGATGAGTTTTCCTACATGATGAACTCAAAAGTCAATCGACCTTGCTACTTTTACTAGCGCATAAGTAATAGCTTAGTCACCTCTGACGATGATTATGTTGGTGACTGACGAATACTCATATTACAAATTTTCTTTTCTCACTTTTCTTCAATGGAAACATAAAAAGAGGCAGCTAATGCTATAACAATTTCACCAAGAAAGTTACAGAGAGAAAGACTTCACATGCTGCATGTGCTGGAAACACCGTTTCCATATATGAGGAAGAAAAAACTTGTGTCTTGCAACTTTGTTCGTAGACATGGGCATTCACTATACATTTGTATATATAGTGTCATATATATATATATATATATATATATATATATATATATATATATATTGTCAGTCGAGTTTCTCTCTCTCTCATTCATATATTCATGGCTTCTCGTATTGCAGTCATCGAACAGTTCATGCAGATGCTTCCCCGTCTGCATGGCAATCGCAGAGACGGATCCCTTCCTGTTCATATTGGAGGCAGTGATTCCTCAGCCAACCGCTGCAATGTAGATGAGAAGGTGAAGAGTTACCATTCCTGGGCGAAGTTCAATCTTATGCTTCCCTTCACTGCTGGTATTGCTCTATTGAGTGTGCCTTCTACATTGATCAAGGATGAATTCACTAGCTTCTGCACTTATGCCGTTGGAGTATACGCAGTTTTCCTCTCTCTATGGCTGTGTATTTTATGGCCTCTCCTCCAAGCCTTCACCTGCGAGTGATGCGGTTCGCCTTTCGATCGATTTATTCTTCGTTCTTGAAACCGGTGCCCGGACGACGCAGGAATTCGAGACTCAACACCGACTACGCCGGAATTCCGACGGGTCGGACCAGAGAGCATGGAAGATTCGGAGCACTCTGCTGGTTCCAGCGGCTTGGAGAAGGAGGAGGTATTGGACCGAATGTTGACTCGGTAGGCTGTCACAGATGATCCCAAACTGGAAACCATGCTCCCCAATATACTTCTTTATTGCATTTCTTGTCTCTCCTCCGGTTCGCGATCAGAAAGAAGGTAAAGCATCCGAAGAAGCTGCTTCTGGCTAGTTTTTGTTTGCACGGAATTCCTTTCGCCACACGCGCTCTCTTTCCGGCCGAACATGTCCCGCAGAGGCCAAATCTGGACTGGTTTCAGCGGAACTATATCAAAATCCGACAATGCATGGGAATAGCTATGCAGGACAAGAGGGTTTTCAGATCAGCTGCAGCAGCCTGCAGTACATGCCCAGGTTTATAGCCCCATGCCATGTGAATAGGTCGATTTGGTGTTATATAGGGCTACAGGAAAAAGAGTGTCTTACGTGCGTTTGTGTGCGCTTTTTCGTGCATGCGTGCGTACGTGCGTTTGTGTGTATTAATTACATCTTGTTAAGAAATTTGAAAAGCTGGTTCTCCTCAGACGAAAGAAAGAGCCAATCCAATTGATATTCAATTCACAACCAACGAGAGTTTTCAATAGCTACATACCGGCACAAGAAAATATTTTAAATGGCAACAAGCAGGAAAAAGGAAAGCACATTTATTCTACCAAAATCAAGTACTTTCTGTCTGTCATAAAGACAGATTCATGATGCACAACATATGGAAAAACCACATACATGGATCCCCAAGCTAGGCTCTCTCCACAGTCGCCATAGCTATCCTCAAGAATTTGATGAATTGAATGAAATAATCCACAGCCGATCAATGAAGCTAATCTCTTCTAAGAAACCGTGCTGTAACCCACAATATTACTGAAAAAGAAGCCAATTATACAAGTGGAATCAATGAATGAATTAGGGCAAAACTGAATAGCACTGAAATATCTTCTGGGTCATTTCACATCAAGGCTCAAGCCCATGCATGTGTAAAGACTATTAAAGAGTGTTTCAGCTCCGACGAATGAGATGTACACGTGTTACTATAAGCTTCTAAAAAGAAAGCCTTCGGCCGCATAGATGCTTCCATGATACTGGCAACAAATTATTAGTAACTTCAGATATTTGCAACACTGACCAGATTGATGCCATAAGCTCAGCCGTTCAATCGACAAAACAATCTCATTCCTGGTCAACAGATTTGAATCGTCCTCATTCCAAATCATGACCTCAAGGAATTCAATGGTATTGAATTGGGATTAGCTCTCATCTGTATATGAAAAACATGGTGCAGAACTTCAATCATCAGGATCCATCTCTTCATCCTGCTCCCAAATTCGAGCAACTTCAGGTTTGATGTCTTCCTCAGGTTCATGTTGTTCATCGAGTTCATCATTAGTTGAAGTTTCTCTCTCATCCGCTGCTTCCTCCATGCCACCATATGCACCTCGAACAGTCAACAGATCATGCAGCATCCTTGAAGGGCATTCATCCACTTGGCCATGTAACAGTTGGTCAACAGCAGCTCTAGTTTGATTCGAGTCTCCACTTAACTTAGAAGCACTGCACAAGCACTCTGGTAGGGGGTACGCTAGAAAATTTCTTGGCTTTGCCCTTAAGGAGTCCCGCATCAATCCATCTGCCCCTACACTCTGGTTGAGAAGCTCTCGAACAGTAAGAGTCCAGTTCCACTTGGGAGTGTACAGGCGCTCCCTTATGCTGTCAATTAGATTGCCCATCACCTTCCTGTACGTGAGTTTGTGCATGAAAAGACAGGCAACAGCTCCTCAGTTTTGAACTCTAAGAATAAAAAACATAAAGGCAATTTTAAGCCAACTTGTCAAAAAGGACTGCATACAGTTTGAGGAAAATAGTCAGATCTACTTCCTCAGTTGCCCATGACCTTAATAATAAACTTGGAAGTCTCCGAGAAAATGAAAAAGGAAAGAAGGGGCTGCTCAGAGGACATCCCTGCTGTAGGTCTAGCCTATAGTAGGCCTTGAGATAGGTAATCTTTCAGAACCTGACTATAGTTTGTGTCTTAAAAGAGACTAACCTTAAATAAGGGTGTCTTCATTAATTTTATCCAATTCCCAGGTCCCCACTCCATCATAAGCAACAAAACCATATCAAACAAGATTATATTTAAGGAAATTGAACATGGTCTTTTAGGAAAAACTGAATAAAATCATTTGCCTAATCAAGAACGTGAGGGTGATAGGTATCATCAATCACATGTCCAGCAGTTATGATTCATTGATATTCTAATAAACTGAGGGAGGATGGTCAGGTACCTGTCCGGCCGATATGTTTTAGCTGCTGCCAGTTCATACAGCCGATGGCCCATGACCAGACTTGCGAAGTCAGGCCAGTTGCTTCCATCATTATCAAATCCAGGAAAGAAGGCATCTGCTTCAACAGAAACTATATAATCAAGGGCATTCAAAAGTAACCGATGTGCTTGTTTTCTTAGATCTGTTGGGGACGGTTCTGGTTCTGTGTCTCTCCTGGTAATCCAGCCATACCATCCTTCCATCTCATGTGCATACATTCTTCTTGCTGGAGGAGGAGGCAAAGGCCTGGGCCGAGGTCCAGCTTTATTCCATTCCTCTAGTTGTTTTTCTTTACTGACCTCAGGCACTGGTGGTGGCAAATCTAATGGAAGAGTTGTTTCAGGACCAAATAGGCCCAACAGTTCCTTCTTGCTCAAAAGAGTAGACCGATCAACAAGGTTGTTGAACATTGTCCGAAGTGGAATGAGCACCCGTTGACCACCAAATACCTCTGCACCAGCTAGATATACTATTGTGTCAGAGGGATATCCTATTGCTCGCAGAAGAATACCAACCTGCGGATGGGAGCAACTTAATCATTATAACATGAAAAATTATGCTCATGGCATGATCAAAATGCAATTCTAGAAGAATTGAAAATGACCAAAGATGCCATATAGTTTTACTGCATGTGAGACAGAGAAAACAGGAGAGATTGAAAATATTTTCACCTTGTCTTGGAAGGCAACACTTATTCAATGTTGAGATACATATAATTTCTCAAATAGTACATAAGACGACAGTATTTTTCAATGAGAAGCACAGTTGACTAGTGTGTTCTTTTTTCTAAGTATATTAGGGTTAAAACCTTGTCAACAAGGTGATCTCTAAACTTGGCAGTCAACAATCAGGCACATGCTTAACATAATGAGTAATAATTATTTTGGAAGTTCTGGCTGTGCCGCCTTCATAACAACTTTCAGGTTAATATTTCCATGAGCAAGGAAATTCATCACCAGCAATTATTTTTCTATTCACCTGAAACTAGCAGACCTTTGAGAAAGCAACCAAAGCAACCAACATTAGGAAGAAAATTCAGGAAATCTTCAACATTGAAAAGGACAAAAAATAGAATGAAGAAAGGTCCATCGCGAGAAGGCAATATTACAGCAAGATGGTAATATGCAAAAGCATGCAAATCCATCACCATCATGATTCATGACACAAAAAGTACCAGAATAACATCTCATGACCAAAATCAAGTGAAGGCAGAACATTTTTATACAGCTATCAAATAGCAGCATAGAGCATGTTATTTTTTGAAAAAATCAAAAAAAAATTCTAAACTCAACGCAACAGATCCCTTCTTATCAAAAGAGTGCATCGGAGAAGTTCATTCATACAATTTGATTCTGGCTAAGTGACCAGAGGCATGGTTAAGGGTGGTGTGTTTTATGAATGGTTACAAAAATAAAGTATTAGCCATTAGGCGACGCTTCACGAAGCCGTCCCCAGTGGCATCCGGGGGTAGCAACTGCCTCCTGAGCAAAAAAAAAAAAAAAAAGCCCTGTGTAGCGGCTCACTTATTCTATATATACATCCCCTGCACCCGCAAGGCCGCAACCATGTTTTTTTTTTTCGGGAAAATGCAGCACTCATACCCGTAAACACCCTGCACCTGTGTGACATGGTTCAGAACCAGAACATGAATATGTTCAAACACATCTTTAAAAAAAATAGTAGAAATCTTGGTTTTTCCAATTGACTCAGGTTTCATCTGGTAAACAAGAGTGTACAAAAGAAGTTCAAGCAGCTACATACAAAGCTTGGTGGAGTAAACAGCTTCTTTGTGTGTTGACTCTCAAAAAGAGAAGAATAAGCTGCAAATGAAACATGTGCAAAACAAATGTCTAATAGAACTCACCTCCTCTGGCATGAGGGGACAAGAGCCATTTTTCCGTGGTACTTGTGAATCAATAGTTAGTTCCTCAAAAACGATCTTCTGTTTAATCATCTGAGCCCTTCGGTACTGTATGAGCGCAGTATGAACATCCTAAATTAACAAAGCCAGGCAAAGAAAAACATCAACTAAGTACCATAACCTTGTGTCACAGAGTGACACGTAATGCAGAACCAAGCCAACCTACTGGGATGAATGCACATAAACGATCTTACATTTAAGCATCTGAGCATTTGAATATTGTATGAGATCAGTATGGACATCCTAAATTATAAAAGCCAGATAAATAACAACATCAACTAAGCATCACAAGCCAGTTTTGCAGAATGACATGTAAAGCAGGGCTCAGTTAATCTACCATACTAAAGGCACATATTAGCACTTGCATAATAACAATTCAAAAAATTAATATGATATATAGTTATATACTAAAGTTTTTGAACCAACATCACACTACCACAGTAAACCATCAGTCCTAAGTCCTAACCCTCTCTTCAAGACCCACGCTTCCTCATGGACCACTCACCATACCCATACATGAAAATACACATACAACATGGAGCAATTCCTTCACTAATTCTTATGCCATCGAAGTTTCAATATGACAAAAGAGAAAAAGAGAGAGAGAGAGAGATGTTTGAGTGTGAAAAACAAAAAAAATGCTAATTAACCTGAAAAAGTTCAGCACAGCCATGATATGCTAGTGTTTCCCTAATTAGACCACTGTGGTAAGCCAGATAAGGTTGCCCTGAAGCTCGTAACCTGGAAAGAAAATGTAGTTTAACAGGTAAGCAACAAATAGCATAAAAAAGGTACATAACCAATTCTTTTGTCGAACCATAACATACACTAGCCCTTCATTCACATAACCACAATCTTTATCAGCTTGATTAACAGAAAAGACTTCACAAATCCCAATACATTCAATGGTCAAACAGTTAAGGTTAACATTTTGAATAATATATGCACATTTTTAGGTTATTACCTCTGCACCAACCGACGTCCAAGGTCTTCAATCTCCGAACGGAAACGAAGCGCATGGAATGCCACTCGGCATCTAAGCCTTTGATACTCTGCCATTGTTTCTGGAAGAATGGACTGCAAAAAAAAATAAGCCATGACCAGTCAATATGCCAAAATAATGGCTCATCAGACAATGCGACTACATGGCCCATGCACCAGAGATTGACCCTTTTAAATTTCATCACAGAAGTCTATCATAGGACAATCATGCAGCAAAAATTTGCAACCAAAACCTGCAGAAAATCAGTAATCTTCCTAGTTCCAGCCCGCATAAACTCACATCAGCAACGTGCATCATATTTACCCTATACCTAGATGAGATGGGAATTCAAAGTTTTGTACCGATCAATACTGCAGTAGAATTTAAGGCATCAACGAAATCTGATAGCATCCATATCAGTATTACTAAAAGATTAATAAATAATGGGTTTTTAATCCTTGAGAAGAAAATCTTTAAAAACATGAACAACTTGAATTGTTTCTTAGGAAAACGTCGGGCATAAAATAAGTTCAATTTATGTGAATGAATGCCATCATTAATAAGATGGATAATCACTATTTCACACGCCTCCATCAATACACTAGACGTTGAACAGCTCAGGTAGATATTATACTATAACGAATCTGACATATTTTGTGTGTGCATGTCTCTGTGTGTGTATAAAAATTGGCCACAAACAACAAAAAAAATTAAAAATTAAAAAGCTATAATTCTATCAATCAATCAATAAAAAAGAAATCTAATTGTACATTGCCACACCTGTTTTGAAGAGTCTGTGTTACTTAGCTATATCAAACATAAAACTTTGAGAGAGAACTTTAGTAGAACATTTCCATCTTTCCATGCATGGCTCCTGACAAAGGCCAAGTACAGAAGCATTTGATCTTTACGAAGACAAAATATACTTATTCAAGGTCAATCATGCTTGCAGATTCTCAATAAGAAATCTTTCCCCTCAAGGCTTTGACCTGTACCTCCATCTAATTCACCTACTATACTACCGAGAAGCTTTATCAGGAGAAGTTAAATGCCCAGCAAAGATGCTTTTTTACCTGAAGGCATCCTCCATCGTATATCACAAGTTTGACAACTTTCATTTCCTTCAATTTTAGCAAAACCTCATTCCTGTAAAAATTTGGACGAGCCGACCGTGGTGGTGAAATCGTGGGGTATTTCATTTTTTTCATTGCACTCTTCATGTCATTAGGTAGGCTTTTCACCACAACAACATCATTTGCAAGTGCTGATATGAAACGATCCTCATCGTAAATATATGAAAAGCTCTTGAACTTATAACTGCAAAAAGTTGAAAAGAAATTGGGGGACCAATTTACAAAGCAGACAAGATCAGAAGAGAAAATAAACCAAAAACTATAGGCCACAAAACCTGATCCCTCTTGAACGGGTACTCTCTTGTATCTCTGGAATAACAAGTGTCGCATTTAGCATCCTTGCGACAACAACAACATCACAAATCTAGCACATTAAAAAGCAAATATCAGTCCACAATCAGCTTTATGGAACAATGGCCTTATAGATGCAAATCTTACCGAAGATTTTATCTTCTCAAATCCACCATATATCTTAACAAAAATGAAACCATTTTGCTTAGGAGGACCTGTCACAATCATTTCAAAAATAAGAAGGAAAAAATGGATGAACAATAAATTTTAAGCAAATATATTTCAACGAAGTGGCAGTGACAGCACACATTCTAGTAAATCGACAAGTTTAATGGATGTAAAGAAGAATAACAATCCAGAAAACAGGGCTACCTTAACAAAAATACCAGTTGTTCCCACAGCTACTAGCAAACCATATCGCAAACTCAGAAATTAGCAACAAGTAATTCACTGCATTTGGTTTGTTTGATTCCTTGGTACCCTGAAAATATTATATTACATACATACATAATTAAGTGTGCACTTCCTGTTCCACTTCCCTTCCTTTCCCCACCTCCAGTTGCTTTCATTCAATGGACGAGAATAAATTGGAGAAAGGACCTTCTTCTTGAGCAACAAACAGGGGAATGGTTTCACTACTATGTTTGGCGCCAACCAAACACATGATTTGTTGACAGTCCTCCCTTGGCTCCATTGGTGGGTATGGTACGCTCACTATGTCGAACTAGGGTGAGTGGCTCGTTCATCTGGAGAAAGAGATGAAGCAATTGAAGTAAACAGCTTGCTTGGGAGTTAGGCCCCCTACCCTTATTTCAACAAAATGATTATATACAATGGAAGGCCAGAACAAGACCTTAACAATAAGCACAAAAGGATTGGCCCAACCCTTCACCAAAAAAATTTGTATAGAACATAGCCTACAAGCTATGCATTTACGTATTCAATTCAGCAAAATAGTCGTGAAGGTCATTGGCATGATCCATAATCGGTCGGCCTATGTCAACTATAGCAGCACCCTGCTCCACATAAATTCTCACCTAGACTTGATCAAAACACCTGCTCCAACCTGCATTTGGCCTTCGCCCTGCCAACCTCTCTCTAATTTTCCTCACCCAATCTTTGATAGGGGAAATGATAGCATAGTCGCCACCATATTCCTTATGGAATCTAAGAATGCGCTCCAAAACTTCTATTTCTCCTTCGTGAATCTTTCCATGATCCTTAACAATCACCACACAACCCAGTTGCCCATTATCCACATAGCTCAAACTTGCAATTTTTGGTCTATGCTTGGTATTGGCTCTAACAATGTTGATTAACCAGCCATTTCTAGCCGAACTGATGGTGTCTTCACAGTAAAACCCAGTCTCCATCCAAATTCTCAATTCAATTTCTGTCTCAGGATGCCACTTGACAGAAGAAAAGCTATCCATGCAGCTCCTCCAAACCTCTTTCTTGAACTTACTTACCGAGGTTTCAATACTGTCGTGGAAGCATTTGTTCCTGAGACACCACATGTTCTAGCAGACAATTAAGAAGGACATCCTCCGGCAATGACCCATCCACTTCCCCAAGATCCTCGCTTGCAGCCATCTCTTAAACTCACATACAATCTCACCTTGGGGGAATTTAACTCTACCAAACCTTGCAGCAATATACCTCCAAACTTCCTTTGCTAGCTAACATGTTATCAAGACATGGGCATTTGTCTCATCAGCACACCGACTCAAAGAACAGCAGTTAGCTAGCTGAACCCCAACCTTCTGGATCTTATCAAGGGTGGGGAGCCTACCTTCACAAGCAATGTAGGAATAGGAATGCCAGCGTGGACGGGCTTGGCTAGTCCATAGTTTCTTCTGCCACCATTCTCTAGTCCCCTAGACTCTATACTTCTTCTTGATAAACTCTCCTGCCTTAAAGCTCTCATTGCCACCATCACTCCAAACCAAAGTGCCATCGGCATCATATAGCCTAATGTTAGCAATGGGCACTCCAATATGCATAGCAATAGCAAGGGAATGACTTTCCTAGTTAACACAAAGTTGCTCTTGAATATTGTTTTTAAAATCATTACAAATCATCACGTATCCATTCCCATTGACACTATGGAGGAGGACTTGCCCTAGCCATCTGTCAGTCCAAAACCTGATTCGTTCTCCATTTCCTACTTTCCACTCAACTTTGTTTTGAATCCAGCTCCATCCCCACCGCAATCCTTTCCAGCCCCAGCTTTGTTTAGGGGATCTTTTGAGTATCCAAAGACTATGAGAGATCAAATATTTTTCCTTAAACATGTTTGCCCAAGGATTCTCATTGGTCAAAAGACAACTACACTTGCTGGCGAGCATCGCTCTGTTCATTTCCTCCAACCTTCTTATCCCAACCCCTCCTTCCTCATTCCACAAAAACTTAATACAAGTTTGTTCGATTCTCTTTAATACGACCTTAGACAATCCAAAAGTCATCATCCAATAGTAAGGCAAAGTCATCAACACATACCAGATCAGGCATAGCCGGCCCGCATAGGACAAGATCTGAGCTTTCCATCCATCCAACCTCTTCTTCACCTTAGTAAGGAGTGGCAACAAAGATCTTCTGTAAGACTCCCCAATAACAGTGATAACCCAAGATACTCTGAGGGAAGGTCCCCAAATGGCCATTGAAAAATATTCTGAATTTCCCACATGTTGCAGTCGACCGTGGTTCTAGCAAAATTCCCAGACTTGTACTTGTTCACCTTCATACCAACAAAGCATTCAAAGTCCTGTAAAATAGCTTCTATAGTACTAATAGTTCTATTTGAGGCCTTAACCACCATTATTACATCGTTGGCAAACAACATAGTGCAACCATTAGGCCTCAAGCGACAAATTTTAGGGACAAGGATGTTTTTGTTAATCAGTGCTTTGATGAGGCATCTATTGAACATTTCAATAACAATGTGAAAAAGATAGGGGACATCCCTTGTCGCAGCCATGTCTCCCATCCTACCATTCACAAGAGTCTCATAAGACAGTGAGGTTACACACTTCATTATTCTATCAATCCATTTGGAATAAAACCCCAAAAACTGCATACAATTGGCTAACAAAGCCTAGGAAATACTCTCATAAGCTTTCTTCAAATCAAACTAAAGACAACAACCTCCTTTGTCTCAGAACTCCTTAGAATTAATGATCTCATTAACCCACATGATGTTATCAAAGATATGTCTCCCTTTCGAAAAGGCTGCTTGGTTAACATTAATAATACAGCTCAGGATGCCCCTCAACTTATTCACAATAACCTTCGCGATAATCAAAATATATATACTATATAGTGTTGCATAAAGAAATGGGTCTGAAATCTTCAACTTTCTTGGAATTTTCTTTCTTAGATTTTCTTTCTTAGGAATGAGACATATCATAGTTTCATTACTACTCTTCAGTCTTCACCATTTTTCAAGCCGAGAAAAATTCTTGCACAACAATCACAACATCAGCCTTCACCATTGCCCAACCCCCTTGATAGAAGTAGTTAAGGAATCCATCCGGACCAGCTGCACTATCCTTATCTAAACTCCACACTATTGTAGACACCTCCTCCTCCAAGACTGGCTAAAGAAGCTCCCCATTTTCAGATTTGTGACCCTCACTCTATTATCAATACATTCAAACAAACATTCTTGCGTTTCATCTTCAGCTAGGACCTCCTTAAAGTAAGCAATGCACATTTCAAGGATCTGCCCACTATGTACATACTCTACGTCCGCTATACTTCCTAGTCCACCTTTTCCTTTCATCTGAAATCTCCACTTGACTGCCTTCAATAACTGATACATGGTCAGCCCCTTTCTTCATAAGCATAGCACCTTCCATCTCCTTGGCTGAGAAGGAGTCTTCGAACCCAACTGTGAACATGAACCCCAATGGGCCTTCTTGCTCACCACTGCTCTCTACCTGAAAAAGGATTACTCTGCCAATTCCCAGTATCCTCAACCTTCTTTTCCTCTCCTTGGCCAAAGCCAAAACTATCATTCTTCCCCCCCCCCCCCTTTCATCCCGCTTTTATTGTACTTCTTATACTCATTATCACCACCCTTCTTTCCATCCATCCGCTGCCCAGAGTTTGCAACCTTGTCTCTGTCAAGGCGAGACGGACGAGCTTCCAGATGTTGAACAGGTTGGACTCTTCGCCCTTCAACCTTTTCAAGTTGGTGGCTAATCGCTGCAAATCTGTTAGCATGAAACTCCCCTCCACCAGATTCACTTCTTTGGAAACCTCCTTTGGCTTTCTTAACCACCAAGACCTTACTCCAAGTCTGGTCCTCTGCAGTTTTGCTTTCAGGGTTTCCCTTATTTTTACAAGCATCCTCATAGTGCAAGGTAATACCACACGCACGACAACATCTAACCTTAGACTCATGGAGCACTTCCTGAAATAGCATCTTGGACTCCCTGACTTCAAGCTTGATTTTGGCCACCGGTCTAAAGCTGAGAGGGACTTCTGTGCACAACCATGCAAATCTAAGCTTCTCCCCTACATTCATCCGCTCTAACAAAAGAGGCACTCAAACCTTGTGTAACGGCTCTAAAACTGTATGAGTTCCAGAATAAAACTGGGAGATCAGGAAGTTGAATCCACAAAGGGACCAACTCTTCCTCATCTAGGCGCAGTTCAGAACCTGCCTTCCATCGACTAGAAATAAGAAAACGACCTCCAACAACCCATTTGCTGTGTCGTAGGACCTCCGTGAGCTCTTCCTCAGAATTCACCCTCACCAAAAATCTCTCATTCCCAATGACAGAAAATTCAGGGCAACTGACACACGCCCAAAGCTTCCGTAAGGCCTGAAAAACATACCCATAATCCATGTCATTATTCGATCTTCCACCAAAGAACCCAGCCACCGCAGCAAAACGGTATAGCTCCTCCATTTTTTGATAAGCTTCAGCAGGAAACACCACCATTGGTTCATCACCAATCCAGTCTACGCTCGTCATCGGGCAATCCTCAAGTTCCGAATCACGCCCACCAGCAACAACCCTTGCCCAGAGATGAAGCAGTTGATGCATGCATTTCTTCCAACTGCTTTAACCCTACCCTAGCCCTTCATATTAGCATATGCTCTATAAATTGGATAAATTTTCATGGGAATACCTTAAAGATAATAAGATATTCCCATATGCTAATAATCTTAAAGCACCTAATGAGATGACCTCAAATATATCTTTATATGAATACCAAGATATGAGTGATCTTAAAACAATAGACATAAAATCCATCCCAATCTCGATGTGAATATACAGCATACAACATGCTAGATTTCAAATGCAAAAGTATAACAACAGATAGGTATAGATCTAAAGTAGGAAAATTTCCCCAAAACCTCAAAAACAGCATAAAGCTGTAGGAACAGCTATTCGTCATGATACAAAATCACAAGACTGTTAAGTAGATAAACAATATTCAAATGTAAAGAGCTTGAAGAATGCAAGCTTAAAGAGAAGCGTTACCTGGATACTTGACTCGTGGGCTTGCATATGGCAGCAAGGACTCCAAGGTTCTCGTAGTGCCCCATAACCTTTTGTATCGAGAACTCTGAAATGATGATAACCATTTACATGTTATGCCTGTATTGACTCTCAACCATCTAGTCAATAGTGCAGCAAGAGAATCAAGAATTATAGTATAACTATACCTGCCCCCTAAAGCTGAGGACGCGATCTCGTGTAAAAAAAATTGACGATTCACGATAATGAAATAGGTTCCCACTGGAATATTTAGCAAGAAGCAGGTGGACCAATAGAGAAAATATTGATAATGCGAATCCGATGAGAGCTGCCCATTTGATCTTCGATTTGAATAACATCTCAACAGGTCAGGAGATACACGTTATTACAGCATGCATTTCCGAGAACAGAGAACGGGTATATATCCCCTGCATTACAAAACAGAAAGTGCACAAACGGAGCTCATTAAGTCACCAGTGAGAAGCTGCACAAAGGGTTATCACAAGTTACAAAACATCCTGTCTTGAGAAGATAAGTCGTAAAAAACAACCACAAATTCTGAATAAAGTGCAACAAATAGTTTGAACCCCCAAAGACGAAAGATTCATTCCCCTCGCCCCGCCCGCACCCAACACCAAACTAAAAAGGACTACCCAATAAATGTAGTGAATCGATGGGGAAAATGGCAATCCCCATCTCGCAAATCATATAAAAATGCACTCTATTCACTATATTGAACCTTGTAGGTCTCTACCAGCTCAACCTAAAAATCGTTAAACAAGCTTACCAACAACAAAAAAAAGTATAATTTTTATATGGCTTTTCACAAGCACATTATGCAATATACCATCCGTGAACTTTACTTCAAAATTTACAAAGATAGTTACCATGCACTATTTCATTCGAAATCAACTGGAAACCGTTCAGTTATTCAAACCCCCATCACACTGAGTCGGACCAAGAATAGCTCATACTCGGACATGCAAGTAACACCATCAAAAACCAACTAATGGACAGAATCGTTGTTACATCACATAACAACTATATAAACGACACCACCATGCATATATTTGAGAACAATCAAAAAATGCATAATCTGGATGGATGGAACCAGGAAACTGAAAGTACGGAAGAAGAACGGGAAAGAATAGATGGGTAGAGCAATAACTCTCTTGTCACTATCAAATTCACTGAGAATATGCGGCATCATGAAAGAAATAGCGGATAAGAGAGCCAAAAATATACACAAGCTAAAAGAAAAGCATACACATCTAACGATTCGCTTGCAGATAGAAGGTCAGGAACCATGGCATGCTCCGGTGATCGTCCTGCGCAAGAAACCGGAGATCCGGAAACCAATTTCGCCTGATTCTTTCCTTTTCCTCAATCGCCCTCCTGTATAGCAGATCTTCGCGTTTGTGGGTGGCCAAGAAACCGGATGCTCGACCCGAAGGAGATAAAATAATGCCTCGGGAGTCAGGACTGCTCCCAGCACTCGTTTTCTCGCGAGAGCGAAAGAGAGAGAGTCGGCAGGAGGAGAGAATGACCTTTCACCTTCCAGCAGAAGCGTAAGGAGCGAATTTTTGTTATTCAATTTTGTCCCTGAGATCTTGAGAAACGGAAGAGTGAAGACCAGTAAGGCTACGAATTTGCGTAAACAAAGTTCGTGGTGTTTTCGTCCTACTCTGTGTTTTAACCGTTACAAGGTTAAAGTAAACGGCGATTAGGTTAACCGAGGTTAAAATATTAAGAATAGTTACGGCAAGCCGAACACTGTTGGCTCGGCTCGGCTTAGTCTCTCCGGGCAAAGTCCAGATCGGATGGAAGACCTCGGATTATATCCCGTTATTTGTTATTATCAGCAACTACGGAAATATCCCGTTATTTTGTTGTTTTCCATTTTTTTATTATAAGTAAAAATGTATATTTTCTTTTTTTTCAATCCTGTATATGCAGTCATTTCATTTGGGGAGAATTTTCCTGAAAAACATATTACTTATTTACGTTGATGAAATATCTAAAGGTATTTAAGTTGTAGTGGATGGTGCTTTTACAATCCGTATTTCACCAGACCCCGTAAAATCCGTGTTTGATGGAAAACATAAAATCCAAGTAAAGGATATATTGTATGTTTAGATATCAGATGGAGGGATCTGGAATCCTGAGATCTTAAGTTGAAAGACTTTAGATCCATGAATTTGAACAACAATCCTACATCTACTGTTTGAATAAAAAGTTTTTTTTTTTTTCAAAATCTAACAATAAAAAGTCTTGGGACTTGTCCCTGAAACTCAGTGTTGATTAGTAACCCAATGCCAGTGTAACATCTTGATAGTTGTGCAGATAAAAGTTAGTAAACTCAGGAGTCAACAACTAAAGGTAAACTCAGGAGTCAATAAGAAAGTATTTTAAATAATTATGAACACTTTTGTCATCTAATATTAGTTTGCGTATTTTTCTTCTTGTTTTTCTCTTAACCATTCATCACGATAAATTTAACGACTCTGTGACAGTGAGTTAGGTGACTCTAAATAACTAATAGTATAAGATAAGGGTTTTGTTTAATATCAGCACTTGTTAGTGAGGTTCTTTCCGTGAGATGGGGATGCCAGTGGGTCAATTAACTATACTAGTTCAGTCAGATCCGATAAATAAAATATGATGTCAAACCTTATCTGGTATGGATCTAGCTTGCACATAGACTCGTAGTTTATCAGTGGTCGAGCCACTTGTGGGTTTGCGTTCGCAATTACCCACATAGTACTATAAATTTTAGTTATTTACATATTGGTTGTTCCCAAATCACTTTTATATATTGTGCCCCCCATCGTTTTACTATGTGTTTGAAAGGGATAAATTTTTTTGAATCGGTACCCTTCAATAAATAAAAAAAAGGGTAATTGAATCTTACGATCCACAAGGATCAATCATACCAGAATGAATGTAAAAATCAGATCTTACAAATCGCCCGATTGCTAACTGACTATGACATTTCAATAAAACCCAAATCGAGCAGGTTGTTTGTTATGACATTTAAGCTTTAACACCTAAGCCGCCATTCCCGAAAAAAAAAAGGAAGAAAAATCATGTACCACTGTGACTGCCAATATCTGTGTTTGAAACATAGTTACCAATAAATTTTAAAAAATGAAAAAGTAACATGTGAAGAGAGCAATTTTTAAATGAGAGATTAGATCTCGACAGTCCAAAAAGTTTAATTTATTTATCTCTTCATCAAACAATCGAATGTAAATTTTTTATTAGTTAAGATATTTGTAAGAGAGAAGAAAGATTGTAAGTGGGAAAAAGTAAATTAGAATGAAGGAGTTAGCAGATAATTTTGGCCTGTTTGGAGAGCGGGTAAGGTCTTATGAAAAGGACATAATAAGCAACCTGCAGTGATTTCTTTTCTCTTTGTGTCAGCTAATCCATGTGGCAATATCAAACACGATAAAAAAAAAAACACACCTAAAAGGAAAAAAACAATCTGTTTGTTGGCATAGAAAGGACTTGAGAATTTTGTAAGTGAAAACTTTGGTACTTCCGCCAATCCCGTGGTACATTCACCTTGTTTAAAGCGAGCTAAGCATGCATACTCTATCTCTCCTTTTTTAAACTAAGTGAATATAGGGACTTTGTAGATTAATATAAGAATCATTGTTTGATATTATATATATATATATACACACTTACGGCAGACCAGTTACGGGAGGGACAAAAATATACTCTTTAAATGTCAATTATCAATCCAAAATTTTTATGTAACTGGTAGACTCGCATACTCGTGCAATTAATCGATAATCGGTTGGAAGAATCAAGAACCTAAACGGCATCTGAAGAATCAAGAACCTAAACGGCATTGAGATGCGACTGTTGAATCCGGTTAATTTTGTCCGGGTCAGAGATATACCGCACAATGATTCACACTCAAAGCTCAGCAAAGAAATTCTACAAGCATGATATCCGGGTGGGACGGAAGCTGGTCCCTAGGGCTAAGTGAAGAAGCCAGTGAATATGGACTCCAGTTCCGCTCCCGTGCGTTGGCCAAATTAATGGGCCATTTGTTTTCTCTGGTTCCATGGTACATATGCTGCCCAGTTTTCCTGTCTTTCTCCATGTTTGTTTTATCGTTTAAGACGTATACGTCTCTCTCTCTCTCTCTCTCTCTCTCTCTCTCTCTCTCTCTCTCTCTATATATATATATATATATATATATATATATATATATAGAGAGAGAGAGAGAGAGAGAGAGAAAGTGGAAACTTTTCCATGATTTGTTCCATTTTGTTAGCAAAGAAAGTTGGAAAGAGCAGGGAGTTAAGAGGAGAGTCTGCTTCAACAGCGAAAGGCTTGTAAATGTGGAGCATTTATGAATGTATGAGAGGGAGTACAGATTGACTACTATGTCAAAGTCTGAGCTCTCTCTCTCTTGGGTTAGATGTGTATTAATGGGGAATTGAATTTAAAGGGCACCCCATGTGCCCTAGATCCCAACTGACAATGGGAGATGACTTTATGGCCATGAAAAAAGAGAGGGGAAGACTCACTCAATGCAGAGAAAGGAGTTTGTGACTGAAGGACTAAAGGCCAAGAGTCATAAATATTCACTATTACTCAACTGCTCAAGTGGACCCTTCTCTCAGATTTCATGATTGAAATTTAGTATAGAGCTTCTTCTTCTCTCTCTCTCTCTCTCTCTTCCCCCTTTCAAACACTAATAGAGTTTAAAGTCATATATGGAAAAAGAGTTAACGTCTTAGATGATCGAATCGGATTCAGACTTAAAAAATGAGATTTAATCAGTTTCAGATTTAGTTTTGAACTCGAATCAGGATTTGTTTCTAAATGTGTATCCTATATCCAATGGTTGTATATTTTTTGAATTTTGCTTCTTAACATATCATAATGAACTTTAGATTCGGTTGTATATTTAAACATTCAAATTCGGGTTTGGATGTGGAAATAAAGGGTGGGATTCGAATAATGTTATAGACTTTCATTCATCCTCATTTTCTGCATTTCAATATCAATATGTGAACATTAAGGTACTATCATTATCATTCGAATCCGATCTGTTCACATCTTTAACTATGAGCCAATATACAAGATACGTAGGAGCTCGACTTGACAATATTCGACCTGCATTAATATGATGTCAGAAGAAGTTATTTTATTCTATTTTTAAGTTAACGTGCATTAACTTTTTGAACATAAAAATGGAAAATAAGCTGATATGGCCCATCAACTAACGGCCGATACTGCCTGATGAGTCCGATCAGCAATACCACGTGAGGTCGACATCGGTCAAGTAAATGAGTTGGAAACGAACGACTCCAATGAAGTAAATGACTTGGGAACTTGTGCAAGCAGCACCTGCAAACTAGTACTAAAAATTCAATGTTCTATATTCGTCTTTGTCAAATCTGACTATGCCCTTGTGATTTATACTGTTTAGACTCAAAATCCCATAGGGTAGCAAATTTCTGCGGCAACAAAAAGATCTACCATGATAAATATTTCAAAATTTAAATCTGATGGCAGTCAAAAGTTGGTGATTTAAGGGGCACTTCTTACATGATATGAAGGTAAATTCTCATCAAATCGACAACTATGAGAGGACGTAATTTGACATTTTACGTGATGACCCATTTCCTTCAACTCCTCAACCTAACAAAAGGAAAAACTTGACCTTTAGCTTCAATTTTACAAGAATTACGCCCATGAGAATCCTATCATTTTAACTTGTATACTGTAGTTTCGGCAAATTCAAGGGGTGATACTCGAAGTCTTTGCAGCAAGATCCGAAGTACAATTTTGGTGAACAAGAGACACATGGGAAGCTTTTCGAAGAGCACGTCGGTCATTCCTATGTTAAAACTGAACCTTTTGCCGGGTTGAATATGATCGAGTAAACTTAAGTATGAACCAATAAAGTTTCAACAGGTTTTCTTTTAAACCGGTGAGATAGCATCTTTTAACAATGACCCTGCACCATCAATTCAAGGGATTAGCACTTAGCACCGAGTTCGTAAAATATCATGTGACATCTTGACATCACAGCCAAATCACCAACCAGAAGAGTTGCTTTTTCATTATATGCAGACAAAGAAACCATACCAACTTTCGGATCGAAGGATTTACTGAAACCACTGTTCGAACGAAGCTGAAAAATCTAAAGATCAATTGCAGCTCATGTCATGACTCGGTTCTATTTCAGATCAAGTATCGAATGCATCCCAAGATGAAAAAAACAGGTGTTGCTCGGGTACAAACTGCAATATATCCATCTTCTCTTGTATCTATGTAGATATGCACATTAAAGTATATCCGTGATTACATATTTTTTCCTTACATGAATGATCTACAAAGCTATGGGTCAACGAAATAAAATATAAAATCAATATAAACAATAATAATGTAGGCCGTACACCTCATTTTCTTGACATTGTAGTTCAATTGGTCAGAGCACTGCCCTGTCAAGGCGGAAGCTGTTGGTCCCGAGCCCCCGCAGTCCCGCACCAACCTGGGATCCTACTAATCGATTGATTCATCTCTGACCTCTCTCTTCTAACGGGACCAGAGAGAGTAGTAACTTACCAACGAACCAAAAGTTGTCCAACCATCTCATTTCAGAGACGGTTAGATTTCAACTTCGTCCCCAACCAGAAGACTTCTCAACATCAATCCGAGTCAGGTCCAAATACATTAGAGACGCAGCTTGGGTAGAATAAAGGAGGCCCAGTTATGCACATCACATCGATCATCAATAAAAGCAAGTGGATTTCCCATTCCCATGAAAATTTCTCCAGAAATGCTTTACAACAAGGATACAGCTCATGAATGGGTCTCTCATCAGTCACTCCGAAAGTTGAAGAAAAGGCATCGACTTACGTAAAAGAACCTAGAAGAGAATTCCTTCAATGGCCTACCAAAAATTTTCTTCTGACAATCAAGTGATATTTGTGACACATTCTTCAAAAACAAACTACACACTGACGGACCTCCCATTGAGTCTGGTTGTTCTTTTAGTCGGTCCTTCCACTCTATCTAACGTTTCCTCTCCTTCCGCCATTTGTACACAGGTTGGTCGGTCGGGCAAACAAGTTCATCATCACGAAGCTTCCTTTTTCTTCCTTTCTTCTGATCAAAAGAAATCATAAATCTTAGAAAGAACCGTGAAGTGTGGTGATTAGATGATGCTACATGTACAGGAGAAGAGAAGAACCTGCAACTCCCTCTGCAATGCCATGTTCATGTGCATCCTTTCTAAAGTATGCACTCTCTTCTTCCTGGATTCCAATTCCTCATACGATGCAGCAGTTTTCCTGAATAGCATACACACAAGAATCTCACTAGAGGGCTTAGTAGCCAAAGGCGCTAGGCAAGCCTAAGCAGTGGACTTTCAAAAGGGCCTAAGCAGAGGCTAACCGGCCCAAAAATGGTAAATGAAGGGGGGAAAAAGAGAAAGGAGGAGAAAGAGAAGAAAACGAAAAGCAAGAATCAAAATCGCAAAAAGCAGAAAGGTAAAAACAGAATGAAAAAAAGAAGAAGAAAAGTTTTAAGACATTTTGATCACTTAGAAGCCTAGGTGGCCACCTAAGGCCTCGTGCTTTTGACTACTAACTTAAAGAGAATGGACAGTCTTGATTACACTGTACACTGAAGATGAAGCAAAAGGAAAGGCTAACAATTTGACAAGTAAACCAGCCACAGGTGTTTATCAAGTTGTATGATTGGTTTTTCCTGAATTGAGCACTTACAAGAGGAGCACCTCTGGTACCCAGTTCAATGCAGAACTCACTAGCTGGAGTTTCTGAATCAGAAAACCAACAATCCAACTTTTTAATCCAAAGTAAAATGCATCTGGCTCCTAGATGATGATCATAGAGAAAACTTATTATTTCCTGCTAATCTGATGAACCTGATTCTTCACAATTTGTAACTTTGCACTAGTTTTCAATTAAAGACTTTAAAAATTGAGGAAACATACAATGAAAAGTTCAGAATAAAAAGACAAAAAACAGATGATTGGCTATAATAGAGGAGAAAATGATACTTTATTATTTCAGGCATATCTGCAGATCTAGAATGGGGAGACGCTTCTTTTTCAGATAAATGTGATCTTATCTCTTTAGCCTCCTCCCTAGGTTACACAGACAACAAACAAGAATTCTGTTAGCGTCCAGCAAGATCAAAACCAATACAAAAAGGACCTTACTACTGGCTGCCATCAGAAGACACATAAAGAAACCTGAGATTAAAGAGAACATGGATTGGACTTCCCCGTGAAGCTCATACCAGAAGTCAACTAGTAGTACCCTTGTCAAGCAAACAGAAACTTAAATTGGCAATTCTCTGTAACAAGCAGGAGGAAGAAAATATAGGAGGAGCGATTCTCTCCAAGGGTGTGGCACGCTAGGGTCATGAGACATCCATCTCAAATGTCTAGTCATGATATGAGGTGACACTTAAACTCCCTCTCCAGTCACAGGAGTAAGGGTCCAATGGTTTGACAAGTTGGGATGACTCTCTCAAAACACCCAATCTTGTGTGGGATTAATGAGATATGCTTTTTAAAGCATGTTCATTAAGACAGCATCTATTCCATGATGTGCAGTCATGATGTTTGAGATTTGGCTTCATGCAATGCAAGTTTACTTCCAGATGAAAATATAATGTAGGGAACTAATCTGGAACCGGCCAAGGTAAGTAGAAGGTCCATCTAAGATTTTCCAGGCCATGCACAATGAGAACAGGATCATCCACAAAAGCATAAATTCATTTTCTTATTACCCTGTTGCTCAAAAGTCCAAAAAATTCCCACAAAAATTCTAAAGCATTTAGAGAATGGGTCATACCCCTTCTAGTGAACCAGACTAATAAAGACAATGTCACCAAGACTGGACATTGATGACAGAACATAGAATACAGCCCAATCAGAGCCGGGCATATTGTAATGACATTAACATGACAGGAATCAGGTGTACTGACTCATTGCTGACCTGAAAATAGCAACACCTAAGCAACCTAAACAATGCAAGAAAGATAGTAAAGGGATAAATAGTGGGCAGGTTGGAGAAGTTGCTAACAGGCAAATGAAAAACCAGAGTTCAACATGATGTCGAGCTCATTCTGCAGAGAGTCATAGTTTCATCGTTCAGGTAAAAGAACTACATTCAGAAGATTCAACACCAATCAAGACACACAACACCAGACAAAGAGCCAGGTAAGAGGTATTCACCGAAACTGGATACAGCACATGGCAACCTCATCATAGCTCTTTTTCCATCAAGAAAGAAAAACAAAATACACTCGATCAATCAGGTAACATCAAACAGAGCTACCCACGATAAATATCACCTTTTAATTACAAGAATGTCATAGAAAGAAACAATACCTACTGACTACCAGCAGTTAGCTAGTGATTATTTAAAGTAAAGAATTCACAAGTTACTGCAATCTCCTGTCACCAAAATTTTGAATTAATAACATGAGAAAGGAGTACGGTGGACATTGCTGCATGACACATACTTATTTCCAACTTCTAGTTTCTAAGGGACTGTATGCATCATCTCAAAAGAAAGGCTCCAAATTAGAAATCTGAAAAGCCGTTACCTATCATCAGCAAAATAAATGTGTTTACTTGCCGGATGATTGCCTAGATAATGCAATGTGGAGGACAATCTTTCAATTTTCTGGTAAAAGAAAATTAAAAAACCAGTTCAATTTCAAAAGTTGCATACGAGAAACACAAATATTTAACCAAAAAGAAAGACCTTCTTTTCACTCTGAGCTTTCTGTAGCACATAGCCCATATCTTGAGTCTTCATCATCAAGAGTTCCTCAGCACTGTATTTATTGGCTCGATTCCTGAGATACAGAGTCCCAAAATAATGACTAAACATATGACAGATCACTTAAAGGATCATTAGAAACAAAAACTATAACAGTTTTCATATTACTCAGATTTGTGTACTCCGTCAACAGTCCTTGTGTTGACCATCTTAAAATAAAATTCATCAGGGTTCTTGAATGCTGCTTTCTCTTTAAGTTTCTGCAAGCCAAGCAAGCACAACAATAAGCTAGACAATGTAGACATACTTCACCAATGGAAACCACTAAGAGCGCTCTTTTGTTGTACAACAAAAAAAAAAGACCTGAAATGTGTCTTAGGGGTGAGTGGGTGTGTGTGTGTGTGTGTCCACGAGAGAGAGACAGAGAGAGAGAGAGAGAGAGAGAACCTACTCGGATTGTTTCCTCTTTTTTATGAAAATCCTGAGCCCTTAGAACATAGTCTTTATGTTTCTGAAGGAAACCAAACTTTTTCCTTGATTCTCTGCCAATGGTACACCAGCCAAAAATTTTAGAACTATAACTATATAATAACAACAATCAGTAAGCAGAGAAAGTGATAATACTCACGGCTGAGACCGCTCCTTGTGAATGCGCCTGTGGATTACATTCTTCAAGGATGACATTTTGAGACTAAAAAGTGCAGGCCTCAGAGAGTTGACTTCTTAATTATTTCCGCTGCGCAAGACTACAGCATGATTAACCCAACCATAACTGTTCAAAAATTTCTATAGAAACCAGAACTATAAGTTCATATATCTAACCAAAATGAATTGTTACGTACATGATGTGTGTATAATGCATCATGAACCAGGTTTAATAACGCCCTATAGTTTGGCCTGACCTGGCCTGCCCAGGTAACAATCTCATCGCATCTGTAAAACTCAATAATGTAACCTGTTGAACTTCAGTCGCAAATCCCTCAGGCTAAAGAAAAAAACAGTTGCTGTCTGATAGACATCTTATATTTTTGTCCTTCATACATCAAGCCAGATAAATTCTGATGTTTGGCTCACATTCATAAAGTACACAATGTGCATACTTGGGACATCTTTTATTGGGAGGCAGCCTAGCATGACACTAATTTCAAATACCAACAATTCCTACCGCACATATGTTTTAAATCCGTATTTGGGTTCAGGACCATACTTTGCAGGTTTAGGGTTGCTATCTAGCACGATCTGACCCAATAGTTGTCCTCGGGCAAAATATTTCTATCAGACTCAGCTTGCTCAAGCACATCCCATGTCTTAAATCTTCGTCATCAACAGTTCCTCAACGCTTTACTTGTTTGGTTGATTTCTAAGTCACATAGTATGTCCATGATGCCCAAAAAAACAAAAAAAACAAAAGCGTGCACTAGTAGTGGAAATACCTCGGTCTATCAGAGAGACAGAGAGAGACCTGGATCAAGGGGCGACAAACATTTCCTATAATATAACAATATATGATCAACAAATATTTTCTGTAGGACAAGAATGCATACAAACACTAACCCAATTCAAAATTTCTCGCCAAGAAGCGTTAAAAGCAATTAATTAAATTCGCAAAGTATAACACGGAATTGATAAAAAAAATAATTTTCATTAATAAATCTCACCTTCCTGCCGCCCACTTTCTTCCTTTCAATCTCCCCGTCGTCCCTCTTGCTCTCTCGTTCTCTCCTCTTTTCTTCCACGCTCTCTTTCTCTCTCTCGTTCTCCCTTCCACTGTAACTCTCTCAACACTCGCTCGTTTCTCCCTTACCTCCGTTCTCTTTCGAAAAGAAGAGGGGAACGAGCACGATAAAAAGTAAAAACCCTTCCCTCCAAAAATATATATTTTATATAAAATTGACCCATGAAAGATACATAATTTTCCAAAACACTCTCAAGCTTTTAAAGTTTCCCAAGCAGCTCTTTTTCATAATCGTATTTAAATAAATTCCTGCATTCAGATTTAGTTTTAAACAAAATATTCTATGTATAAAATATGTTTACTCTTGAAGTCAAATCTTGGTATTTTGTAATCTGGTTTGGGTTCGATTTAAATGTCAGGTTTAGGTTTGTTAGTACATTTAAAAACTGGATTTGGATAGCGAATTTATATTTGGACATGATATGCAACTTTTTTCAATTGGGTTTTGGATTTGGATATATGAGCATCTCGTAAGCACGTATGGTAAAGAGTACATTTGATTCGAATCCTATTCATTGACATTTTTGTTTATGGGTGAAAACAATTTTTTTAACATCAAATAATTTGATTGAACATATAAACACAAAGAATTTAACTCTTATCTAACATCATTTCATGTGTCATAGACATGTGCCCATCCCAAACAGTATCAATTCAAATCCAAATAGATATGATGCCGACATAATTGACACTTTCCTTACCTTATCCATGCATGGGGATGGATTCAAATCAAACATTCGACTGAACTGCTCCACCAAGGTTGGATATGAAAAAAGATGTAATATCATCGAATCAAGAAAGCCGAACACACTTAGATACAACAAATGACATATGATCAAATTCAAACTTGCTTTTAATAACTATACATCGATTAAAATTCGAATTCAACAGTGTATCCAATGCATATACAATTCAAGTTGGTTCTAAGACATTATAATGCGGTTTGCAATTGATTGTTTGTCCAAATATGCCAGAATTGAATATAATCGTGAAAAAAAAGAACAATTTTTTTGGCATAAAAAAATCTTATTGCAGTAGTTTAATTTAAATAATAGATTTAATATAACAATCATAACAAGATGTGACAATTCCAATATTTGCTTAAGAATGTTGAAAACATATATAGTCTGACCCTAAGAGCCAGGGCCCACCCAACAGGACCCACTAAGCCGAGCCCAGGTTTGAATGGGCCCGAGCAGTCGGCTGAGCGGGACTCGAAAGCGACCGACGAAATAAGACAATATCCACGCACCACGTGCTAAACATAGGACTCGAGGCCCCACCCTGCCACCTCAGAATGCCTATCCACTTGTACTTCCACATCAGCAGGGTTGAAGGTACTTGGGTGCCCATTTCTTATCGGAAAATCCCTCTTTCGGCCTCAACAGCTGAACATGACGGTCAAACTAGACCGAGGGCTTGAGTCTGGACTCGGCTCGCCGGCAAAGAGTTCACATTTAAACGAGCCCATCTTCGTAGGCTAGGCCAACATGGACCATCAATGTTCATTATCGTGTTTAGATGACAGTGAACATACAAATGAACCCGGCAAGACTTGGCTCATGCCCAGCCTCGGGCCTTGACTTGGAACCGAACCAAATTTTGGATATTTTAGATCCGGGTCTGGCTCTTTGTAGGTTTCAAAATCATGTTACCTCAGAACCGATACGGTGTGCATTACATTTAATTCAAAGTATCGGCCCATTCGATGTCTAAATATATGCTAAGTTAGGTAAGTGTTTGGTGACATATTATTCTATCAATGTATCCCAAAGATTAATATACATATTTTTTATTAGAAGTAGATAGAACGACCGATGAAACAAAATGTTTGATCCGATCCACCAAAGAGATAAAAGGAAATATGTTCTAACTTGGTGCAGTCGGTCAGGGGCGAAACTGAGCCCTACTAGAAGTCATTATACTATTTGTTGAAGGCTTTTTTGTAATTCAAGATCACGCGAAAAACCACGACAAATAGTTCCCAATGGAGCCGTTCTCTGGGTTCCGAAAACTCTCCGCATTGCCGTCTCTCTCCCCCTCCCTCTGGATTGACGCACAGCGGTAGCCGGAAAATCGCATCTCACGCCGGAGCGCCGTCATTCCTAATGGTCTAGCGCCCCCCGTAAAGTGAACGGAGTGGGGATGGGGAATGCGAACGTCGTTGAGGCCGGTGGCGAAAATGCCGCTCAGGATCGCCGAGCCAGGCTGGGTGGCCCCGGAGGGAACGTCCCGGGCGGTTTTCATTGCGAGATGTCGTCGGATTCTCGCCGTATTGCTCGACCGGCGTCCCTCGACTCGATCGGCAGTTCTGCTTTGCGGAACCCCAGGAGGTCGCGCCCTCCGATCCTCTCCATGCCTCCGGTAACGCGGATCTCAAATGCTGCAAGAGTCCTTCCTCCGTTATTTCATTTTCCCCTGATTTTTCTGTTTTCTTTGTTCTCGCATATTTTTCTTTACGATCTCTGGCATTCTCCTTTCGATCCTCTACTTTGTTTCCTTTTTTGTTTTCTTTCGAGTATCTTTTTTGTCCTCTGCTCTCACACACGCACAGGCGCGCAGACGTACTCACCAATGCTCCTCAATGAATAATAAAATCGGATTTGATACGCAGTGTTGGTTCATGCGTGATTGGCAAATTGAGATTCGTGAAAAATAATATAGGAGACTGTTTCAGGAGAAATAAGGAGCCAGAAATTTTTTAGAGGAGCGCAAACATTCAACTAAATCACGAAGCGATCAAATTTAAATTTAAAGCATAACTTTTGTATTTAAATTACAACAAATAAAAACTATATATATATATATATAATATTCAGAACTATCACATTTTCTCAATTTTTTATACATTTTATTATATTTATTGATTTATTCTGCAGTCTTTATTATATTTTTCATATTTATGTGTTCTACAGAGTATATTGTGAATACCTTTTCAAAAGCTTCTTAAAAAGAACATTAATGTTATGAGATGAGATATATTTTGTGAATAATATTCTTCTTTAAGGTTTTTTAAATAATTTTTCATTTTTGAAATAAAAACATGTCACTTTATGAGTTTATTAGGAATAGACTACAACATGTAGCTTTTCTATTGTTCTTACTTGTATTGCTAACTAAATAACACAAAGTAAATATTACTTTGATGTTTACAGATAACTGTTTGTGTTTTTGGTAATGGGAAAACATTAACTTTATCCTTAAAAATATTAAACTCGAATAAAAAGGTGAAAAGCTGGTTCTTACTGAAATTTTAAATGTAAATGTAGAGCTAACTTTATCTAACAGAAAATTCATACACGTCTAATGCTACCTTCCCTAAGGAAAAATAAATTGGCATACATGGACGTTTTTTATTCCATGTTCGACTTTATTTTTCATTTTCGAGGGAGGAAGCCAAAGGGCAAGAAAGATTTAGAATGGCACTTAATAAAGTTATGATCAGTTGTAGTAATCTTGATAAACTATACCAGGCTTGACCTGTATATATCATTGCTAATGGCACGGTTTATTGGTTATATGTCGTACATTCATTTGTACATTGAATGGACACCAGGTTCTTTAGCTTGAATAACACAGTGATTGCATCAATACTGGAACTTTTAGTCTCCTAAAGACCGATGCATTAGAAACCATGATCCTTTTGATTATGGATTGCCATGAGAATGCTGCTAAAAAGCTATGAAAATGACCATAAATGCTCGGAAACAAGTTCTGCAGTTTCCTTGAAAGACCAATATTAGTGTCTTGCATGTTTTGTTTTTAGAGATGTTGTAGTGGAGAACGTTAGGTGGAACAGCATATCAAGTCGTGCTTGAGTGAGTATTACACGATATGACCTGAATTCAATTGAACAAGGTGGACATCCTGGGGTAGGTTATTTTTCTTCCTTGGTCTTGGTTTTTGTTTATTGTGAAATTCAAGGGTGTGTGTTTCAATGTATTGCACTTGGGAATCAAAATTTAGCATGATCAATTAATTGTAGATTCAATTGGCAGGACCCTGTGCCTCCACTCAACAGCTCTTCAGAACATCAAAGTCCCAATCATCCATGGACGGACGACCCTTATGAATCTATGGATCTAATTCAAGATCAAGGAATCCCAGTTTTGATCACTTGGAGCTTTGGTGGTGATGAAGTCATTGTACAAGGTTCATGGGACAACTGGACGTCAAGGTATGCAGATCATTTAGTTGCATTACTGCAGTCAATGCAGATATCAAATCTCTGTCGTTGTTTTATGTAGCCTTTTTCTTTATACATCGATGTCATCTTTCCCTAGTTATATTTGTATAGTGTATTCAAATGTTGTCTGACTTACGTGTACTTTTATAGGAAGCCACTGATAAGAACAGGCAAGGATCATGTGATTCTGTTGGTTCTTCCTTCTGGACTTTACCAGTACAAATTTATTGTCGATGGTGAATGGAGATACATACCCGATCTTCCTTGTGTACCAGACGACATGGGTTGTGTGAATAATCTTCTTGAGGTGCAGGTATATGTAAGTTTCTCTCCTATTGCGTGCAGTCAATGCTTCAAGTACATCAGGGAACTTGCCAAGGAATGAACAATTTCTAAAATTAGCCATATGACAATCACAACTCTCTGTATTTGGAAAATTTGTTTTAAAATTTCTATGGTAGGTTAGGAGATTCATCATGTCACACTTAAAAATTGGTGCCAATGTCGTCAGAGATTTCTTATTTGGTGCACTGAAAACTACCAAAAAACGGCAATTGTTATAACTTGCTTATTGCAGGTGTTTTTTTACAGACACCCTACTCTAAGAGCTATTATACCCTATCATCAGTGATAATCAACCCTTTCCAGTTTTTAGCCAAAAAGAAAGACTGGAAAGGAGAGCAAGCTGATAAGCAGCACCTTTATCCATCACATCATTTTTATTCATTCACATGAAGAGTCAACAACACAGGCTATTGAAGATTTTTTTTTTTTTTTTTCCTTACACAATTTATATCTGCAGCATCTTGGACACTCTCACATAATGTAATGGTTCTTATCAATGGCCTCATTTTCCATCTCATTTCTATGAAGGAATATGTTCCAGAGAGTATTGGGAATGTGAAAGAGTTTGAAGCTCCTCCTTCGCCAGATTCTAGCTACAACATGCCTTTCCAGGTTGTGGAGGATTACACAAAGGAGCCCCCACTGGAACCACCTCATATTGAGGTTACGGTGCTGGGCATGCAAGAATCTCCAGGGGTACCTCTGAGACCTCATCATGTGATCCTGAACCATCTGTTCATTGAGAAGGACGTGGACACTCAGTCACTTGTAGCATTTGGCCTGACCCACAGGTTCCGAGAAAAATATGTCAACGTGGTTCTCTATAAGCCTGCAAGAAGGTGAAATACTGAAATTGTACATAGTCTTGCTCCTGTCTTTCATTCACATATTTTTGGTCCACCATTCTTGTTAAACCCAGACAATCTGTTGATCAAACTGTTACATATATATTTTTTTACATTTTTAAAATTCAGTATAAGCTTGTCTACGTTTTTGTTGTTTGTTGGAGCTCAAGCGAATTCCTCAAATTCGGAGCTGATTTATTCAGACCCATTAGTGATTCTCAGTATCGAAGCCCTTTCGTTTTTTTCCTCCTTTGAACACTTGACAAGCTGGAGAGGCGACCCATAGCATTCGAGGCTTGGTACCCAGGATGCTGTGAACTTCCATTGTGAACAATCCACCTTATTTATATAATTTATCCTACCCATTTGATAAAATGAGTTCATTTCTCCTGCCTCCTTTCTTTTGAGATTTTTTCTTTTCTCTGGCCAGCAAACTGGGGTTAGTTAGATTCTTGGGCAGTTTATTTCAAGAGATGCACCTTGGTATTTGAATTCTCAAACTCTGTCATGGCTTAAGCCCAACTCCTAGCCAGTTGGACGTAGCTGTCGACCTGCGTCTGGAGAAACTTTGAAGACAAATATTTACTACTTGAGAAGAAAAAGATAAAGCCATGGAGATGGGATTTACAGCATGAGATTTAGCCCTATGTGGATCATAGTAAAGCATAGTTGAAAAAGGTAGCATGCGATTGTATCCATATCATGGGGTTTTATGAGCTCAGAGCCTCATTATGACGTGTGGATTATAGTGTAAAGCGAGATGCAACACTACCGGGAGTACGCACTACTTTGCTTGGTGCATCACTTGTTAGTATTTGGTACAACTGCTGATGATACCCAAAACAGGTTACCCTCTCCTGTTGGTACTGCCCATTACAGTCTCATACTTCAACACGCGCAAACCACATTGACTAAAAGACATTTTGTACTCACTGTTTGCGGCATAAAACCCCAAAGATAGGACTCCAATCCCGGTGTATCCCCTTGGGGTGTCAGCTACATCTTTGGTTCACTGACACAGAAAAGCGGGTGTCAGCTACATCTTTGGTTCACTGACACAAAAGCTTTATACTCCTGTTGATGTTGTGCGTTAACTAGGTCACTGAGCCATTAACTTGACCTGTCATCTTAATTTATCTTTGTCATTTTGATCTGCTCGTCTGGATATTAAATGGGAACTTGAACCTTTACAATGGATGTTTCGGTATGTTGTCGGCCTTCATTTGCTGCCATGCAGGATCTGCTGCAATTTATCGTTTTGGAGCCAGAAAGGGCAGAGCGAAGTAGTCTATTGCGAGCATCTTGATAAGGTGAAAAGTGTGAAAGCGAACTCTTGATCAGGTCCTGGTGTTGTTACTTTCCATATTGAGCTTTTTTCTCATAGTGTTGTCCCCTTAAGCTGTGGTGGTTGGGACTCACTTGGAGTTCACCTCTCACTCGGTTTGCTAATGTATATAAAATCTATAGCACCATATAAGCCAGATCAAAGTGAAGTCTTTATCTATATTTGGCTCGCCTATATGGGACGGATTTGCCAAGCTCCGTTTTTTTTAATTTCTTTGGCAGTCAGGATTGAGTATTCGGTGTTGTCTTTCTTCAGAGGTAAATCATCTAACCAGCTGGTAAGCATGAGGGACGTGCTGACAATTCTGTTCAATTTCAGTGAGTGGTACTCTTATAAATTGCAAACGGTGGCATACACAATGCTCAAATTGAAGTGTGTATCCTACGATTAGTAAGGTTGTAGAGCAACCACGGACATGGAGGGATTGAAAGGAAACCGGCTTTCACCCACCACCACCTAAGCTGGGCATCGGCTGGAGAAGGATTCGTGGTGTAACTAAACCATCCTTTTGCCAATCTTTTTGCTCTCTATAAATTCAAGAAAATGCAAATGCAAAAGAATGTAGAACTTAAATATGCAAAAATAATAATTGGAAACGGGAGTTGCCCCCTTTTTGCAGGAAGCAAATGTATTAAGGTGAAATCCTACGCTAAAACGGTAAACAAAAATCATGGCAGTTATCGGATCATGATATTTGTCGATGGAAGTTTTACCAATCCGAATTCATGATACAACGGATAGGGAGCGAAGCATCTTAATGTTGATGGGTAATTGGATCAATTTGTATTGGACATATTTTGAATGAGTACACTGAAGCCGGATCCAAGTCTTCGTGGTGATTCGTCACAAGTTCCGAGTTTCGGAACTGGAAAAGATTTCTGGTTCAAAAAAACATTAGTTAAAAATTTGTTGGTTCAGCTCTTACCACCCATCGGATCCGTGGCGCAATGGTAGCGCGTCTGACTCCAGATCAGAAGGTTGCGTGTTCGATTCACGTCGGGTTCAATACCCCGAACCAAGATCCGCTTTTTATATTTTGCTTTTCTTTTTCAGATCAGTGCAGCAAATATATGTGATAGTTGTAAGGACTTCCCTTTTAACTCTCTCGCATTGTATCGAGCACTACGAAGGTGGTGGGTCCGATTTTAACGAGTTTCTGTTTTGGCTGGGTTGCCGGTCCAATCTCCACGGGTCCCATCAATAGCTAGAACAATGGAGAGAAATATTCCCGAAAAAACACATTCAATCTACAAGATCCTAGTGCAGTATGGTTGAATCCATATCAGAAGTACGGGTCGTGAAAGATACACTTCGTAAATATTTTGCATCAAAAAAATACGCCCACGCTCACATCAGCTTTTGATTTGAGTCCGTGTCAGATCCAACTTAAAATAGAGATCTGAATGTGAACTAGATATGTACCCCAATGTAATTAACTTTGTCGGTCAATGAATTTCAGTGTCTAGTACACGAACTAGTTCTGGACTGTGTTTATATTTGAGGAAAAAAAAAATGTTTGAGAATATGGATTAAATTCTAATATAGAATTGTAAGCTTTTCATCTCATTTTTTATGATGTTTCTGAAAGTGAAAAGTAAAAAGCAATTTGCGGTGAGCGTGGATCGAACACGCGACCTTCAGATCTTCAGTCTGACGCTCTCCCAACTGAGCTATCCCCGCGATGGATGACAGTGAGCCTCAGGATTGTCTAAGTCATTTCAAAAGAGGAACAGCAGCCTAACTGTTGGATCGTATCAGTTTTCTGTTTTTATCTTGATAACAAGAGTCACAGATCCTCTGAGACATGCGATTTTTCTTCCTCTTTGTTTCTTTTTGACTTGTCATTCAAATTTATGGCGGTCGAAGGAAATCTGCTTTAGGGATTTTCCGGTGGCAGCTGGACCGTGGATCAGCTGATCGATCGTTTTCTTGTTGAGTTGCCGTCTAAAATAATGAAGTGGAATCACCAATCAGGCGGAAGACCAGAGATGGGGAGTCGGTGAGAGAGAGGGAGAGAGATTCTTCAATGGCGAACCCCAGGAGGTCCTCCGTCTCCTTCTCCTCCGATCCGCCGTCGCCGGCCGTCGCCATCAACGTGTCGCTGCCGAGCCCTCCTCCCCAACAATACAACCAGTGGTCCTCGCTCCTTTTCCTCAAGAGGCCCCACGCCTTCCCGTTTCTCCTGCTCTGCTTCCTCCTTCTTACCTGGGTTTCCCTCAAGTTCCACCACCATTACCACCAGCAGCAGCAAGACTTTGACGACCCACAGGGCCAGCAGCACCAAGAAGGGCGGGTCTACCGGGGCCCGGACGAGCTCGCCAACCTCAAGAGATACGACCCCTCGCCATCTTCGAAGGATTTCACGGACGATCGCGGGTGGCTGCTCAACCCCATCGCTGCCGCACAGCGAGCAGCGCTTTCAGGTCTCTCTCTTTTTACATCCATTGCTCTTGGATGTGTTTTGTTGGAATGAATTCGTTTTCAGTTCTCTCTCTCTTTCTCTCCCCACCCCATTTTCGCATTGGGGGAGATTGGAGGCTTGCTTGCTTGTTTCCTGGTATATTCGAGTTCAATATAATCTCATGTTTCTCCGTTCTTGTATTAGTCCTCTTTTCAAGCTCGTACGCTGAGCTTCTGATCTTTTCATTTTCGAACCACCACCTCTATTCTCGTGATGGTTAGGTTGCTGAAGTTGTTTAATTTCTATAAAAAATGTTGGACAGTGCAACATTTGACAAGCTCATTATAGAGAATTGATGCAACAGGTATCAATAAGTCTTTAGTTGTTGTTTGATCTCTCTCAATTCGTTGATACAATTATTAGAGCATCTTTTGTATTCTTGGACTGAACATCGACCCATGTTCGTTTCTGTGATAGGTAAGCGTAATCTAAATTTGTGCTGTTTCATTCTTCTAGCCTTAGATTTTCTTGTAGTCACCCTGAAGTTGCATTCAGCGCAGAATGATCCAGATGATTTAATTGTTGCACAAAAATCATTTGACTGTTCCATTTTGACATAGGGGAACTCCTTTGAGAGGGAAAACAGGAAAAGGTTACAGAGAATAGTCTTGGCTTTGTCAAGCATATAGCAAGAGTATTTCATTCTTTTCTTCTTCTTCTTCATGCGACATAAGAAAACAAAGTACACTGGCATTGAGATTGTTATTGACTTTCTCATGGAATCTGCTCCCTTTTAGGGTAATATGAAACAGAAACTGTAAGGAGACTCTGTTATGACAAGTCTTTTATGACAAGAAAGAAGGAAAGTGAAATTGTTTTTATGGGGAATAAGATCCTAGAGATAGCAATTGTATCGTGATTAGAAGGGATTTGACACTTTAGGTAGTTGGCCACCGAAACAATTGGGACATCCTGGTTTTTGTTGGGTCAGATTTACACAATAACATGCATTTAGGGCCATGACAGAACTTTTGAAGTAACACTTCATTTCATACCTCATGCGCCGGTTTGTTCATCTGCTTACTTAGACTGTTATAGCCGGGATAGAAAGAGTTAGATATGCCTGCTTTTCTGAAGAACATTCTTTTTGTGGGTCTGGTGTCACTCTTCAATCAGCTATTCAATGTCTAAGTGAGGAGGGGGTCTATCTGGTTTTTCCTTAAATTGAATAATTTCATCTTGAGAGTTACATGCTAGTTGCTACCTCCGAAACCTTACATCAAGTCAGGTTCAAGCAAGCTTGTTCTCTTGCCTGTAAGTGTAGAGCTTGCAAACCAAATCAAATATTTTAAAAGCTAAGAATTTTTGCAAGTGCTTCTAGAAATTGCTGAAGAGCTCATAGCCTAAAAGAGAAATCTCGACCCTGCTGGCGAAGTCCAGCCTCCTTATATGAGTCAACGTTCTTAGATCTAAATATTTGTTATATTCAGTTGATAGGTTTATGTTTGGGGAAGGCTAGTCCCCTTGACTTTTTGCTTGGCCCAGCCAAGAGAATGGCATGAAATGTTCAAGCTGACACACTCAGCCATTGCTTGGAAAACATGTGAGAACAATAAGATGCCAAGTAAGCTGAGAAGTTTGCACTTACAATGTGCACCACTGTGATGCAAAGATGAAGCAGGTAAGGCAACAAATCCCTAGCCAAGTATGGGGTGTTGGTAGGCCTTTTCCACACATAGTGTTAGGCAGCACACAAGGTTGTACAAGGGGTAAGGCTAATTCTTCCAATAGACAGACAGGTTACAATGACCTGCAAGGCAAACCAAATCCAAGTAGCTGGTTCAGAATCTTGTCCCAACTTTGATGGAGATCCAAATGAATCGTAAGGTAATTATTTTTACTTTGTAGTAGCGTTCTTGTCCAAATCTCAAACTTCGAATTGGATTAGCTAACATATGATCAGAATTTGGTGGTGGCTACTTCTAACCTAAATCTGAACTATTTGAATTTCTATGTAGTCCTTAGCCTTGTCATACTGATTGTTCATCTATTACTCTCGGAAAATGTATGTGCTTGTCCAAGTTCTCCTCTTCTGGGTGTTTCTTATAAAACAGAGGTTCAATTGCTGTTTAACAATTCATTGATGTGTTTCTCACTTTAAAAGTTTAACATTCTTCTGATTTCATGCCCACATTCATGTAATTTGTATTACAGCCTGTCTTGGATAATCTTGCTTCTCAGTTGACAGAATATTCCAACATGTGTGTATTTGCCCGCAGGTGGGGCCCAATCTTGTGTTGCAACACATGTGGGTCAGATCAGGCCAGGTGGTGTAAGGGGGAATCATAGGCACCATACTTGTAATGAGACCTTCATCATTTGGGGTGCTGCAACAACGTTCAGGGTACTTTTGTTATTATTTTATTTGTGACATAGATAATAGGGAGATTCATTGCTCATCCACTCCCTGTGGTAATTATATTTGTAAACACAAAAAAGAGTTCAACCATATTCATGATGAAGTGGTTCTGCACCCACTTAGAACAATAAAATTATAAATAATGCACTACCTCTCGTGGCTATTTCGTCACCAAGGGTTTAATGCTCCATATGTGGGGAGATCTTCAGAATAATTTCATCGACAATCTTCTACATCCTAGCTCTTCTTATTCCATCATTTGGCTTATGTTTTTGATGTAGCACTCAAACAATAACTTTATGAAATTACATCAATACTTCCATTTCACATATAATGGGTAACATATAAGACAACTCTATTTTCCCCTAAGAGATCTTTAGAATTACTACAGCTTAGCTTTGAATTTGCCTCTGACCATCAAATGTAATGGGAATAATTCATCGTCCTCTCTTTGAAACAAGGGGCACTTTCGATTCTATCCATGCTTCAAAGTTTCAAACAATTTTGCCTTCTCCATATTACCATATCTCTAGAATTAATAATTTAATAAAAATTTTGAGAAACCTGGAGGGGCTTGTGCGTCTGTAACTTGTGTTACTACATAGGCCAGCTGCAGGTGCAGATTGGAATCCTTTGGGTCAGCTTGTAGCCAGGCCCTTACAAAATGTAGGGCACTTTTCTTATATGCATGGAGAGAGAGAGAGAGAGAGAGAGAGAGAGAGAGAGAGAGAGAGAGCTTGGAATACCATGGGCAAAGGTCTGCTGCCTATGAATATGGGTATCTTAGTAATTTTTGTTTGCTGCAGCTGGAAAATGCACTTGCTACTGAGAAAGGTTATGCAGAAGTCACAATTGGTGCTGATGAAGTCGCGGTTGCTGCAAGCCCAAGTGGGACAGCTCATGCACTTATCAATGTTGATCGAGCACGGTCTACCTATTTTCTTGGTTGTCAGGATGCTATCATAAGCTATAGTAACTCAGAAACAGACTTCAAGATTTGGAAAGATCTTTTAGTTATATGACTTTTTTCTCATCTTTGTTTTTTAACTTCCTTCAGTCTAATCCAGTTGTGTCTGTAATTCTTTCCTTTTGTTCCATACTTGTCTAACGTGATTGTTGATGGTGCTTGCCTCTAAGCGGTCTCCTGCTTAAGGGTGTACAACGTGTACATATTTCAGAAGCAGCAGTTGAGTTGGGATGCCTGCAAAATTTTATGATGCACCATGGCTACGTTCCGGTATCTGTATCAAGTCAGAGATTTTCAGCTGAAACACTTGCCGCACAAGCTTTTCCCTCAGAGATGTAAAAGTGCTAACAAGAGCGGGTTCAGTGAACTCTTCTGTCGGTGGAACTCAAGCATAACTGGAATGATCTGCTTTGGGTGTCTGTTTATGGTATTCGACTGAGGTGCTGATTCCAATTTTATACCATTCAGCCAACAAGTTCCTGGACCTGAATAGTGGAGCTCAAAATAGACGTCTGCTTGTTGATTCTCTTATTTGCACTTGAAAACTTAAAAAGGAAAACTGTAGTCTGCTTGTGTGTTAGTGGTACATGCTTTGAATAATGGCTTCTGGTATTCGCTAACAGATTCCCGTGAAGCATTAAATTATAACATGAACTATCATTTTTGGGAGGGAAAAACGATAGTAAATGGCATTTGTTAAAAAGTTGGCTTCCTTGTAGAAGTCATACTGGTTGGTGCTTTTGGCTTGGTCTGCTCATAGACATGCGTTTGTCTATTGAGTCAGTAATGTTGTCTTAGATTATGAAATTGGTCATCCCTGCATCTATTTCTCAAAGAGAACTGCTCAAGCTAATCACGCGTTGGTCATAGAAATTTGATTTGCTCATTTACCTTGACTTGGAAAAAAGCTTTCTTCGTCGAAGCAGCCTGGATAGATTGATCGCCTTTAAATGTTGAGGGAAACCAGAGTCTCTCTTAGAAACGGGGGCAAGCTTGTCATGTCCTCTTCTGGATGTCCGTCGTTGAAACTTCTGGTGGGAAATTAGGTTGAGCAAAGAATTTTAAAAGATTTGACAGCATTCTAATGTACATTACTTGAAAATGGAACCAAGTGGTTCGTGAAAATGTGATGGTCGTGGGAAAATGGTGCCAAGTAGTTTATGAAAATGGGAAAGGGGATGGGATTCTGGGCACGTTTGTTTTTCTTGGTTGTACACAATGCAGTGTCGGCCTGTGTCTGGTGGTCACACAGCAACACATTGATCTACAGTTTCAGGTTTAAGGAAACCAAACTTTCATGGAACAGAAGACGGGCTGCATTTCTTTTTCATATTTATGTAGTTTTGTGGTGTGGAGCATCAGAGGATCCTGCAAAAGTGCAGGAAGATCACATTGTTGTCTCCGGCCAATATTTCTGAAGCTTCATTTAAATATTGCAGTCGCCATGATTCCCAACTTATAAATCTGCTCTTAGATGGATTTTTCTGGTCATGTTGGTGTAGTTTAAAACTTGTAAATTTCTAAAATTTATATTTTTATCCCTTAACAAAATTTCATAGAATCCGAGCAGAGCGCACCTAAGAGTGGACTTAACACCTCCTAGGTGTTAAGCTTTTTCCTTCCTCTCCCAAGAGCAATCACTTATCCGGTGGAGACATGGCCGCACTGGATTAACCTACTACACTTATGTTCGCCACACCCAACAGTGTAAAACCATGATCAAGTGCAGACCCTTTGAATTCTAAGAACCTTCACTTGGCAAACCCAGACCACACAGTGGATCTCAGAGTACGGAGAGGCCGAAACAAAGTTCGAACAAATGGCCAACCACTTGCTTTTCAATCCCCTAAGAATGATTATTTTTTTATAACCTCTTGCTTTCTCCTGAAGCGCAAGTTTTATGTTATAAGTCTATATAGTTAAAATTTCGAAACGATAGACTTTTGATCTTCCAAAATGTGATTTCACAGGATCTATTCTCCAAGAGCTGCAATGACTTTTTGCTTTTCTATACATTTTAAAATAAATCTTGGTCTTCTTCTTTCTATCTTTTCATAAAAAAGAATAAAAGAAACTTCACGTGAATGAGTTTGCCAACGTTAGGCTGTGGCCCGGAAAAGAGCACTAAAATCTTTGACGAATTGAAAGAGAGATGTGAGTGGGGAAAAAAAGGCTGCATTGAGCGTGGCCTTCGCTTTGAGGACTGTTCTTCAGCTTCAAGGAGATACCGTAAAAAAAAAAAAAAAAGGCATCCTTTAAAGTTGAGGGCAGCATCTTCTTAGTGGACGAGAATGATGGCTCATCTGCAGCCTTAGGAAAAGAAATACAACAAAAATAGAACCCCCCAAATCCCTAGAAATGTAAAAGCTTGGTGAGACTGTCGCAAAAGTGAGGGCAAATCGCCGGCCTCTCCTCTCCACAAGATGGGCACCCTTTAGTAGGTTCACTTTTTGTTGTGGCATCACTTGGGTTCTTTGATTCCTTCTGTTTTCACTTGGTTCATGTTCGTCAATGGAACCTTCAAAGTGGATGGCACACTAGGATTAGAAATGTCAAGGAGAAAACACGGCGTCATCACATTAATTTGTCTTGATTTCGTCAGGGGATTCATGTCTAGGCTGGTAAAGTTAAGATGTTCAAGCTGAAGGATGTTGCAGGTGCCAAGATGAGCATAATGTTCTTTGCTATAAGAAGGGACAAAGCAATGGGGAAACTTTCCTGATAGTTTGGAACAGTAACTCAATGAGACTTATGCTGGCCATGAAGTAAGACGAATAGGGTGATGATCAAGGTGGCAAATCTAAGATGGTCATTATCCACATCAGTGGTTGTCGATCTTGGTAACCACAAAGACAGAGTGCGGTACAGGAGTAAGGTTGAAACTCTTAGAACTTCATATTAAGAAGATCATAGTTCGGAGAAGTGATTAAGAAGTATTAATTTGAAAGGGATACATACATGGGGATATATATTGAAACATTGGGGTGGAAGCCAACGGAATAATAAATGCTTTGAGAAGGATTTGACAGTTTTCACGTGCCTGCAAGGGTTTACCAAGTGGTATTTGAAAAGAATAATCAGATACGGGCTTGGCTTTCGTGAGGATTTGAAAGCTGTCTCATCCTTTTAAAGGAAACCCAATACAGACATGGAAGGAATTTTCCCTCCTTTCTAGTTTCATTAATCGATTGTTTGATTATTTTAACAAATTCGCAGAAAGGTTTATGGCATATCCTCTTTTCATTAACAAATTGACCATGTAATATATGAAATAGACGGCTAGATTTATCCAAGGTAACTTTCCCGTACCGAATCTAAGGTTACTTATTAAAAGCTTAAACCTAAGGTTTTTCTGAATCTCAGTTGAAATCTAACACGGAGAACTTAGCCAGCCAAGTTCATCTCCTGTTGACTGATTAAGCATGATTCATTAATGGTCGATGCGGTGAATGTTATTGGCCAAGATCACCAGACCAGGATTCTTTTCAACAGCTGAAGAGCACATTTGTACAGCAGCAGGAAAAAGCTAAAACTTTAATTGCGGCAGATACATAAGTGAAAAAGAAGTGGATAATAAATGAGAGACAGAGTACGTATATTGGAGTAAAATGCCATGTCTGATCGGGAAAAAAGTAGGATATTTTGGGATATTACCATGTAGACGATATTAAGATATTATAAATTATTTATGCAGTTATGCTGCAAATTTACAAGAAAGTGAGTAAATCATAAGTTTCATGGGAGGCACTTTTGTCAGATTGACAGCGGAGGATGCCGGACTAACAGGAGCGACTGTGACTACTTAAAGAAAAGCCTGCCCTTTAGTAATAATAGTGTCACGCTTCTGCTTTTGTAAAAATTATCAGTCTCTCTGTTAAATAGAACAGTAGAAAATTAACCAAAGAAACCTAAAATTGGACCTGGGGAGAAGGCTTTGAAGCTTCTTTCCGAGACCCAGCTGCGATAATGAACTTAATTTTTTAGGCAGCGGAACATTTATTTAAAGCATTCAGCTACTGTGCACCATTGAAAAAAGCCTGCAATGGTTTCTTTTCCCCCCTTTTTTTTGTAATCTATACTACTGATAAGAATAACAGGTGGCCAGCAGCTGGTAGGAGGAGACTTGTTAACAGTGCTACGGTGAAGATTCTTGGACAAAGTCTCGATCTATCACTCTTCTTTGTTATCTTTTTCTTGGTCTTATGAATCTGGTAAAACCTGCTTCGATGTAATTAAAACCATGTTCTGCCGTCATCAGTCCTTATATACCGGTGTTTGAAAACGAAACAGAACTTTTTAGTGTAATCCAAACATGTCAACAGTTTTAGTACTGTAATGATCAGTCCCCATACAGCCGTTGTTTTGGCACAAGAATAGAAACAATCGCCATGGCAATTATATATGAAGATAAAACCATTTAGAAAAGATGGTTATAGTGTCAGGACTAGTACAAGGTTTTTAACTTGTTCTTGATATATGTCGCCATTTGGCCTATAAATGTGCACATTTCGGGCTGATAAGTTGCAGTAGGTTCAAGAATTTGGTTGTTTCCTTAATTTGAATGAGACAAAGATCACAATTGCAAAAGTAATTAGCATAGAAATAAATTCAGATCTAACCAACTAAAGAAAGAATAAATAAACGATACTGACAAGGAAAAAAACGAGGTGGCCTAACCATGGTCATTTTCTTTCAAAGGCAGTGTTCCAAGGAGTAAGGACTCAGTCCTATTCTCCAATGGCTTTTTTTTTGTACAACGAATTCCCTCAAGCTTTTACCTGTTGATTGATACAATAGTCCTACTACTACATCTCAGTGTGAGGTCTATTTTGGATAATTTGTGCATTACAGCGCCAATAAAAAGGCAAACCAGTACAGTACCTGGGCATTTGTAGGGGCATCCCAATGGAGGAGGAGAGTGCTTAAAGGCCTCTGGCTCTCTCCTTATTTCTTTCACATTCCTTCTCACTCAAGGTTCAGTCTCACGTGCCATCCACTTTTACCACATCAAGCCATGTACCAACACTCTGCTCACCATATGCTAGCCAAGAATTAGAAGCCAGGGAAGTAAGTTCTCCAGCATGGAAAAGTAGAGACTACAAGGCAGAAAAAACAAAGAAGAAGAAGAAGAAGAAGAAGAAGCAACAGGAATGCCATCCTCGCGCGGCCGGAAAAATTCGGAAGTCCAACATGGTGTCAAGAGCATTGGTTGCATGTCCGGGATTTTTTATCTGCTCCAAGGCCACAGACTTGACCAGAAAAGGCTCACGCAAGGTTGGTTCCTATCGAAATCTGCTTCTTCTCCTTTTCTGCGTTTTTTCCCTTCCCTGAATCGAGTTACCAGTTCCTTCTCCGTGGTAGGTTCTTCAAACTTCTTGTCGGTTGATCTGCACGTTTACGATTCTCTACTGTTCTAGATCATAATTAATATTGAGGTTACCATCTTGAAGTCTATTGACCCTGGATCTTGGTTAAACTATGATGTTAACCACTGGTTTCTGAATCGAAATGGAACTAAAACTTTGGCCGGAACTTGATTTCATCACCAAGCTGAAACCTAGACTGGTCTGGTCTACTCTGTCTAGTTGAGCTAACACAAGCTAAAGAGTGGGCACCGGAGATTTTGCAGTCTAGATTTTATGCCTCATTTACACTTTTGTTTCTAAGTGCTCTAACTGAAACAGAGTTTCATTGATGTAGAGTATTTTGCATTTGATATTGAAAATTCGGTTCTGTTCTCTAAAATCAAGGCTGATTTATATATTTTCCAGCAGCAGCAAAACCCGACCGGATTCTGACCTCGAACACTTCACAATTCAAAGAGATAGTCACGACTCATTTCTCCAGCAATGCCGAGAAGCAGAAGAAAATTAGATCGAAGAAGCCAGAACACAAGTCACCCGCAGCACCAGCCTCAGATCCCAGGCGGCTGTCTTGCAACAACCCCCGCAGCCCGACGCTGCCGCCGGAGATGAGGCGCCAGTCCTCGGAGACGTCTGGGAAGGAGAAGTTGCACCGGCAGCCGGGCGTGGTAGCGAGGCTGATGGGCCTCCAGGATTTCCCAGATGCAGTGGTACGTCGCCCGGACCCGCAGGAGACGACCTCGGAGAAGCGGCGAAGGATCTTGGGAGCGCTGGAGAAGTGCGAGGAGGATCTCCACACTCTGAAGAAGATAATTGAAGCGATTCATGTGGTGGAGAAGTGCGGCCGGAAGCCGGTGGTGCCGGTGACGGCTCCGCCTAAAGTGGTGGTGGAAATGAATCTTAAAGAGGGTGGTGGTAGTTGGATGAAGGCGGAGCACTGCAAGTTTCCGACGAGCCCAACGGCGAGGTCTCCATTGCATGGAAGGAGGTGCATAGAGCCCAACAGCGATCAGCCGAGCCCAGTGTCCGTGCTGGATGACTCGGCTTTCTCTAGTCATGATGAGCTCACCCCCGTCAAGAACAAAGGTACTTGTTCATTCATCGACATTTTATTAACATCTGTCAAATTTTTAGTCTACAGTTGAAAATTAATGCATCACATTATGGAAAATAATTTCATGTTTTTCTTGTGGGTGGTCCTCAAAATGCTGAAACCCCATCAAAAAATAATAAGAAAAAGTGAAGTTGATGAAACAATTAAAGTTTCTTACCCTATTTTGGGTTTGATTCTCACCAATGTTGTGATTTGCATTCTTCGTTTCTTACAGAAAACTTTGAAACTGATGCTATGAGTAATATACATCCGCATGTATCAACTTTAAGTTAATATCTAAGAAATTCTTTTATTCATCTATCGACCAAGACAACTCAGATCAGTCAATATTCTTCTTTTTTCTTTTACTTTCTGCAAAAGCTCTCTCAGCGTACATGTTATTATTACTTACGTTACGCAAGTTGGCTAGATTTGTCATATTCAGAATCACCAATTTCTGGTGATATTGTATATGAAGACAAGCACAACAGACTTAAGAGTTCTTATAGACAGGCCCAACGGCTCTATTTTCCCCCGATTAGGACTCTGTTTGGCGGAAAGCTTTTCTCACAAAAGAAAAGAAAAGAAAAGAAAAGAAAAGAAAAGAAAAAGAAGCTTTGCTCGTGTTCACTGCTGAAATGATCAGGAACTCAGTCTAGATGCCATGTTTGCAGGTCTCTGGAACCAGGTGTCCTTGTTTGGGTGCATAATGTATCATAGAGTTGCAAGTGGTCTGAATCTGGTGCCAAGAATTTGTCAACTTTAGTGTACCCAATTCGATTTTGTTCCGATCTGTAATGTATTTTATTCTCTCGAATCTATTATTCATCTCTGACCCTACTTTACCCCGGACAACTTTTTCCCAAGGTAAAAAAGTCACAACCTATTGGTTAGGTTAGACCTTTCTTTTTACCTTCTTTTTGATACAGGAACAACCACTCACCGCTAACTTCCACTAGATGTAAAAAAAAGAGATGAGGTGAAGAATATCTGTGGATCAAACAAGCCCTGTGGGTGCAGATCGGCCAGGTCTTATAGCAAGGTCTGTGTCATTTTTGGCTGTATCAGATCCGACACTGAGCTAGCCTTGAATGTTTTTAGCTGTCATTTGATTGGATCTGGCCTTTTATGCATCATTCAGACTCTCTCAATGTTAATAATATCCTTCAGCTTATAAGATGCATGAATTTAGGACCAAATTAATACTGTCCATGATCTAATGCCTGATATTCTAACAATGAAAGATGAGAGAGAGATATAAAGTATTCTTCTTTGGCTAATTTGATCCAAAATCGTTACTTTGTTAATTAAACCCTGTATTTTGGTATAGATCTGTCACCAAACCAGAAAATCTATGTCAAATTTGATCCACATATCTATAATCCTGTGGTTTCAATGGCACCCAGATCATGTCTCAATGCATAGAGCCCAAAGAGCGCTTTGTTGCCTTCTGTATACAACCTTGAATCTGAGTAAATGTTCAAGGGGCCACTATTATTGAATGCACATCCAAAGGTAATTCTTAAGAGGGGTTTGGTAAGAAGAATACATTATTTTTAGAATGCATGATTCAAAAGAACCATATTCTTGTTGTCGGGAACATAGCATGATGAGGTCTGAGTTTGATTATTAGAATTTAGATCCAGAAACAGTATCCACAATGACACACACTGTTTCCTGGAACAGAAATATATTGTTCTTCTTCTCACCAAATCATCTGGTTGAAATTGAATATATTAATGGTCGCAATATTTGATCAGTTTCATACAATATGATCTGATCTGCCATTGAAAATGAATGGTACTGAGCTAATGTGCAAGTTTTTATTAATGATTGTTTACTGTATACGAAGCAGAAGCAAGCCAAGGAACCAAGGAAACAGGGAGCAGCAACTCGTTTCCAATACTGAAGGAGTCGGACAAGTACCATCGACTGGTGGCAGATGCCTATGCGAAGCCCTGTGAAGCTGCAGGCGCAGGGGACAGCAGCGGCGGAGCCCCAAGGAAGGCTCCTTACGTGACTGCCATTGAAGAGGAGGAACTGACGGAGGTGATGGAACATAGCGCAAAGAAGGAAAGGCTGGAGTTAGAAAGGATTGGAATGATGTTAGAAGCTCACGTATTTGGTGCACTGTTGGAGGAGACAGTCAGTGAATTGGGGGTTTCTTGGAGGCCTGCTTCTTTCATGGCGTCCTTAAGGTGCAGAAAGAGACTCTACTTCTAGCTCTGCCATCTGATACGATCTCAAAGTCTTGGGACCAACCATTGGGAGCAATCGACGTCTGTGAAGAGAGAGTTTCTGTCTTGGTCTCATGGCGGAGGAATGATGCGTTTCTTTGTAACTAAAAGGTTGCTGAATTAAGGTGGTTTCCAAATAATGGCTATACAAAATAAAATTGCATAACAATTGTGTGCCCCTAATTGCAAAGCTAGCATTTACATTTTCCATGTGCTGCGGGAGAAGTTGGCACTCACGATTGGACGTTTCAGATGAATAACCCCAAGCATATGCCTTCCGCACTTCTTCTTTTATTCTTTCTTTTCATAACTCGATTACAAACTTTCTTGACTCTCTGCTAACCGGCATCTGATTCATATCAAAACTTTTAAGGCACGATTGATAGGACGAAGAAAGTTTGAACATAAGTGGCTGAAAATTTTCCCAAAGAAAAAAGAAAAAAAGTCAAGACTGACATGTAGATTTTCTTTGAAATATTTAACCCATGTTTGAATTTAAGATCTTTCTTTGATAACCCAAGTATCCGAATGCCACTTTCACTTAACTTTTTAAGACATTTTTTACTTGATCATATGTCAAACAAAAATCATCTCCCAATTTTTAAAAGTTAGCTACTAGCCATTTAATTTTGAAGGAAATTCTCAAAGTGCCACATGCAGATAGATAGAGAACAAATTCTCAAATACAATGACAGGAATTATTATAGTTTCAAAACAAGTGTTTTATTTGATATCAAAAATTAATGTTTTATTATTTCAGCATGCGACTTTTAAAAGTTGAGTTCAGATTTGATAACTTTTTTTTTTTGGGTGATTTGCTCAAACAGCCCATCCCTTTCAATTGCTACGTTTCATGTCTTCTCAAGGCATTTTGTTCCCTACATGACTTTCCAAAGTAGACTATGGAACTTGTTTCTTTTCCATTGAGGGCGACGTCGTTATGGTCCCAACAAATTTTAAAACTCCTCATATTTCTCGGCAAAGGTTTTTCAAGATCGGAACATAGGCAAGTGATCAAACGGGTCCAGTTTGTATAAGATATCGGATGTTTATGATCTCCCAAACAGGAACTAGATCCAGTCACTATGTCTGACTTTGGGTACGCAAATGAGGCTTCCTTAGAGACCGGTAGCCGACGTGCCACCCACAACTGACCTGCTCTTGACTCATTGACCCGTTCCACACCAGAACACAATGTGGATCAAATCGACCAGCGTTGTTCGGTCTTCGATCCAATTCCGCATTTTAGATCGTATATGTACCTCGCACGATCGTCATTTTCCGGATCTGGACCGAGTTTGGATCATCATCAGTTTCAGGTCTGACTGTAAATCAGCAGAAATTGCACTGGGTGCTTCCGTTAACATCGTCCAAGCTATGTTTGACTCCAAGCGAGCTGACTGAGTGGATCTGATCTGGGTCCGTCAAGCGAACTTCAATACTTGTAGGTGCATTTATGTGGCATAATGATAAATCATAATCTGATTTATCGGATGTTTAAATATATTCGGAATCGAGTTGGATTTGAATGAATGAAGAAAACCTATACTATACCTGAGTGTGAATTTCAAATAGGAAATCTGAATTTTTAAACTTGCAACTGAATCCTACACAACCAAATCTCAACTACGTTCTTATATATTAGAAATCAACTTTCAAAACACATGGACATTGGGTATATGATGTTTTAGTTAAAACTAAGCTTCGATTTGAATCGAAATCCGATTACATGTTTATTAAAAACCAAATATGTACTACAATCTTATACCCAATCCGAATCCCATTGCCAGTTGGATTTGGATTGTAATCGAGTCCGGTGTCGAACGATATCCGAACCATTGACATCTCCGATCCAAATCACAAATTCGAATCCGACCGAATATCCAGAAACCGCAAAGCCGCGGGCGGAAGTGGGCAGAGCCACGTTGGCCTAGGTGGTCAGAGCGGTGGTGGCCCGACCCTACGTCCCCGTCATTCGAGCTATTGTTGGAGGGCTGTAACGTAAAAGTGCATTGGGGTTTACCGCTGACGTGTCGGTCGGCGTTGGTGGCGAACCACACCGCGTGAGAACCGCGTAACGAATAAAAAATAATTCCAGCACCTGCCCTTCTCCCTCAGCAAAAGGACCAAAACATCCGGTCAAACCGTGGCCCAACTCCTCTTCCTTTTCATTTTCCCCAAAATCAACAATTTCAGAAAAACGCCAAGGAAAGCCCTTAAATGGCATCCCACGACGTTCGAGTCGCTCGGATTTAAGAAAAAACCCAGAAATTTTAACTGCTTTTTGCTTTCTCACTTTTCCTGAAACGTTTATTCACTTAACTGCCCCTGATCTCCCCTCTCTATATCTACTCTACCATTCCTCTTCTTCGGGAGCCCGAGGACTTTCCTGTCCAACTGTTATAGCTTTTTTTTTTCTTTTTCCCTCATAAGGCGTTTGAAACGGGAAAAAACCTCTTCTATGATAAAAAATTTTCCACCAATTTTTAAGGTTTATGAATTTAAATCAGATCCATTAAAAGAATATTCTTCCATATAACATGGTTGCACCAATGCAAGGAAGTTCAATTCAAGATTTTATAACTTGCCATTTTTTGGAGGAGAAGAGAACACGATGGGCTTGAAAAAAAAGGGGTTAGAAGTTTTGAAAGGTTTTTATCATTTTGAATACGAGTATTTACGTATGCTTATAGTAAATGTTTAACAAAAGCCATGAAGTCAAAATAACAAATAGTTGTAAGTTGTCGATTAAACATTTGACACTCACACAGTTATGTTTATATGTTCTGTCAAATATGTTTTGCATAATTATCATGCATATTGTACCACATAAATAATATTATCTACAATATCAAACTTAACATGCAATGGAGAGAAGCTCATAGAACTTGTTCCTCACGTTTGTTTTGAGTTCTGGCTCATTGTCCACGATCCATAGACAAGGTTAATGGGGCATGTTTGATAAGATCCACTTTTTTACCAAACAGTGGATTTTAGCACCATGGATTTTATATCCACATTACGTGACAAAAACCTCATACATGGGAAAGTGAGACTTTAGATACCATACAGATTACCGTGGATCTCAAATATGAGGTAAAGAAACATAAAGTTAACCTGTTTCTAATACCTCATTATCTGTATTATTTGTTGCCTATTTACTTATTAGTTGCCCCTCAAACATTATAATAACCAGTATTTTACTATTGGTCTAAAAATAATAAAATATAATAATAAATTTTTGTAAGAAAATAATAGGTGCCCAAAACCTTTTTCAATTACTTTAACCAAAGGACGTCCCATTCCTTGTTGATACTTCTAAATGATCTTCACATTTGTTCTTGTTTGTTTAATTCAATGAAGTTAGAAGATGAAGAAGGTTGAGAGTGTCAAAGCACCCAATCTCATACGTGTTTGGCTCTGTGTGCCTATGGGACAGAATGTCTCAAACTCCATCCACCTATTCAAACACGCTCTAAGGGCTATAGTTAGAGAGATTCCTGTTTATTTAAAGAAATGGGTCCTACCAACTAACTAGGAACACCTTGATTGCATAATGTGTCATGACAGGTCCATCACCTGCTTAACGTCACCAGATTGAAAAGCCATTCTCGCTTGTCTTTTGCACCAAAGTCTAAACTTAGTTAGTTATACAACTAAAACTCTTAATTCTTTCACATTTATCAACTCCCAACCTCGTCTTTCCGTTGTCCAAGTTTTTATTAGACATTATTTTTGGCGTTCCTGACTTTGTTCGGGTTTTATCATGAATTTGGTGACCAAGTTCAAGGAAATGATATTGCAGTGGAGCGGAGAAGATTCATTTCATGAACTTATTGGCATTTCGCGCGAGGTCCAAACGGGCATCGTGGCATTTATGAAAACGCGTGGCCGTTTTACGAGACAGTTGAAGCCAAGAGTGGTGGCAGAGGGTAATTTATCGGAGACTTGAGGTCGTTTAGGAGGGTGCACATCGCCTTTAGTTCCTAAAATTAACCGCGGTTAGAAATGGGGCCAGGGAGGAGGAGGCAGAGCGCGGAGCCGCGTTCGTATAAAAGGCCAACGGCAGTCGGGCGTTTCGGCGAGGAAGAGGAAAAAAAGAGAAAGAGAGGCTTTGAAGAGCCAAAGAGAGAAAGAAAGGATCCTCCGATCGCTCGCTCCCGTGAGATTTTGCTGATCTCCTTTCTTCTTCTTCTTCTTCCCCTTGATCTTGCAGATCAGGCATGGCGGATCAGCTTACCGACGATCAGATCTCCGAATTCAAGGAGGCCTTCAGCCTATTCGACAAGGATGGAGATGGTGATCTCTCTCTCTCTCTCTCTCTCTCTCTCTCTCTCTCTCTCTCTCTGTTTTTCCACTCGCTCTCTGCGGCTTTTCGTGATGTCTTTGGTGTAGGATTTTCTGGAACTTTGTGCTACTGCGGTTGATTCACGGTCTGCGTCGGATTTTGGATGTTGAAGAGTTTCTTCTATGTGTGCTTTGATGCTTCCATTTAACCTTATTGCGTCGATTAGGCTTTATTTGGCAGGTTATGATAAAATTGAGGATAGATGCGTGGTTAACGGCCGATGTCAATTTTGTTAGTTTTCTTGGTTGATTACTTTATAAATAAAGCGAGTTTGATGATGTCCTTGACCATTTTTAATGAAGTGTTTCGTTTTCCAAGGAGATCCGTGCAGATAACCGGAGTATGAGGTATCGAAGATAGTTCCTGTCGGGTGGTTCCTCGATACCTGAAATGAAAAAATGTTTGATTGTTTTCTGTACATTCGAACTTACTGAGATCATTTGGAGAACATGGTTTAGAGCGAACGTTCTTCCTGTCTGTATTATTTAGAAATAGTTGGAAGTTTCAACCTATGATCTCTGAGTTGGATTTGTGCCTCGCATTTCCAGGTCATGTTCTGTTAAAGGGGAGGTATTTTGGAATATCCATCATATTATTGCTTCAATAACACGATATATTTTGTTATTCAAGCATCTGTCATGGTCCCTTCCATTGCTCACGAAGGGGATGCTTGTGGCGCTTTTCTCGGATAGTAGAGGTTTCTTTCTAGAATTTCATCCTACGTTGATGCGGATCACAAAAGCGAAGCTTGCCTCGACGATTGGTGTTCGATGAAAATAACCGTACTGCTTCTTTTATTTCGGTTATTACTATGCGGCTCATCTAAATGTGCTCATTGTATTGGAATAAATATTGAGAGATGCTAATATTTTCCTTAGGCATTGCCTTTTTCTTCTGAAAAAAATTGATCACACAGTACTGGACTTTGCTGTTTACAAAATCTGTGACGTCATTTCATCGGTAGTTGTTGACTCCTTGTTCGAAGTGTGGTCCATCATGAAAGAATCTGTGGATATTTCGTTTCAGTCTTAATAGATTAGACCCTAAGCACAGTCTTGATGTGGCTCTTTCTGCTCCGGTGTTCGCATTTATGGATCTGTGAATCTGTCGTGGTAAGGACGTGCTGTGCTTTATCATTTTGCGTATTTATCGCGTTACTGGTTGACCTGCCTTCCCTTATATTTTTGAGTTCTGTCCCTTGAGATACCTTGTGGCTAAAATGAAAAATTTTTCCTTGGACAAATTCTGATCGTTCAGAGAGATTATAGAAAACTTCTTGTCAGTCTTACTCGTGTCCAAGTATCTTCGTTACAGTTTTACTTCGCAAAAATTCTCAACTAGTTCATTACCCATGTATTCTAAAATCTTGTCTAGTCCTTCTCATATCAAATGTGTTTTTCTTTTCCATACAATTTGGCCATTTAAAATGCCTTCTACTCCTTGTCCCACAGTCCCAGGTCTGTATGATGCACGTAGTTCATGAACTGTAATTCCTGGATGACGTTTTAGGATTGATTGTTTAGTCATTTCCAATTTTTAAATCTCTGTCGTACAGACATGGGTATGTGTAGTCTGTTGCTGTGACAGAGTCGTTCATTGGGAAGTGCTTTGTTTACCTTTCGGCAGACGTTCATCTTGAGAACCTGATCGAGCCAACAAGAAACTGTTTTCACCATGACAAAAGAAACCGCTGAATCATTGGATGTATGTAACTTGGCACCTGAAGAGGTGCATGTTCTTGAACCTCGTTATGCAGAAAGATGAACATCGATGTCCTTATGAATGTGGTTTTTGTGGCGTCTTTGAAGACTGTCTTGGTCTAATTTTGGAGAATGGTGCATCAAATATTTGAATTGTCTGGTAAGATCAGCTCCCCTGATTTTTGTCTGTTCAAAATGCGCAGGTTGCATCACGACCAAGGAGCTGGGAACTGTCATGCGGTCGCTGGGTCAGAACCCAACGGAGGCAGAGCTGCAAGACATGATCAACGAGGTCGATGCTGATGGGAACGGGACCATCGACTTCCCAGAGTTCCTCAACCTGATGGCCAGGAAGATGAAGGACACCGACTCCGAGGAGGAGCTCAAGGAGGCTTTCCGGGTCTTCGACAAGGACCAGAACGGCTTCATCTCTGCTGCGGAGCTGCGCCATGTGATGACCAACCTTGGTGAGAAGCTCACTGACGAGGAGGTGGACGAGATGATTCGCGAGGCCGATGTGGACGGTGATGGCCAGATCAACTACGAGGAGTTTGTCAAGGTCATGATGGCCAAGTGAGGAGGAAAGCAGAGCAGCAGATGAAATTGTATTTCATTATGCATAGTGGTTCAGTCTTGGTAGAGTCTCTTTTCTCTTATAGCCTTATCTATTTCTCTTTGGTCCTCTGAGTGGTGTCATTTCTACGTACTTCTCTTTGTTCATGATAGTCTTTCGCTTTTTCATAATTTGAGGTGTGGGCATGGGGTTTTTTTTTTTTTTTCTTTTTGGGAAGTTTGCCTTGATCTGTAGGTTGGAAAAATGAATCAGAAGGGGTCTGTCCAAAAGGGGGACGTTGATGCTTATTTTTGTGTTTTTCTTTTGTTCCTTCTCCTGTCTTTCTGAATTCTGATGACTGCTGAAATTTTTACTTGAACCCCTAATCCTATTTTTTTGGGCATGCGAAGCACGTCTGGACCGTGTACTAAATGTCAAAGATGCTGCGTGAGTTGGTTTTCCCCGTCTGGCGCCTAAAAGGGTGTGGTGCGTTTTGAGTTTTGATTATTTTAATCTCTGCTCCACTGGCACGACGATAAGCCAGACTCAGCAGGACAGAAGAGATTGTCTGTTTCAAGGTCTCCAGCATCTTGCATCCCAGCGGATGAGGCTCGCTTCCTTCCCTGTATGATGAGTCGGTTCGAGCTGTATCGTGGTTCACGTTGCATTCTGTGTTTGTGTAGTTCTGTTGGCCCACTTTTATTGTTATTCTAAAAACAAAAGGTATTTAAATTATTACAAAATTAAGAAATAAATTGTCTCTCATACGTCGGAAATCTCTCCATACAAGTTGGCAGCCTGCCATATTCTTGTAAGATAATTGTTCCTTGCTCCGCGGTTAATTGTCATTTTTCTGGAGAGAGACCCTTGGGATAATGGCAATGCTGTAGCAAACGACAGCATATCTACTTAGCAATCCTTGGACGATTCAGGATATAACGTATTGAACTCTACGCTTCTCGGATGCACTGCTGAACGTGACGTTGAGCTCAATAACGGTCACCTGATTGCCTCCTGCCGAAATATTTTCAGTTCCCACTTCCCATATCCTAAAAAGTGTGGCCTATATTTATAATTTAACTATGAAATGCAGTACTTCCACGCCACCTTGCCCATCTCGAAGTAGAAGAGATATCCTAAAAAGTGTGGACTATATATACTCCAAGTCTCCAACCGTATATAGTCTGAGCAAATAATCAAATTGTGCAACATGGCATTTGGCCCGGTCAGCAGTGGACGTTCTAATATTAAAGAATGCACAGAGAAAGGCATCATCCATCCGTTGATTACGAGGTTCGTCAAAAGTTCCACGAAAAATGTTCTACTGTAGATGAGGTAATCCATTTTGGGAACCGTAAAGAATCAGATAGCATCAGCAGTTAAATGATGGACGGAAAATAATTGGTCCGATAATTAAATGAATTGCATTAAATTTCTTCGTCTCCTTGCAACATCCATATCTAACAGGCCAACACTTTTCCGTTCGAAATATTGCCTTCCTTTATCTTCCCCATTTGTTACAATCTCTTCAAACTCTTCTTTCTGGCGTCCATTTTCTTCTTGTCAGCCTGAACTTTAGACATCACTTCCTTCTTATTAAAGGCTGATGCCCCAATCGCTGCAGGTCCCGGTCCGGTGGCTGAGCTCGGATTAATGTTTGGCTCTTGACCACAATTTCCTTTGGCACTCAAGCAGGGACCAAGTGGAGATGGAGTCGGCGCCTCATCAGCCACAACTGTGTTTGTTTGTGCAACATTAAGGGCGGTAGTAGATTCAGAGATTGCCGCAGCTTTTGGCTTGGGTCTGGGCCTCGCATGAATTCCCGTGTAGAGCCTATGAAGATTACCCATAAAATGATGATCAACGACAGCGGTGGCAGACAAACTTGACAAATTTTTGAAATTTAGAAACTATGCAAGAAAAGCCATGTTGCAAACAACTTCTACATGGACAAGCAAAAGAAAAAAGTATCAATACTAAGTACAGAAATCAGTGAAAGTTAAATCAATTAGAGCTTTAACGAGGTAGGTGAATAAAGATCCAGCTTGTACCAACTCATCAACCACAACTGTGTAAATCAAAAGTTACGGAATCACACATTTCTTCCTTCTAAACGAGAAAACAGCATAATTTTTGCAAAGAGAAATAAATCAATAATGCCTTCTGTAATAAAAAAAGATAATTTTTCCTGTTCACAACAATGCAGGACACAATGCAACAATAAACGAGACTAAAAAAATGTTTTTAAGTTTTAGTTTAAGTATGTTGCATGGCTATAGCATGTTAAAGACAAACTTGCCATCAAGGGCGGAGGTTTAGTACATGAGTACAAACTCAGTATTTTTAACAAAATAATAGGTCAAACTAAATCCCAGTGCTAGGCCATTTGCTTATTACCCAGATTGTGATTATTCAGTTAAGCAAGGTTTCCTTAAACAGAATACTAAATCATGTGACAATGTCCGAAGAGCTTGTATTACTGGCCTTTGTGTCAAAGAACTAGTACTAAACCAGTAAACAAAATTAAGCATAACTCAAATAAACACGTACCGTAAAATCTTGTGCAAACATTACCTAAATCATATAGGTGTCCGAGTGGCGGTATGGATTTGGACAAGGCAATTTTAGAAAATGTGTACAGCAACGTATACATATATAATCATGCATGATCCAAAAAAAATGAAGCAAAACAATTCAACTTCATAAATGATGCATCAACCAATTCAAATAAAGTTAAAAACAATGACAAAATAAGAACAAAAGTATAAAACAGCCACATTTTTCCCATAAAATATTAGAAAGAACCGAGTCTGACCCAAATCTGAACCAAAAAGAACCAATATTGGCATGGTAGCCTTTATCAGATACCTATGTTGATAGCAATCTATTGAACGGGAAACGATGCTTATCAAATTGTCCCGCATAAAATGCATAACATGAAGCAGTTTAGTAACACCCGGTGGAAAAAGAAACAGCTTTCATTTCACCGAACAAAAACCAATTAAAGATCATTACACACCGTGCATGGCGTGCATACTCCTCATAATCCTCAAGAAGTATCTTGCCAGTAAACAAAATTAAGCATAACTCAAATAAACACGTACCATAAAATCTTGTGAAAACATTACCTAAATCATATAGGTGTCCGAGTGGCGGTATGGATTTGGACAAGGCAATTTTAGAAAATGTGTACAGCAAGGTATACATATATAATCATGCATGATCCAAAAAATGAAGCAAAACAATTCAACTTCATAAATGATGCATCAACCAATTCAAATAAAGTTAAAAACGATGACAAAATAAGAATAAAAGTATAAAACAGCCACATTTTTCCCATAAAATATTAGAAAGAACTGAGTCTGACCCAAATCTGATTCAAAAAGAACCAATATTGGCATGGTAGCCTTTATCAGATACCTATGTTGATAGCAATCTATTGAACAGGAAATGATGCTTATCAAATTGTCCCGCATAAAATGCATAACATGAAGCAGTTTAGTAACACCAGGTGGAAAAAGAAACAGGTTTCATTTCACCGAACAAAAACCAATTAAAGATCACTACACACCGTGCATGGCGTGCATACTCCTCATAATCCTCAAGAAGCAGCTTGCCAGCCTGTTCATTTAGAGCTGATTCTGGAAATGGCTCAATTAACAAGCACCTCACCACCTATATTTTACATCAAAACATAAGGTGAATTAGTTGAGGAAACTTATTTTTCACTAGAAAGGAGGCAACTCACTGCATCAACTAACAGAAGCCATAAAATTGTGCATTGTCTCTGTAATTGACAAACTCAAACTATGACAGACATAAAATCACACACTATCCATCAAAGGGCTTATTGGGGCATGTGTTTGATTTTGATCCATGCCAACTAGAAGACACTTCAAATTTTTGGACACAGAGGCACAAGAAAAACGTTTTAAATATGGAGCTACTTACAATCAAAACATGACGAAGTCCAAGGCTTGGATTCCAGTCCTTCTTCAGTGTATTGACACAAATCTCCCCATTAGTTGCAATATTTGGATGAAATATTTTAGTAAGGAAATAACCTATATTATACAAAGAATAAGTCACTTTCATCAAAAGATAAAAATAGGAAGTAGAAATGCTATACAATCCAAATTCATATTTGAACTAACTTGAGTGGGAAAAAGAAAGCCAAAGTAGAGATGAATACCAGCTCACCTTTTGGAGGTGAATGGGGAAATTCGTGGGATAGAACGAGTTTCATACGAAAAACACCATTTTCGTATGGAGTTCCAGCTGCACCACCAAAAAATTCAGAAGGGTTTGATTTCTCACTGAACAAGACACACTAGCAAACACACACACAAATATAGGAGATAACATCCTTTCATCTAATTAAGTATACCTGGGCCTTCGATATCAGCAAATATTGTTGAAAAATTATCATCATTTACTATCACTTTAATGCCTTCTGGTGGGCTCTCATCAAGATGTTTGAGCTCCTTTGCAAGTTCTTTTATTACATTAGGGGGAAGATTTTCATTGGTAGCCTAAAACAAGCCATATTTAATGTCAGAGCAGCTTTTCAAGACAGATAAAGCATCTGATATTTATATGTGCCACTTCGTGATAACGGATAATTTATAAAGGCCAAAAGTGCACAGTGCTACAAGCAACCAAGACATTACCATGGGACGGAAAAGCAGATGCTTGCAAGAAAATCTGGTTCAGGCAGATAGTGAAACTCGCTTCCCAAGAGCCAACGTCCTTTTATAGTTCCAAGCAAATATCTAAGCTGCATGCACAAACTAATTAATGAATGCACATAATAGAACAATAAATGGACATATGGAAGAACAAAAAAATGTCTGCCAAACAAATAAACAACAAAAACACTGATATTATTGCCCTCCTTAAACCAAAAGGGAACATATCAACGGTGAATGCAACCAGTTGGTCTTAGAACCTGCTAGAAAGACCAACACAACCTACTTTTACCTTTTTCCCCTACTTCTTTCTTCTACTGCTTTTACCCTTTCTTATTGTTTTTCTTATGCGTTTTTTCCCTTTTGTCGTTTTTCTATTCTTCTTCTCCTTCCTTCTAGTCCTTTTATTTTTTTTAAGTTTTATATATTATTTTGAACCACATACGCCTAGGCCCCTTTGAAGAGACACCTCCTAGGCCCGCCTAGCACACTTGACTACTAAAGATTCCTTTCTCTTGTAGAAAGTGAAACTGTGAAACAGAAAACAACCATGCTGATGGCCATCATTCAATGACACAAACGCTACTTCTTGCTTCAGGCAGAAGAACCTGAACCCCTTGTTCTTTTATGTCTATATGAATAGCTACTAATATAAGGAGAACACTTCCATCAAGAACAAACGCCTAATAGATAGAAAGTGCAACTTAAAGTTAGTAAAACAATCAGCAGATTAATGATCAAAATAATTGAACAATTTTTTTTCTCTTGAGGAGAAACATTTCTACCGACGAGAATGTGGTACGAATTACAATACAAACCAAGTACAGGAAGAAACTGATTTAACTTAATTACACGCAAACAATAATAGCTACGTTCAAACGAGAGATGCTTCAATCGAAACGGAAAAAGCTTATTCTTAATGGGCAGCCATACTAAAGCAAAGACCAATCAATAAAGAAACATGACAGAACTGTGGTAATCGTTCACCACCTACATCCAAACATTAGTACAAAGTACAAATGCAGATGGAAGTACAGATTAAAACTCCCAATCAAGACGAGAAAGCATGTCCGACAAAAGTAAACACCCAGCCACAGACAACCAAAAAAATGGAAGAAACTGAAGCACCCAAAAATATCGTGTTCCTTCATGCCAAGGAAAATTAAATTGTTAATATATCCATGAGAAAAGGAACCAAGAAAAATGCAGATCAAATTCCCATCTCCGAAGAAGAAAGTCTGACAGATTAAAAAGATCATCCATAAGCCAAATTAAACGAAGAAACCACATTAAGAAAGTGCCCACATCAAATCTCTGTAAAAGAAGAGCCAAGAGCAGCAGCATCTCGGGAGCAAGCAGAAACTCTACTCCGAGATTTTCGAGAAAAAGGGATAGACAAAATTTACATCAAAGCTCAGCTCAAGAAGAGGAGGGCAAATGCTTTGCAGACGAACCCTGTGAAGTTCACGAAAGATACAATTGCTAAAGAAAAATTTACAACTCCAAATAAAAATCCCAGTCTCGATAAAAGAGGAAGAACTAGGGAAGATCGACTTCATTTAAAAAAGAAATTATATAAAAAAACCTCACTAATCCCTAAATATGAAAAGAAAAACCGGCTTAGGAAACCAAAGGTCAAATCTGAAGCCCCAGTAAAAACCAAGGACCACCACAGATACCCGTCACATAAGTGACAGAAGAATCCTTCCTCCGAAAAAAAAAATCAGGCTCCCAAAATAATTAAAAGATACATAATAAATTACGAGAAAATCTGAAGAAATGGGATGAAGAAGACTCACCAAGAAGGATCAGAGAAAAAAATCAGAGGGGAGAAATTTCGGACTCCCTGTCCTCCTTCAGTTCGATTGAAGAGATCTGGAGAGAGATCTTCAGAAAGACCAAAAACAACCCAACGCGCTTCGGATTTATATCTTCGCTCCCCTTTCGGGCTTTTTTTTCTCGCTTAACGGACGTGAAACTTCAATTTAATTGCGCTGCACTTTGTTAGGGCGAGTCCGGACAAGGGCGGGTTTTGAAGTTGATCACAATTACGAATATATCCTAAGACTTTAATCACATTTACTCCTCGGGAGCTGCACCCTCTCAACGGCCGGACCCCTGCCAAGCGTCCCGCTGTCGTGGTGGATCCGGCACCCACCGACACGATACACGGTTCGGGTCGGTGGGACCAACCCGATTTGGAGCCGATTGGATCTGAGCCGGTAGTCGGGTCCCTTTATATATATATATATATATATATATATATATATATATATATATATATATATATATATATATATATATATATATATATATATATATATATATATATATATTCCAACCAACGGTCGTCTTAAGTTAGCATCGGGACCGTCCATTCTGACGATCAACGGTGGCAATGTGTGCAGTATGGACCTTACTGTGAAGGAGTGATGGTCACGTGACCACTTCATTGGTGGTCGCTGGGGACTCTTGTGAGATCCCTTGTGAAGCATATTTTGGTGAGTTTTACATTCGTTTCAATATTTTGGTACATTTTGTTCAGTGATTTATGTTTATGAATATATGTAATGATTTTATGTGTTTGTTCTCGACTTTTATATTGAACCGCGATTACATAATCATAAATGATGTATTTGTGTCCTACCCACGAAAGTTCAAAGCATTTCTGTAATGATTCGTAAAATATTAAAAAAATGCAAAAATTAATCTGTTTGTAGCATAAGAACCAAGCGAAAACATTATATCAGATATAACAGAAAAACATATGAAAACTGACACTGATTTAATTTATCAGCAACAGGAAGAGGAAATTGTGAGGAGTGTCCAGTTGAATGCCTTGGCCAAATCTGAACTCGTTCGTTCCTCGTGAGAGTATGTCAACGGTGGGGGTGTTGCTATCGAAGTTTGGTCGTCGGACCTCACTTCATCATATGAAAAAACGGCCGGAAATAATGCCTCCGGCAACCGATCGGCGCATTTGGTATGATGCCTGTGAAAAAATTTGGATACGCTATTTTAGAAAATTATTGAACAACCACAACAGTGAGAGCATGATGCGGAGAACGAATAATGGACCAATAATTTTCCTTTGGAGATGGTGTGAACTGTGAAGATGGATGGGATGGTGAGGCGAGGTGGGACATGAAATTATGAGCGTATCAGAAGCCCTGCCTGCCCCAGAATCTCTTCCTTTCCATCTTCTTTTTTTTTCTTTGTTCTTTCTCAGCGAATATGATGAACGAAAGGTATGGTCAGGTGGGACATGAAATTAAGACTTTCTCTTTCAATTTGATAAGGAGATTGTCTAACTCGTCTTCTGAGAGGCAAGCCAAGGGAGATACTTTGGCACAAACATATATGTCTCACGAAGAAATTATGGAAAATTTCATGTAGCTGTAATCCACAATGTTTATATATATATATAACTTAGTAATTCAATATAGCATCACTCTTGGCGTAAGATGGCAGGCGTCGGCCTAATTCTTGTCTGGTGAAAAGCATTTTCTTAAGATGTTGAAACGTAGTTGTATTTGATTGATTGCACTCAAAATGGTAGGAGAGATTCGTGCAATAATTTATATATTTGGTTTCTTCTTCTTCCATTTCAAAAAATGGGAGTTGGTAAGAGCTCCTAACCGTTCATCAAAAGATGTGCTTTGCGAAGCAAAGAAGATACACAAAAAATTGGTAGTGTGAGATTCCCAATCAAGGGGTTAATGCTACCATTTCTTGTATTTTCTTCAAAAAAAAAAAAAAAATCACAGGTTTTTTTGGTATCTGAGAATTGCAGCAAGCCTATTTGGCACCAACGCAGCCTTAAACTTTGAGGGCAAAGGGCGAGGGAAAAGCTTCAACCTCTCATTTAGGCGATTGGATAAACTTCATGCTCAGTTGAACAAGAGTATAGACATTAGTGTAAAGCATTTTTAAAAAACTTATATATAACAACACAGCGTTTATATTTATGTGTGTTTGTTGTTGGCTTTTGATATGATGTCATAGCTTTGCCTCACTCCAGTCTCTTCGTCCTTCGGAGGATGTTTTTGACCTGCTTTATACCCTGCTATAATAAAGTTCCCCGCATGAACTATGACTGAAATCCTATGCTTCATTTGATGAACATTTTGCCAACTATTAGGAAACCTTTTGATTCAAGAACAGTGTTCAATGTAGCAAGTTTCATTCTTAACATGTAGTAGGTAAGGAGCTCTTTAAAGATCAGACTGTATTATTTTTGGGTGAGAGGTAAACTTCTTCAATAAAAAAAGGTTCAGTAAAGCAAAGTATAATATAATACGTCAGGTTTTCCTAGGGATATTACATCGTTAATAAGAAGTGAGACAGAAAATGAGAGAAAACCAAATCTTTCTGTATGAACGAGAGGATTACAACCTACCTTTCGAAACGAAAGCCAAAACAAGAAAAAGTTGGACTTTAAAAGAAAAGAAAATTTGTTATCAAGTCATTAGGAATTTAGGAGCCTTCGAATATGTCAACATAAATAATATTAAATGTGTCATTAATGTTAAGCAGGGAAGCAAGTACGGGAGATTTCGAGCGGATCTTATGTATGCCAAACCTATCCTCTCTCCGTGAAATGTTCAGCAAATTTGTTTGTATTTTTACATATAAAAGCCCAAAAATAGCAAGAAAATAAAAATAATAAAGCAATTGAAACTTTTTCAATTGAGCAAATCCCAAGGCTGTTCAAAAAGGATCTATATATTCTCACTTTGGCTGTATCCAATCCAATTTCGAGCCGTCTTGGATCCACCTCATGTGGCACCAACTTGCTTGCCAAACCAAGGTCAGAATTTAACCAGAGTTAAACCAAAGTGGTTTCTGTTGCGCTCCAAGTCGGTGCGGGTGTCGAGATAGCCGTTTGCGGGGCAGCCGCAGGAAAAAGGCCACCAGGTTGGCCTGATAGCCGTTACCGAGGCCGGCCCCACCCTAATCGGACGGCTGAGATGTACAAATTCATGAGAACGTTACAGAGATGGACGGCTCACACTTGAAAGAAGAGCGCCACCCAAGGGGGATGACTTGCGCCTCACCGTCCCACATGGTTTCCTGAAGTTTTTCAGACTGGTGGTCGGGTTTCGGTTACAGGCCAAGTGGACCCCACAATTTACAGGTCCAGAATGCGATCAATCTGGACCGTCCAACGGTCGACATCGGACCCTCTTGATCTGACGTTTTCGCATATTGTATAGAACTTTTTGTCCTAGAAAGCAGAGAGAATTTGGGACCTTTGGAAGAACTTGATACAAGTTGGATGTTTTGGTGCACCAACTTGTCTAAAGAAACCTAGACAAGCCAGGAAGGTTGCTTATGACAGGGCCTTCTCATGCATCATCCTGTCCTGGAAAACATGGATAATTTGGTATGCATGGAAGAAATTGATATGAACAGGGTGGTTGAACGTTGAAGAAATTTATGATACGGCTAGCTGGATATTTTTTGAAATGCAGTGAATTTAAAAGCTACCCACAATATGGTTATACCAAAATATGTTGCCGAGGTTTTGATAATCTTTGATATTCTGATTTCTCAGATTGTTATCTTGAAATAATGAGCTGAATGTAAACAGACCCCCATAAATGGTAGACGATCTTCCTTAAAGTTTCTCTTGTGGGCGAACATCTCATGAAAAATGTTGGATACTTCCGAAGGCCAGAGTAACCAAGTTGGTAAACGAGATTCCCTATTACCAGTGAGGTTTGCCTCCGACCCTGTTAAAGCATGCAGGTGTCCCCAAAAGTTCGAATTAGTTTGTCCATTGCGGAAAAGCCGTAAAGCTTTGTGCAGGCATCCTGCCAATGAATGGGAAGAGAAATAAAATACAAAATATACGACATTCTATCTTTCGGCTGATACTCGGTCAAAATGCGATCAAAAAATTCATTTTTTCGCAAAGAAGGATAACTCGACAGTCGTAAATTCGGCACCACATACGCACGGATCTCTACACGATTCAGTCACGGGAAGAGGAAAATTCTAGGGAGAAAATGAGATAAATAGAGGAAAACCTGTGGCAGAGACAAAATTGTAGAAAAATGAGGAGGATGCAGATGGTCGGATTAGAATGAGTTGTGTCATTTCCGTCTAATTCCACGGATGTGAAAGTGTGGGAGTAATCAAGGTAGTTCAATTTTGCAGATTCTGTCATGGGAGCAAGAGCCATCTGGCCCATCTCGATCCTCTCATGTCAATTCCAAGAGCTTCTTATCTCATTTGATCATCATCCGGTGTTATTATCAGCATCCAGTCAAAGCAAATTATATTTTTCTGCACCATTTTTATATAATCTTTTTTTTTTTATCTTTCTCAATTAAATGCTCGACTATGAGCTTCAGTAAAAGAAGAGAAGTCAGAATTGTTAAGATCTAGAAGTCGAGTCCGCATCCCGCATTACAGATAGTTCCACCTTTATATACATATGTATATTTTTTTTCGCGGTCACCATGAACAGTAAAAGGTCCAAGCTAAATACACCAACAGGGATGGTGTTGGTGCCATCTCAAAAATGTGGGAAATAACTAACGTTAAAATTGACGCACGCTGCACGCTATGTACAACTCTATTGCTAGGAACAATGTAGTTTACGGTTGCCATCACGATCATCGGGCTCGCTATCTTTCATGTCTTCCTCGGTTTTCCATACTACGTCTTTCAGGCGAACCGAAAGCTTCTTATAGAACTGCAGAAGAAAGCAAACACATAAGAACTGCAGAGAGAGAAACTGCATCCAGTGTAGGGTATATACCGATTGGTACGTTTGAAACAAGAGAAAGAGAGACCATACTCTCACAGCCTAAATTTGTTGAATTTCAATACATTTTTTTTCACAATCCAATACTCTAGATGCATTCATCCATTAGTTTGAAGTTTATGTCCTGTTTTCATTCTGTTATTCTTTTTAAAACTTTTCAAGAACTCGTGGTGTCTATGCTTTTAAAAACCTTGCTATCACATCCTGAAAATGTTTCCAGAACCACAAAATCATTATTGCAGATGAACAGCTCTGCAGATCCGTGTACCTTTCCCATCAAACTGTAGGACTAGTCACATGAAAAGGTAGAAGTACAATCAAAAGATATTGAAGCAAATTATTGGTAGGCTAACATCATGAATCACTTACACTTGCCACCACAACAGAAAGGAAGAAAAGACGAAAAGACAGAGATCTACCTTGTGGAACTCCAAAGTATCTCCCTTAGCTTTCCGCACTTCAACCATGTGGAGAGAAGGGGCCACTTCAAACACCTAGTTATACATAGATGAAGTGGTAAGAGCATGGTGATAGATACCATAGTAAACTATAGAATACTTGGAAGGAATGGTTTCCAACCTCTGTTGCAATATTAAGATTTCCTTTCCTCCCAGCTTTCAAATTTTCTAGCTTCATCTGAAAGAGAGCAAGTGAGAAAAGGATATCGGGTCACGGGATTATACTAGAAAAGAAAACCGTAAACATCTATGACAGTTTTCATCAGCTCCCAGTTGAGAGCTTAACTTTCGAACCATGGTTAGCATGTAAAATGCACAGCAGGAGAGAAAGAAAATAAATACATTGAGTTTCAACTTTACTTTGTAATTTTTCTTCTGAACATTGAATCCAAGAGGTTTTGCAGCTGCTTCAATTTTATTGATAATCTCATTAGCAGGGCACCTTGATGTAAACCGTGTTTCCCTCTTGAACTCCTACAATGAACACAACAGTAAAACGAATTGACTGGCTTTGCAATCAGAACAAATCAAACCAAACATTCAGCATCCGCAAGGACTGCACAAATATGATTCTTCGAACCACAGAGATCTCAACCATGGTCACTTTGCTATATTCATCAACCATATCACATACTACCACAAAATATTAGCAAGGAGCAATAGATATTTTATTATTTCCATCTTTGACAATATTTAAGAAGTTTGAAAATACTCTGAAAAACGAGAAAGAAAACTGCTGAAGAAAGAGGACCGAGAGGGTTTCAATTGCATTAATAGCATTGACAGTAAAAAGCATGAACATGCAGAAACTTTGGGATTAAAAATTCATACAATAAGAATACAAGATTTAATTCATTAAGATTTAAGCATCTCAAGTAAGGTGCTGATGCTGCAGACCTCTAAAAAGATCACATGATTCAGAGAATGTTTACTGAACCAAAATAAAGCTGCTCATGTATTTGCCTAAAAAGCAGATATATACCACCTTCAGGATCATTGCTGCTATATTTATTTTCTAAGTAGCGAATCAGTTTAAATTACAAGAATGTTCCCAAAATTAGCACAAATAAGAATCATATGCAGAAAACAAAGAAAGATTGGTTGACCTTACCTGCTCTTCATCAAATAGATTTCCAAGATTAAGACCCTTCGACATTGAAATAAGGTCAAAGGCATTCATTACTGATGGCTGAATTTCCTTCTTCTCCATGACATGAAGTGCCTGATAAGGAAAGGTGGTCATAAAAGCCACATAAGTTACCCAGACAAGAAGGAATTCAAGTATGTCATAAAAATGGTAACTTGTTGATTTGCATGTCCATCTCTGACTTACTTCAGAGTCCTTAAAAGCAGCATGAATATCATCTAGATTTATGTTTTCTTCCTCTTGGAATACAGGTGGTCTATAACCTTCCTTGAACCATTTGTTCTGCAAAATCTCAGGAATAGTAATCCGCTGCCAATAACACATCAATGAAACTGTAAGCCCATTGCCATAGAGAAAATGTTATGTTACAGTAAAACAAGTCAAGATCAAACTTCTGTTCTTCAAGTCATTAGCCTCATTTAGTTAATGTATTCCAACAAGCTGAGAAATCCTCACCGTCATAGGGTTTGGGTCCAAAATCTTAACGATCAGTTCCATTGCACCTAAAGAAAGCCAAGAGGGACATGTATACTCTGCTAATGAAATCTGCAATAAAGATGGCATTTCTTAATAAGATGAAATAAACTAAAAATGCAAACACCATGCTCAGTAATTTGTACAATGCTCACTTTTTTATAAAGGTTCATAAGATTAGAGTCATCAAAAGGCAAGTAACCTGCAAGCAGCACAAATAGGATGACCCCGCATGACCAAAGATCAGCAGTTGCCCCATCATAACCTCTATCGTCTAGCACCTAACAGGAGACGACAAATCGTTGGCCTCTTGAGGAAAAAAAAAAAAGCGAGATAATTGGCAATAAGTTAAGCATTAACTACAGTCTATACCTCTGGAGCAACATAATTTGGAGTTCCACAAGTAGTATGAAGCAGGCCATCATCCTGCAGAAGGGACATGTTATTGTGAGAAAACATTTACAACTGAAAATTTTCCTTTAAAATTGGGAAAATTCTGAAATTTTAAGAACTATGACATTAGAGATTTCAGTTGCATATACCATGACAAAAATAGATATACCTGAATGTACAAGTAACTAGAAAAAACAGATAATTAGTTTGACACAGTTACATTACCCTGACTTGTTGGGAAAGCGCACTCAAGCCAAAATCAGATATTTTGAGGTTTCCCTGTGCATCAAGGAGTAAATTTTCTGGCTGCAAGAAACATGACCAGCCTTCAGATCCAATACTAAATTGAAATATTTTAACAGAAAGAGGGGAAATGGATTTATAATTTACCTTTAAGTCTCTGTGATATACACCCCTGCTGTGGCAGTAATCAACAGCATGAATAAGTTGCTGGAAATATCTCCGTGCTTCATCCTCGCTCATCCTTCCGAAGTTAACCTTTTAACAAGAAATTGTCAGAATACTTGATGAATAGAAACAATACAATCAGCTGAAGAACATAACATGTGGCCACAAAGACTCTCGAAGAGTTTATTGTCCCAGTCAGTGAGGCACTCTCAAAGTGATTAGACAACGTTGAAGCGCTTACAATTTTGTCAAACAGCTCTCCCCCAGTGATAAATTCAAGTACAATGAAGATCTTCGTCTTGCTTCCCATCACCTGAAAAAGGCAATGTCCATAATTAACTGAAGGTAGAATTCAGAGACATATAGGAAAGGTATAACTGAATATTATTAATCCAGGCTAGCTCACAAAGAAGAACCAAATGCTCTTTCCTGCTCTCTCTCTCTCTCTCTCTCTCTCTCTCTCTCTCTCTCTCTCTCTCTCTTAAAAGTTAACTCACCTCGTACAAACGGACGACATTTGGATGCTTTATTAACTTCATTGTAGAAATTTCCCGCTTGATCTGCATGATAGATCGCATATCAGAGCTTTAAAATCCCAACAGAGATCGTAATAAATTTTCAGGAAGCAAAAGATGCATGAGGGTCCGCTCTTCACAAGTTATCAAGACCAACTGACAAGATGGAAATGAATCCGGATGTAGAATTTCAGATAGATCAAGGAAAAAGTGGTTCCCAATCTAAGGCTCCTTCCACTTAGAAAGAATCTGAGTAATATTGGTTATCCTTAAAACATCTGATCAGTTATCACTCCTTTTGAATGACAAACAGAAGATTTAACTGACATAATCAACTGAGAAAACAGAAAGGCGTGGATGAGTTTTTTCAAACATAAGGTTCAGACAAAAAAATAATGGAGTACATGCACAAAGGTCCATTCATATGGTATGACTAAGTCAAGATATAATTTTTACGACAGCTCCATTTCAAGATCAGGAAACATTATTAGACAGAAACATCGCATGCCCATGTTAAATAATGCAACACATAATCATTTTTCCAAGAGGCGCACCTGCTCTACTAGCTTGTGTTTGAGAACCTTTTCTTTGTCGAGGATCTTAAGAGCCACAGGCTGTCCTGTTTCCGTGTTCCGTGCGAATTTGACCTTTGCAAAAGTGCCCTCGCCTATCGTCCTCCCCAGCTCATATTTCCCCACTCTCCTCTTAACCTTAGGTGTGCTCATTCTACAGAAATCCCACGGTTATGCCTTGCTGTGAACAAACAGAAGAACTTCACAGGCCGCGACTTGAGCTTCCGGTCTCTAAATCACCGAAGTTGTAGCACCTGATGATATTAAAGTGCCCGACAAAATCACTGTTCAGATAGCTGAAGTTGGTTGTGTCAGCCACTGGAATGAAGACCCGCACCTGTAATAAAATTGCAGAGATAGATCTTTGCCCTGCAACCAGCTGCCTACGCAAATTAAAAAAAACCAATCCCCAACTTTTTCAAGCCTCAATGAAGAAGGAAAACACCATCCAACCCGACTGAACCCTCAAACTTTGTTCAAGAGCAGTCTGACAGAAGGCCTATATGAAGGACCGATGCCCTCGGATTAACTACCATTCAAAAGTAGTCCTTTCACGTGATATTAACTACAAACCCAATATGGCCCCAGCTTGGTAAATCTCTTCTTAACTTGCCAGTTAAATATTTTTAGAACAAATCCAGAGCGAAAACTTGCAAGTTGCAACAGGGGAGGAAAAGAAAGAAAGGTTCCCCTGTATTGTGCCCAGCACCAGCTCACAAGAGATCTTAAGTTCTTAACGCAAACTTTCCAACTCCTCTGCCACCCTTTTTCTCTTTCTGAAAGCTGAAAAGGGTAAACGACGAGTTCCCTGTCAAACTTTGTGTCCATCTGTTAGTCTAATATGGACAGCCAGCAAGAAAGCCAAGAAGTACCCTCTGTACCTCCCGAAGAGATGTAAATCTTCCACCTACCGCTTTATCTTTAGCATGCCAGGTACAGGCACCAACACTCTGGAAACCACTTTCATCCATCTATGTAAATTTTCAGGGTAAAAATTATAAACAACCAGACGCTACTCTTTCACAATATCTTATCAGACAAAATAGCAGCTGCTCTGCTGCTAATTATATGACGCTGAATGTATGGAGGGGAAGGGCCGGGCGTCCGACGGAAGGTAAATTTTTTCTTGTCGTACTGCGGTCGAAAGTTTCCACTATTTTCTAAAAATGTTCGGAATCCTCGAATTTTTGCCAAAGAAACAGCTTTTCTGAGGTGACTAGTTGATTGTAGGACGAACCAACGGATGAAATTTCACCCGTTCAGGTTTGTAAAGCGTTTATTTCAAGGGATGGTTGATGTTTGACTGAACTGGTCTGGCTGTACTACTGAAAATGAAATTGTCACTTTTTTTTTTTTTTTCATAGAAAAGCATTTGTACTGTTTTTCCAGAATTTCAACTCAAACTGAAAGCACCGACTGTTAAAACATTCCCCGCTATCAAACACCTCCCAAAAGACAACCGAAGAAGAACCCATTACCAACGTTGTCGAAAGTTGGTTTTCAAATGAAATTAATAGACAAAAACATTCCAAATTAGCCACATCATATTAGAGTTGCAATTATTAACAGATCATGCCAAGCTAAAGTAACATTTTTTTAATTGAAAAACTAATAAACAAAAATCTAACAAATAAGGAAAAGTAGAAATTACAAAGAAAAATCAAGAAAGTATGAGACATGGGAATCGAACAGATCTGATTCTAGTTACTATTCACATTGATTTTAACAATTCCTGTTAGGAGATGGCTTACAAATAGTATGGACGGAACAATTACTGGGTATACCGTGAAATCCCCGTGCGGGACACTGGATTTAGGTTCCAGCTATGATCCATGTCAGACAGACAGCTGACCAGCCGAGGGAATTGGATAAAATAATGCAGAGCCCTTGAAAACCAAACGAAAGGAAGGAAACGTAGAAAAGCTTCCTTCCCCAACTGTGGGCATTCACAAATCCCAACAGTTATTAGACTTAAAGAACGCCATCTGCTTTTTGCAAGTCGTGATTCAATGCCGGTTCAACACAAGTTGCATCAGCAGAAAAGTGAAGCGATTGGAATCAATCTCGGTTTATTTTAAAAAAAAATTAAGGCAGAAAAGCTTGTTGTTTGACAGGAAAACCATGTCTTTTCGACAAGTGAGATGAATTTAAAAAGCTAAAAAAATATATCACAATTTTTATTAAATTCTACGTGTACATTTAAAATATTCAAAAGATTCCTGTTATTTTAACGGAAAGATCGAGTAGTACAAAATTGGGTGACAATTATGAAAAGTTGAAGGGCATGATAGAGTCTACAATGTTGATTTCAGATCTATGGTTTTCAAATATTTGCGACATTGAAACCACGGTTCAATCAACCCCCTTGGCCTTCATTGAGAATGAGCAGCATTTGATAGGCAGATCTATATACCAATAAGATGCAGATCTCTTATCAGCTACAATTGTATATATTTGTGCCTACGACTTATCAAATCTCTCCCTCTCTCTCTCTCACACCTCCCCCTCTAACTTTTGGTCTGACATGCTTTCCGTCCTTCCTCTTTTCCTCGGCCTTGCTGACCTCTTATCGTCCACATCCCCATCCTGGCCTCTTTCACCTACCCGTGAGTTCACTTTTTCTTCTTGCTACCTGGCCTCCTTTGGTCCTTCTGTCGCATCACTCCCTCCCCGGTCTCTTTGGTCTCCTGGCCCATCCCCTCGCGCCATTGCTTTTGCCTGGCTTCTTCTGACTGGCCATATCAACACTTTTGACCACCTCCAGCGCNTAAAGCGCCGTTGCAGGACTGCGGTTGGGTGACTGTGCCGCTTCGTCTTTCCTCTTCTCTCTTCTTCTCTGTGCATTGTATTGTATATTTCCTTTTCCTGTGTGTGTTTTTGCGGTGTGTTTTTTGCGGATTGCTTCTGTATTTAGGGGACTTCTTGTCCCCAAATTTTGTTAAATATATTCCCATTTTATCGGCTCTCCCTCTCTCTCTCTCACAAGCATCTTGGTAAATCCCTGACAACTTGTCGCTAGACTTTTTTGATCAATTTAATTTTTCCATCTTGTCGGCTATGTATACACGGAATGACATTTATGCCCTTGTCAACTACAATTTTACATGTTCACACCTCCCGACTTGAATTTTATTTTTGGCCCTACCACCGACTCAAAACTGCACAACTTTGACCCGCGCAGTCGTGGACCAAGTGAATTGAGCGATCATGAGCTACGTGTTTATGAGCACTAGAGCCATTCATTGAAAATTTGAAACTGAAACAACAACACTAGAGAATTCAGAATTTTTAATTGGATGAGCACTACTTTAATGTCTTTAATTTGTTTAAAGGTACTTATATATAAATGAAACTTGAAAGTTCTTTATTCATAGTCATCCCAAGTAACGCCTCGGTCTAAAACTTGCACAAATTTAATTTCAGCAAGTTTCTACTTATTGGTAGTTTTTTTTTACACTCAAAAAAGATACAAGGACAAGTGTCCTTGGCATATAGCATGTAAATATACAATTTTCTGATGACCATTTTGACATATAAAGATTTTTAAACTGGGTTTTCAACAGATGATGTGCCATGTGCCACCTTTTGAAGGAAGGAAAACAAGGCATATGTAGAAAAGTGTTAATGCTGCGATGGACCTGCCTTATAAGACAGATGCCAATTTAATATATCATATTGATGATGACCCATGCAGTGTGCAGCCAGCTGTTTTCTCATTAAAGTATTTGTCTGCTTTTAAAGAGTCGAGGGGACGTCAGATCTGAATTCTTTTGGAAGCACACGGCACAGTAAAACCCCTCGTAGTCGTCGGCCTTAAACCTGTTAGTTACGGGCTTCTTTCAATTTCCAAACAAAATAAACGGTATATATAATAATAATAATAATAATAATTACTAAGTAACTAAAGCAGCCTCCCCATTTTTTAACATTTTTCCTAAAGCAAGTTGAGCTTTGTTAAGAGCCTTTTGCAAAGAAAAGAGTTAAAGACATATTCGAAGCCTGAATCCTAATCCGACTAGATCCGACTTGAACCATATTTTCTTCTCATTAGCTGAGTATTTGAAACAATATACGTCCATAAAGAAACGAAATGTATTTTCTTTACCAGCCATACCGTGACTTTAAAGTCGAGGTATCAGGAAAGATCATGTCACCAATTTATTTTGGATGAGTAAGAATAATATTTTATTTTACGAGAGATAATATATTTGCCAACAAAAATATGCAACTGATATTATTCATGAGACGGGACTTTTGGGAGCAAAACCGACCGACACTCCAATTGAGCAAAAACATGGTTTAGAATCCGATCATGGAGACCTCATTAAGGATCTATCGTAATACCGTCGGATTGTTGGAAAATTAATATATTTGAGTATTACTTGACCAAACATACAATATGTTGTGCATGTATTACATGAAACAACCATAAGTACCACATTTACAAGCAGAGTTTTGTGTCATTTCCTACCTAAAAAAATACTCATGGTCGTGGCATTATTACGAACAAAGGAATTAATATGCACTTAAGTGTCTTTTGTGATTCAGATTGGACCGCATGTCAAAAAACACAACGCGTGTCTTTTGTGATTCAGATTGGGCCGCATGTCAAAAAACACAACGTGTGTCTTTTGTGATTCAGATTGGGCCGCATGTCAACAAACACAACGCTCTGTCACTGGATATTGCATTTTTCTTGGGTTAGTGTCTATGTCTTGGAAATATCTCCTATGACAGTCTATTGTGACAACCAAGCTGCATTACACATTACTGTGAGTTCAAAGTTTCACGAGCAAACAAAACATATCGAACTTGATTGTCATGTTGTAAGAGAAAATTTGCTTCAAGGGATAATACTAACATCTTACATTTGAAGTAAGGATTAATACTAACATCTTACATTTGAAGTAAGGATCAAGAAGTTGATTTATTTACTAATCATTTATTATGCAAACTTTCTTTCCACGAAGGCCCTCACTTGATTATCATCATCCCCATTCCATCCTTGTTTTTTTGTTGTTATTCAAGATTGGTGATTTAAGCAATGATTTTTATAAAAATCCTAACAAGGGGGGTGGATTGTGAGGGATAGGAAAACAACTTTGAGTTGCAATGTAATATTCCACCCTTTTGGAAGAACACTCTTTAAGAATATGCTTCCATGTTTTTCCAAGTCCATTCAATAGTTCTTTTCAATTGCATGGTCAAGGCTGCCAACTTTTGGACTGTTCCCCTAGGCAACCTTAGGGCCACTCAGTTTTTGCTAGAAAAGAACTCTTTTCTCATGGAAAATCTTACCAAAAGGAACTAACTAAAGATTCTCATAAAAGTCTCACTTGGGTGACGCCAAAACTGCATTTAAAACATGTTTGGTTGAAAACCCAGCTTTGACAAAATGAAATTTTCCGATAAGTCATGCATAACCCTCCTTCTATCATAACTTGACCTAGTGGGCCTGCCGCCAGCCAATCGGAGTCCGAGTCACGGGTTTGCCAACTATGATTTGAGCTGGTGATATTAACTTAATCAATTTGAGAAGTATGAATTATTAAAATTTATGAAGACAAGTTGTCCTGGACCGCACATGTTTCGGCTTGTTTTCAAAGTTACTCTCCGTAGAACTTTGATTGCGATATCACTCTACCAAGCAAACCCTCTAGGAGCTCTTTGCTCCCTACGTTGATTCCTCTTAATTTGTCGTGTAAAAAACGAAAGACACGATCCAAGAGTCATTTTCTATAAAAGAATCATACTAAGTACATTCATAGGGCTTAATTTGCTCAACTTTTGTCGAGGCCTTCTTTTAATAAATCATCAATGCCTGATAGAAGTAGCGAACTCAGTTTATCTGTTCCAGATCATCTTTTGATGGTGATGTCTTACCAGCCATTTAAGAGCTGTCCATAGTTTTGGGCTACAGTTCTGAGAAAAACTCAGAGTTTGGTGGGTCGTCCACAACAACCATCTTTTCGTGTTTCAAATTTGATAAGCGGCGATCTACTTTTCCACATATCAGCGACCAACAACCTTTCGTCCTGCAGGGAAGGAAAATCTGCCAAGAAGCTTCTGAAATAGTTTTTTTTTTTTTTTTCCCCTCTGGATTTCATGTAAGGCCATTAGGCCATGATCGTAGAGAAATAAACTCCTCCCTATAATAAGCAAAACCTAACCTACAAGATATTGGTGGGATTTTTGTTTCACTGTTAATAGAACGTGATTTTTACCTCTACCTGTAGGTTACATGAGAAAGTAAACCTTTAGATAAGTCCAAGAACTGAAGAATATAATAAGTGGATCTAAAGGATCTTGGGACCAGTGAACTTTCTCCTACCACTGCATTTAAAAATATGAACGGTAGAGGATTTTTCTGGCCTTCAACCCGGGGCTTATCTTTGCAACAAAATTAAATGGACGATTTAGCAATGAAGAACAAGATGCCAACTCCATTGTTGAGAACTTGAGAGCTTTATGCCCGATCATCTTTCAACAGTACTTCTGCTCCATTCATTTTCGCAAGAGCTCAGAGTTCAGATTCCCCAGCCCTTGGATCCCGTGTTCTTGTACTGCAGCTGACAAATTTTATGACAGTGAAGAATTGGAACATTTTCAGGGGGCCCAGCCCCGCAAAACTCTCGTCTCCTGCCGGCACCTTGAATCTGTATTCGTTTTTTAAAGAAAAGAACGACAGGCCATCGAGACGTCCTGCCGCCACCGCCTCCCCTCTGCGGCGCCGCAACAAGTCGCGGAGCTTTTTTTTTTTTTTTTTTTTAAGATGTTCAGCGTCTCTCTCTCTCTCTCTCTATATATATATATATATATATATATATATAGAGAGAGAGAGAGAGAGAGAGAGGAAGAGAAAAATATGACTGGTTGTTTTCTCTTCCAACAAGTCGTCACTTTGAAGCTAAGCGACTTCACCACACAACCTGTTCTCATCATGAGCGTCACCCCCACTTTTGATTGATCAAATAATTATATATATATATATATATATATATATATATATATATATATATATATATATATATATATATATATATATATATATATATATATATATATATATATAAACAAAGGAAGCAGATCCCACTTAAAGGACCTTAGGTCTGGAATTAGGTTCTGAGGATTTCCCAATTTCTATCTTCGGCTCTCCGTTCTCGATAAGCAGCGGAGTCAAGAACTACAATGAGCAAATAGCAGGATTCTCCTTGTTCACAATTACCAATCTTGTGTAAACTGTAGGGAAACTTGAAGAAAATTTGCCACGAATTGGAAGTAAACCTAAGGAGCCGCTTACATATTTGGTCAATGGAAGAGTTACGTACTGCCAGCATTTGTTTCATGAATCGGCTCTTATTTTTTGGAGCAGGTTTACTAAACAGTATGTAATAGTTCTAACAACCCTTTAAGTTGCATCACCTGACCTTCTTCTCCAGTCCACATAATTGGAGTGGATAGGAAAGCTCCTTTCCAACTCAGAAATGAGGTCACATTGGCATTCACTAAGGGGCCCAAACTTTGGATTACGACAGGTCAATCCACTCCAGCTCACAAAGGCAAAAATGAAGTTGCATGCCTCTTTGACGCCGCAAACAAGGTAAGCTTGCGTTCAAAGCATGCGACTCGTGGCTCTCGTTAGTTCTACTAACCCTTTGAGTTGCATGAACTTGGTTGCCAAGTTTGTGCTTCCTTGAAACGTTTAGCACGCTAGAACATCTCAACTCCACATTATTGCTCGCAACATGTCATGTTATCGAGCTTACTGAGTCTTTTTCTAGTGCAAAGTACATCTGACTTGCCCTGAGAGGCGCAGTGCAATCAGGCAAGAAGGCCACTCATGGCTCTTGTGTTTCAAATCCCTATAATCCTTGTCACACTTGGATGTGCTACTCTTTTGCATTACAAATAGTGGCAGATGCTAACCTTGAGTTAGAAGGAAAAGAAAAGGGTTTCAAGTTCTCCATTTGGCGTGGTGGTGTTCTCTTCTGCTCATCCAAAATTAAGAAAAGGTGGATCTGACGTGTAAACGACCGAGGTGGGCAAAGCGGCGGGATCTTGCTTTTCAATTTATGGTACTTTTTATCTTGCCAATGACTTTGGTCTTTCGAAAAACGGTGCTTTAGCATGTTTTTTTCATTTTGTTTGTATACGGGGGTTTCATCCTTCTCCTTCACTTCAATTGGGCAGACCGTGGAATAGGATATGCTTTAGTTTCTCTTTACTTAGAACTATATCAACGTAAATCTTCAATTTGTTTAGTCAGAACTTTTCGGTTACTAGAAAATGCGAAATCTCGGAAGGAGTATTGCGACTTGTTCAATCGATTAAATCAATTAACATTGCTCATTAATCCATAAGAACCTACCTAATTCGGAGAAAAGCATATTTGCTTATATCTTCTAGGCGCCATCCTTGTGCAGAAAATAAAAATTTAAACAATCACCGACCAATTGTAGACTCATTCCATTAAAAGAAGACGTGCACCTGCCTTGACGGGTGTTCTGCTTCCTAACCAAATCGTAAAGCAGACCTGGTTCACAAGTACAGGAAAGGAGGAGAGACTTCGTTATCTTCACTCATTATCAGGTCATTCAAACCTGATCCATTCATACAGGATAAGACATGGACCTCAAAGACAGTTTCAGCGTTGTGCTTCAGAGTTCAAAACTGCATCATTTGAAAAAATTCCGTTAACAAATATACACCTACAAGATTATGCTCAGCTCAAACTAACACACCAGGGTCGAGACAGACGACAAGCTGATCGTCCGCCCCTATAACCTTGAATCATGTTCGAGGACAGCCGATCGACAAAACAACGCTTCTAAATGTTTGCGAATAACACGAATCTTCCCAACAGAAAAACGTCGCCTTTGTCTTTGTTAAACACGCAAAACCATGTTCAAAAAACTGATTAAAAAAACCAATTTTCACAAAACCTCGTTTTCTTAGAAGGACATCTAAAGACAACTTCAATTACAACTGTTTTAACACACTTTTTAAGTTGCACCTTCTATTCTTCAGAATTTTCTACCTCATGAAAGATTCAGAATTGCACCAGATTCCGGAAAAACACCGAGTTCATCATGTGGATGGAAGTTCTTGTTACGACCAGTCGCCCAAATTCATAAATCCCACCACTTTATTCCTTCTCCAAAGATAGAATACAATCATCACGCTTGTCGTCACATAGGGTTCCTCATCAACACAACAAAATCAGAGGGTTCTCCATTTGGCGGAAAAAAAAACAACACTGCTTGACAAAGGATTTGAACATGCCGCTCTACTTAAAAATACACATCCAAACATTTAGGTCTACATCCAATCATATTTTCCACAGCTTGACCTACAGCAGGGGACAGATTTAAACAAGTACTCCTGAACAAACCTGCAGGCCAACACCAGTTGACAAAAATGGCTGCACATGAAATCACCGCTCCTTTCTATGAGCCTACTCTATTAGCAATGCTCTGGTTCAAGGACTTCAACTGAGCATTCCATTTGTCAATTGCATAGTATTTTTTCATACCCTTTGACCTACCAAAAAGAAAGCCAAACAAATTTAATGTCGTGGGATTTTAGATGTTCGTAAAAAAGAGAATACGAAAGCTTGTCAGTAATGGTTCACCTGTCACCACGCTCCAATAAACGATTCACTTGGTCGATATACCCATTTATCCGATTATCCAAAATTAGTGACACCAGAAGCTGTTCCACATCCTTTTCTGGCACATTCAGCTCCTGCATGTGAAATCGCACAATAATATAAGTAGAGCCTAAAACAAGTAAACGGAGTTTATCAACTTTGACCCAAAAGAGATGTCCATTTGGAAAAGTTTGGCCCCTCAAACATCAATAGATTACAGATAACAGTGGAATCAAAGCCAGATGTCTCACAGTCAGCATTTTCAATATTAGAACCCAAAAAATGGAAAAAAGACTTTGGAGTACAAAGAAACCATTCGATAACATGATCAAGAAAAGCCAACAGAAAGCCATCATAAATCTTGTAAATCTTGGTCAGGGGACAAGGCCAAGATGAAACTTTTAGAATCTCCACTTTTAGCTTTAGAAAATCGAACCCTTCGGTAGCAAGACTAACCTAATTCCGACCAAATTTATGGCATTAACCGCATCATGGCATTACCATGTCATACTTATGCAATAGCCTGCTCCAAACCTTGTGAGTTAAGACCATGGAAAATATTTGACAGGACACGGTGCTAGAATCCACTCAGATGCATCTCGTGCATACAAGTACAACAAGGACTTTAAAGGTAGCTAATTTCTATCAATTAGGCACGAGGACATTCTTTAGACATGCTTTTCACCAAGCTCAGAATATCCTTGTACATAGTTCAGAATATCCTTATACATATAGTTGTTATGAAATGTTGATGGCAACAAATATGCCACATACAGTGTTGGTGTTTTGTGTGTGCCATATTTCTCACATGCAGCCAGGATGACTTCCTGACAAGTAAATACATGCCAGTCATCTTAACCTAAATGAACCCAAAATGCTTTTTCTCTAGGACTCTATAGAACTGCTGTTGAGTTTAGACGGCCACATCAGCTGTTATACCATGTCCAAAAACAGAAACATTGGTTCTTGATGACAGTTGCTTTCGTGAGTCTAATAAAAATGAACTTGTTAATAAAAATGCCAAATCCAGACAATAAGAGTACTTGTCCGAACAAATTCTGGACTGATAGTCATAGTATGGGCTTAATAAGCTTAAACAGGACTTGGGTAATGATATTTCCAAAAGATATCCTCAAAACGACATATAAACAGATTGACGACTTTCTAATAGCTATAGAAATGGAGGGAAGGACCAACTATAATGCAAGAATCCAAGTGAGCACCACTCACTCCGACCCCCACACTGCCTCCGCCCTCCCCCCTCCCAAACTGAAAAAAAGAAAAACCACCCACATCGATAAATAAAACATGTCATGACATTTACCTTGGATATGAAAGGAATGCGAATCCTTGTATATGGTTTGATCAGCTTAAGCAAGACCTGAGTTCTGATGTTTTTCAAAAGGTCTTCAATATAGTTCCTGATAAATGGGTCATCCATTATCGTTCTCCGATTGCTCTGAAATTTTTCATCAACAATGAGCAGATGTCAAAAAAAAAACAATTGGAACTTCCAAGCCTGTCTCAGCTTCGGGCAAACAAGAAATTCTCAACCTTGAGAATCTTCTCAAACTCAAAAATCTCATTGCGTTGATAGGCTGCTATTAGATTCGTCATTGCCAGTATTTCTGGGTCATTCTTGTAACTGCAAGATAGACGAAGTCCATAAAGCACCAGGCCAGCATGGAATAAATAACTTTTCAAACATCTGGGAGGTATTCTTACGGTTTTGCCTCTTGCCCATCAAATGGGTTCACTTCAGACTCCATTAGCATGTTCGCCAGGACCAAATACCTATGGTTGCCCAGTAGCACCAATCAGGAACCTAAATTAAACAATTGCAAGAAGAGAAAACCTCAAGCATTATCAGACCATTGACAGAGCTTTCTTCAGGAGTTGAGACATACTTTAAGCACTGAATGCGCCGGTGATTCCCAGCCTCATCATAATTCCTGAAAGCTTCAAAAAAATCTGTTGCAGCTTCAGCCCATTGACGTTCAGCCATATGCATTTTCCCTCCACATTCATGAATAATTCCCATTATCCGAGGATGAGGTATTGCAGACTTAATTGAAAGTGCTTTCTGATATAGTTGCTGCGAAGGTTATACAGCTCAGACATTTGGAGTAGATGCATATGTAAGCTGCTTCTTTTTTTTCATTTCAAGCAACACAATTGTGTTATCTATTCTTGGAATGTAAAAAATATAGTCAATGAGTATCAACAACATGTTCAACTTTTCCTGTTTAGTAACTGTACATCATCATAATTCAACTTAATTTAGGTGATGATCCAAAAGCAAAACCAAGCATAGATTGATGGTTGGGTTCAACTTAAAAAGCCACTACAATCTGCGAGTTTAAGAAGACGAACCAAAGTCAACTCAGGATACAATATAGACTATCGACAGAGCCACACTGCATTTGAACCTATCTTGTATGAGTTCAGATCCAATAGAGACACCAGTTGGAAAGGCTCCCAGAATTAAGCTACTTTTGGCATCTTGGATCAAAATAAGATTAAACTAGAAATGGCCAATCAGCTTGAATCTTCATAACTCAACCCATAACAAGCCATATGGAAAATCTACATTCATCATCACTCATTTGATCTAATGAGTCCCAAGTGAACTAAAACCACATGCATTTGAGTTGTATATACAAACTGCACCACATAGTTGGTAACTCAACAATTGATGATCTTCTTCCACTCACCATTCAATAGTATTGATGAACATTGCTACAAATAAAACATTATTATACAACTAAAATGAAAATTAACAGACCCAATCATGTGACAACTGTTTCTCATTACCCCCATGCATCTGTGCATGCATGCACACAAACACACACATGCAAACAGAGAAAGAAAGAGAGAGAGAGAGAGAGAGGTTCAGACATACTCAATAAAATAATAAGCCATAAAAATGCTTTAGAAAATATGAACAAGGCAAAATTCTCAAATTATTTTCGAGGCACAAATTTCCAAAACATAAAAAACTTTACAACTACCAACAAGAGCTTATTGCTTGCAAGATACAATTGCAAACCAAACCATATAAGCAACATCAAGTGTCTGTTTCGAGAATCTCTAAAATCAAATACTTCTAAAACTCCACTGAATTTATCAGCTCAGCAAAGTAATTCAAAAATGTATCATTATTTAGAGTAAGAATATTTTTACATGAAAATTGGCAATTATCAATTGAAATTTCGTCAGGCGATGTTGCAATCATGTGAAAAAAAAAAAAATTATTCCCATGAGAACTTCAGGAGATTCTCTTTTCTTGTGTAACTGTATAAATTCCACATTAACTTATTCTAGTTTTTCTGTTTTCTATGTACTTTCCTTAATTATATGAAATTAGGCTTCAATGTATTACAAAAACAGATCAAAAAATGCTACAGACCTGTACCTAGTGCTGCTAAATAGAATTTGGTTGAAACAAGCACTAGTATTGTTAATTAATCCCTAATTCTAGTTAATGCAATACCATTTATACAAGGACTCAGGCATAAGTTTTGAAAACCACTTCATAGGAAAGGAAAATAGAAGCTCTACCTTAAGCTTTTTGTTGTTTTTTGTCTCAGTATACATCTGGATTTCTATAGCATAGACCTCCAGAAGTTGTGTGCCTTTCTTCTGGTCATCACTACCATCTTCTTTCCGGCAGGATTTATGCAGCTCTTTCAATATCTATGGTGAAAAGGTATCATTAAAGCAGAGCTAAGAAAGAAATCAAGACATTCAATTCAATGATGTGATTCCTTACCTTGTTCATGCGCCCATACTCACCCATATCAAACCAAATCTTGCAAAGCTTAAGATTTGTCTTAAACCAAAGTCTCTGCAGTAAACACAGCAGAGAATATCTCGTAAGATTGTCCGCTGAAATGACAAACATATGCCAAGTTCAGGTTATAATTCAACCTCATTCTTTGCCTCTTCAAGGGCCCTCAAAGTTGTTTGGTAAAACTCTTGCAAAAGCCCAAAGTTCTGGCTTGCTGATCCAGAAACATAATCCATTATGTTGTTTATGCACTTCTCACTGTAATTCCGGGTCACAGCTGATTTGATATATGTTAGCATCTCCCTGTATGCATCCATCATCTCCTTATATCTTCCCAACCGATAGTAGAGCTTCACAGTTTGCTTAAGAGCTTTAAATCCCCTGAAGATATGCAAACCATCTAAGTACACAGCGATACATTTTTAAAAAAAATAAAACAAGCATAGTAAACCTTAAACTAAGACTTCGATTTGATTAAGATCCACCAGTAATACAAAGGTGAGATAAAACAACCAAAAGGTTAAGGTCCCGTAAGCAATCAGCCAGGAAGGATATCAGGTAAGCGGAGATGCACAACCCCAACAAAACATAGACGATTTAAAAAGAGAAGTAGCACTCAAAATTAGCTATATTGACAATGGATAAGTAAAATAATGCAACCTAGGCAACATATGCTTAATAAATGACAGCATCATTTTATTGATGGAAATGAATCCGAAACATAGAATACTTCAAGTAGGGTTTCCGAATTTCAGAATAGCACTCTTAGGAATGACATGAAAAAGAGAGTCAGATGAGGAACATCCTACACAATATGATAAATAAAAAAATTACCAGCTAAAACATTTTGTGGAATCTCTGTTGCATGATTGCATCCAAGTGTCTAACATGCAGCTTTAGATTCTATTAGTTGAGTCTAACTGTATAAACTCTAACCATGTGGTGTTCATGCCCAACCAGCCATATAATGAATTCATAAATTAACCAAGCATTAGTTTCAAGCATAGATAAGTACCACTCTGCTTTTTCTGGCTCCATCTGAACCACCTCAGCAAATCCAGAAAGAGCTCCCTCAGGATCAGTTTCAACTAAGCCTGAAAAGCAATGTAATTATGATCCTCTCTCCAAGGAATGAGGAGAAAAACAGGATACAATGTGATAATAGAAAAGAAAGATAGTGCAACACGTGACATAACAAATCATCATTATTGTTTCATGAACATGGCATGTCTTGATGATTTGCCATTAGACATCAACACGAACAAAGACATGAAAGCAGGTACACAGAGAAAAAGAACACAATAGCAACTGAAAAAGAAATAGAAAAAATAATCTAAGCCAAGCCATAGAAGCAGTTAAATCCAAGGAAAAGGCTGAATGGTCACACACATGGTGAAGCACTTTATACCCCATATCAATCCCTTTAAGTCTATGATATATGTGAAAGAGGCCAAAAATAAATGTGTACACATCATTTATTTGGATGCCGAAAGAATCAAAGACAAACCATTGTCACAAGTATCGTCCCCGGGAAAATATCAGGGAGGTTTTTCTCAGGTATTTATCGGTGAAATTGTTTTTCTCGAGAAAATTTTGGGAAAATCTCTGGAAAAATAAAAGATCATAAAGATTTGAAAAAATAAAATAAATGAGAAGCTAATAATCACAAAAAAAAGCAATAAAGGCACCAAAAAATTGTGTGAGATACCGTATCTCATTTTTGGCAAAATTTTCAAAATCTCGTGAGATTTTCCCGATATTTTTGTTTTACTTGTTTTTCTCACAAATATCATGAGATTTTCGAAAATCTTGCGATATCTGTGACAATGAACAACCACATCTTTATTCTTCACCATCTGCAGTATATGTTTTTCATAATCTAACTTTGACTCTTTAAATCCTCTTATCTGATCGTTAATTTTATAATCACATATGACAAGCAATTACATAGTATTGCTTATAATTAAAGCTTATTATTTCAAATATACCCTCTATCTCTAGAGCATCAATATTCCTATTCCTTGAAAGAAAGACATGCTAAGCTGCAGGAAAGTACAAATGTAGCCATTACTGTCAACCACGTCATATTTTGACTTGACAAGGAAGAAGCAGACCAATCAGAACAAATTCAATATACCGACACAGGTGGCCATTCTTTACAGGACACTCAATCAAAAACCTTTTCCTGAAAAGGCACATGCCATGTTTACAAAAGACATTACCGATTCAGGAAATTCATGCGCTAATTGCTAGATTTCAACTGAGCATCCCTAGGCTTGACCCCTAACAGCCTAGATGTGGCACTCTTTACGTGGAACAACCGTAGTTAACAAACCAGTATATCTCCAGAAAGCACATGAATATGCGAGTGCTTACAAACAGAATGTACAAGGCAACTTTTCCAATTGCCTACTCAATGGTACAAAAATGGACGGTAGGGATCACTGCATGAACCTTTAAAAGTATGATTTTAATCCCCATACAGAAATATCTTTAACCTTCTAGGGAGGCATCACTTATAGGAAGTTGAAGGTCAATTTTCAAAACGAGAACCTCTGGAGCAGGTTCAATCTTAAGTAAAAGATACAATATTCATTACCAACTAATCACATACAAAGAAGACGGGCAATGAGATATTAATATGATTATGTCCTATTTTCTTCTATTTCACATTTTCTCCAAAAAAACATTTTAAAGTGTCACCACGGGTTTATATACGTGAAGATAAAATGGATCATAACATAATTTATAGCAGTGGCGCAACGGTTATTGAATAAATTAACCTCATAAATCAACTGTACTAACAACAATGAGAATACGGATTTTACCCTTGGAATTATAATATTGATTCTCAATATCGACATCCTGCTCCTCCGGCTCCTCTTCCGAATATTCGAATCCGTAATCCTCCATATCAGCATCTGAAGAGGTGTACAAATAGTTTTGATTTTTAACATATCACCCCAACAACGAAACAAAGTTCCAGACACACAGAAAAGAAACAGGCAAGCGCTTAAAACAACGTGCACTACTAAAACGAATCAAACAGAAACATAAAGTGTCATGAAAGTAAGTGAGAGAGAGAGAGAGAGAGAGAAATGGGAGCGAGTACTGCAGCGATAGCCCAAAATTCTTCTTTATTCAAGTAAATCCACATAGAGAAACAAAAAATTCTAAACCAGAAACAAAAAAAGAAAATCTCACGTATCGAGATACATTAGTTCTTAAACATGAATTTAGAACCCTAAAATATCGGGGCATCATACAGGATAAAGGGCCAACACCAACGCATGAAACCCTAAAACTTTGTAGGAAAACAATGCTAATCGAAAGGACGAAAATCTTACCAGAACCCATGTTTGGTGAACTTCCTCCCCGCCTCCAAACGAATCAAAGCAAGCGGAATCGGGCCTTGAGAATAGTGAGACGACGAGAAGGACGATCGCCGGGGCTACAGATACCAGCGCGAACAATAAAGAAAAAACTGCACTCCCCTCTTTCGCCTGAACTCTCCCGCTTTCTCTCAGACGGGGACAGACGAACTGATCCTAAACGGCTAAACCCCCTTTCTCTCTCTCTCCCGCACAATGTTCTACACGACGAGCGGAGTAAATGGCGGTGAGGGAAAATTTCGGAAGAGTCCCCGCTACCTATATAATTTCTCTAAAACGCGAAAATTTACAGATTTTTGCTCTTCGGTAAGGCGTCCTGTTGCAAAACATAATGTTGTAAATAAGTTGACCCTCACGATTCTAAGCGCCTAGTCAAGACAAGTTTTTGTTACTTTGTTCCATGAGATCACACTAGTGCAGTTCATCGTTGTTGAACGACTCAAACAAAGATAACTTTATCTCAAATTCATCTTATTTTATATTTATCATCGTTGTATGCTCGTATGTTCGACAGTAACATTTAACAAAATAAAAGCAATATGAGCATTTAACCATGCAAGACATTGAGAATTGTATGTATGGATACAACTTCAATCATGGGAAGTGATCATAGATATTAAACTACTGATGTTTGATCAATCTACTAACTTTCACGACTCAATAGGCCGTTTGATCACTTCTGATTTAAAATTTATGGATCTTGTGTGGATGTGACATGGTATGCTTTTGTAGATGTGGTAAAAGATTTATGTGTTAGATCTGACCTACAATATATAAATACACAGTTATGATAGAAAACTCGCATCATCAAATATTTTCCAGAGTTTATCAGACACTTTATTCGAATACTGAGTTACGTCCATGAACAAATCTCTCAGGTTCAAAGGCACAGCCACCATTAACATGGAATCGGTGCCCTTGTTCAAGCCTAGTGCGAAACCTAGTGGAGCACAAAGAGTCCAGCTGCTCCAGCTGGACTCCTCTAAGTTCGATTCCGTTATTAAATTGGTCGAGTTTGAATCAAGAGCCAAACTTACTTAATTAAAGGAATCGAGCTTGGCTCAATTAAGCTCAAGTAGGGTAATTCAAGACATGTATTCATTAAATGCTTTCTAATAATATCACAAATTATAACATCATTGATGTATCTGTGCCTTTCTTCACGATTTTATTAAAAATAAGTATCAACACGGGCTGAGCGGGCCACGCACCAATTAGCTCGACTCAACTTGGAAATTGGAATCTGTTTAAGGACCCCTGCCCGAGACCCAACCTCCTGAAATTAGAGGGTGTTTGATCTGGATCTGGATCCTGTTTATATTGGATCCGATTGAATAAATAAGTTTGGATCCCAGCTGGCAACGGGACAAGTACGGGTTTTAATCATTTTTCTTTTGGATCTAGAGGATCTGATTCCTACCAACCTCTTACCAAAGTTAGGTATGTCTACCATTTAAAGCAATCTGGTCAGTATCAGAACCGACTTGCTGGGTCCATACGGTTAACAGTCCGTATGGTTCATATCAGCATATTTTTATATATTTTTTCTGTTCAAAATAATTATAAAGTTAGAAATAGTTTTCCTTTGTTGGTGAAGATGTTTGGTTCCAAGGAATCACTAAATATATATTTTTTAAAACTATCATATAACGTAGTGGGAAGAGAGATTAAAAGTTAAGCGTAGTGTGGAACCAGTCTGGAGTCCATGACCCAGCACCGACCCGACCCGTTTAAGATCAAAAGAGAGGGACAATTAGCACTGAGCGCTAAGATCAATAAATAACCGCCTTCGCCGTCACGGAAAGGGATATTATCTGATGGCTAGTTAATTTGACTATAATTTGAGAACAGGGCTACTATGTTCGTATAATTTGTGAAAGCGCGTACATTGGCTGAATAGTTTGTAAATTTAAGGATTCGCTCTTGACTATAATCTTTATATTTTATAATTTTACATGATTTTTTTTTCCAGAAAAGTTTGCGATGGCTTAACAAGCCTACTCATGATAAGCAAGTGGATAGACTATTTTAGAGAGTTGGGCAGCAAGGTAGAGTATTTCATGCCTCATCATTTGTATTTATGAACTTTGTATAACTCATGGACTCTTTTAACAATGAAAATGCATTCGAAATATCAAAGATAGATAGAAAGAAGGTTAATAAAATGAAAGGCGTCGGATGGATGACCGATAACTCATTGAGTTCGTTGACACAAGCAATTGGTTAGCATTAAGAGCACGCTTTAAAAACTGTAAGGCCAATATGGAGATCTGTTGAAAAGAAAAAAAGCTGGTTTTATATCTAAGCCATTCAGCTGGAAATTTTGAAACGTTAGTAGTTTTTGTTAAATAAGTAAATGTAGATGGTGCCGATCTGAAAAGTGCCTTAATTTTTAAATCAGGAGAGAGAATCAAAAGTGAGAGAGAGAGAAAGAGAGGGGGAGAGAGAGTGGAGTAGAGAGTGAAACCCTCGAACCGCTCTCTCTCTCTCCGAAGCTTCTTTCCGGCAGCTTCTTTTTCACTTTCCTCATTGACCATCTCCTGCTGCGTAAGTACTATCTCTTGTCTATTTAACGATTGTTTCGCAGAGAGAACGCCTTCCTATTTCTTCCTTCCTTGCGATCTCTTTCGGGACCCCTAAATCTTTGTAATCGTCGTTTTATTGCTCCATAGGGTGATGGAATTTGATTTGCCGACGGGATGCGGGTGATTTGAGTTCCGGTGGAGTTTGAGATGTTGCCTTTGTCATGTCGTCGTTGAGGTTTTGTTTTTAATACATATGCTGGATTTCGTGATGAAACCCTAGCCTTTTGTCCTTCGATTTCAGAAGAAAATGTTGTCTTTGGAAGAACGACTTTTTTCCTCGGGAAAATTAAAACCTTTGCTACGAGAAAATGTAATTTAAAGAGAATGGAAAATTGAGAAAAAAAACCATTATTAATGTTTGTGCATAACGTGCATTAAATGTTGCGAACGCCGTACGCAGAAGCTGCAGAACGAAAATAAGTTAGCGCGTTATTTTTACAAGTGCTTCGATATGTCGCTTGTTTTTATCTTTAAATATATCCTGTGAACGTCCGGAACTAGATCATCTTCACGTAGTTGTGATCCTGTGTATTTGCCTTTTAACACAGTAGAGATAATTATTTTTGATACATCAACCTTTGGAACATTGGCTGTTTGGATTTCGCCTTCCGTTGGGATGTTGAGTCTAAAAACTTTCTCTTTCTCTTATTTTCTATGTCTGTAGCTCCATGATCAGACTTCGGATGAAGTGAATTGGGAGTGCGGGTCTAATCAACGATGACGTCAGGTGATTCTTTTTGTGTCACTCAATACTTAAGCATTAAGTTTGCCTTTTCATTGTGTTACGCTTGCCTCTTTGACATAGGAAGGCTGACTTTTTACTTGATAATTGAAGTTTTGGTTATTGGCTGTGCGTGTGTGTTCGCGGGTCAACCACACAAATGATAATGCCTTCTTTCTCGGGGATATCAGGAAAAACGTGGGGATATGAAAGCATATGTATTATAACTAAAATACAATTTTGTCGCATTAGTATTTTGTTAACAATTTTTTTTCAAAAAGAGAAGATACCGTGAAAATATCGCCTTCTCTTTTTCCGGGTGTTAAGATATGAAGTCAATTTTTGGTTAAATCTACTAATTGATTGTTTTTTCCAGATGAAATGTTTAGCAATACTCTTGCTATCAGAACAGTCTTCGTATTTTATATTATTGCTATTCTGAAAGTTACTAAACTTCTATAAATGTTCTCCAATTGAGCTCTGAGCTACTGCAAATTCAATTGCCATGACTTCCAAATATTGGAAATGGGACGTGGTTGCACTTTGCTCGTCAAAGGGCATCAACTGTTTAATGATCATAAAACATATTTAGTAGAACAAATATTGCTATTTTTGAGCCTAGAGTCCTTGGGTTGCACGTTACAATAACTGTGTGTACTTAAAGTTTCAATATTGGTGTCTTAACCTCTCTCTCTCTGGGTTGATACTTTTTGGAAGATTTGGATTTAGTGTTTACATTTAGTTTTTCTACATTATAAGGATTGAACTGGAGATTTCCCGACAAAAATGATTTAAAAGAAAATATGTGAAAAAAATGTAGTAGCTTTACAAATCACTTCAGGGTATTTGTATCAGAGAAATGCTGTGATAACACTATAGCTGTTGGTTTTAAAAAGCTTATCCTGTCTCTTTTCCTTTCTTTTCGTGGTAAATCCTGTGTTAGACTCTGCATTTGAAAGAGTCATATTTGGCCTGCTTGGTGTGATTCAACCCCTTGCATGGGTAAATGTTTGTGCCATACGACATGAAAATTCTGTCACATATGGTACCATGTTCTGCTGTGCATACCATGCTTTGTGACATCAGCTAGTATTCCCTTGCATGATAATGTTGTTTGTTTCGTTCTTTCTTCCTCTAAATGATGCTTATTGGAGACTGGAGTAAATATGACTGCAGTTTTAGTGAATCTGTTCTACTTTCTAATTATAAAGCAGACAAAAGATGAAACTTTGTAGCTGGGGTCAGGCTGGTCCTTACCAGATGACAAGAAGGATCATGTATATAAACTACAATCTTAAGGAAATTGGTCTGGGTTTGTTTATGAACTCTGTGTACCTTATTATGAAGCTCGTCTAGGATTAAATATGAAGACAAATATGAGAATGAATATTCAATTCATATATTATATGTAAGAAAAAGCATAAAAGGGAAATCTTGAAAGAAATTATATGATTACATTTAAAATATAAAGACATATCCTTTATTAGAGTGACAACTGACAAATTGAAGGAATTCAGACAACCTTGCATCAGAAGGAATTTAGAGAATCATTTTTTGCAACTTTTTCTTTTCAATGCTGAATACTATAGATGCTTGTTAAAATTTTATTATATAGTTGAAGTCAATATTTGAACAATTGTGAGTTAAGGCTCTTGTCAATCTTATATCCTGGATATTGCCCTTTGTTTAATTATAATTATCTTTATTTAATGTATTGATTGATGAATTTATAATTATCTTTATTTATTGTATTGTTTGATGAATTTATAATTATCTTCATTCAGTATGGTACTTATTACTTTGTAACTTTTCACATATTCTTCTGCAGTATATATACATATTTCTTGCACATATATGTCCATATATTTAATATATATGTATTTGTGTAATTTAATAATGTATGCTTATGTATGGAGTTTATGGTTTTACATGCAAAGACATAACCAAATACCTTTCATGTTGTTGCCTGTTGGTAAATGAAAAGGTTCTCAGCTGTGCTGCTGTCCTTTATCTAGCTTGTCTTCTTTAGTCTCCTTCATTTATGATTGTTGAGTTTAAACTTTAAAGTGGTGCTCTTTTATTTATGGTTTCATGTTTTTTTATTCTAGAATTAAGCAACATTTCATAAATTTATCATTGTTTACTTTCAAATACTTGCGTTTGTATGATTATGCAAAGGAAACTGAGTTTTGATGCTAATACATGGGACTGCAGGGGAATCCTCTGAACGGACATCTGGATCTGAAACGCACAAGCCTGGTGCACCAACAGGAAGCAAGTCTCGTTCTTCACTTTCTTTGGCAAAAGAGTTTATCAGGAGACTTGCTGAACCTGAATGCCTGACAGAGAAACTGTTGGATTGGTTTCCATCAATTTCAGAGTATTCAAACAATAAAAGGATTGTGCCCTTTGAGTTACAGGAGCTCCAGAAATTTGATTATGCATTGGAAGGTGTTTCTTTTCAGCAGCTCATTCGAATGCCAAATGCTGTTTACGCTTCAACTTCAGATGCTGTAGAAGCGAAGGCATATCTTGCACTTGAAGACTTCCTGTATGCAGCTGCCAAGGGATTGTGGGAGACATTCTGGGATAAGGATGGGCCTATGCCATTTTTGGTAGGAAGTTTGCATAGTTCAACTTCTAGATTCTATCCTGCAGAAAAAGTTATTGCTAATGGAAAAGCTGGAGGGCTTTGTGCTACTGCTTTACTTGTCAATAATGGTCGCCATTCATATGGTAAATGGGAAGAGATTCTTGAAGTAGCACTGCTGAGGTCTGACGTAGCAAGCCTGTCATCGAAGAGTGATCGTCAACCTTCTCCTTCTGTCCTTGGTGAAGCATTGTTCTTTGCTGTTCGTGTGCTGTTGTCTAGAAACCTAAGCAGATACAATCTTCTCTGTGATTCTAACTTTGTGTACGTTCTGATTGTGGATTCCCAGTATGGGGGAGTGGTTAAATTGGAAGGAGACGTATGCACAATGGAGGTTGATGTAAATAATGTTTATGAATGTGCGGCAGATTGGATAATAAACCATTCCCGCGTCATGGTTTCCTCTGTTGACAGAATCTGGAATAAGCTTGGTAATGCCAACTGGGGGGACGTTGGGACATTACAGGTACTGCATGCTACTTACCAGACTATTATGTTAACCACAGGAACGCCAAAGAAAACATTTGCAGATTTAGCTGGAATTCATGTTTCTCGTCTTCAAAAGCGAAGAAATGAGAGGCAATTAGTTGAGATACGAGTTAATGGTAGTAGTTCAACTTCAGCACCGCCCCTGCAACAAAGTTATTCGTCAGAAATTGTTGAAGTGAGGGATGAGTTGGTTGAAGTAGAACCACAGGTGTCCTTTAGCCTAGAAGTCGGATCCATTCTGTGGATGGAAGATTCTAATTGGAAGAAGGGTTTTCAGATCAACGAGGCATTACAAAGTGATGATGTTCCAATATACAGCTCAACCTCTCTTGATGAGCCTGGGAAATTGCTCTTGCTTTATGTTGGTTCTCATCCTTCTCGGTTAGGACCTTCATGGGAGGAAATGAACTTGTGGTATCAGGTCCAGAGACAGACCAAGATTCTCACCATAATGAGGCAGAAAGGTCTCTCAAGCAAGTACCTGCCCCAGCTTGTTGCATCTGGAAGAATAGTGCACCCAGGTCAGTGCTCAAAGAGCGGCACCAATGATCGCTGTAATCACCCCTGGTGTGGAACCCCAATTCTTGCCATGTATCCAGTTGGTGAATTTGTATCCAGCATGGTGAAGAGGGTCGAGCTCACCTCTGAGGAGGTGCTCAGGTTGTCCCATGACTGCCTATCTGCTATCCATGCAGCTAGCGCTGCTGGAATCCGGCACGGAGACATTTGCCCAGAGAACATAATCTGTGTTAACTCCGGAGCAAAGCACCATTTTGTTCTGGTTGGATGGGGCCGTGCTGTCTTAGAAGATAAAGACAAGACAGCCACAAATCTTCACTATTCTTCAAGTTATGCTCTTCAGGAAGGGAAGCTGTGTCCATCTTCGGATGCAGAGAGTCTTGTCTACCTACTCTTTTTCTTGTGTGGAGGCTTGCTTCCTGAATTAGACTCTGTCGAGGCTGCATTGCAGTGGAGAGAGTCAGCTTGGTCTAAACGTTTGATCCAACAGAAGCTTGGTCACATTTCCACCGTGTTAAAAGCATTTGCAGACTACATTGACAGCCTCTGCGGCACCCCATACCCTGTGGACTACGAGATATGGTTAAGAAGGTTGAGCAGGTCCCTACAAGTTGAAAGCCACGGAAAGGAAGTTTTACAGATGAACGGCAGGGCGGAGTCATCTGGAGCAACTGCAAGCGCATCCTTTTCCTGAAAGCTGGAGATAGTTAGTACGATGGCTTTTCAGAAAGCCATCTAAACATAAACACCCTGTTTTTTCTTGTGGGCTTCTTTTTTTTTGTTTCTCTGATTGCTTGTGTACAGGGGATTAGAAAATCAACTACTTTTACTGCCGATAGGTAGTGTATATTTGTATCAAAGTCAATTGTGAGAAAGGTTGCAAATAAATTAGTCCCATGTATGGTTGGTGGTTTCCTGGTTTTGGCTGGGTTTCTGAACGTCTATTTTTCTTCTGTTCCGTTGCATCGACATGAATCACGTACTGGCAGTGCTGCTGCAGGCTTAAAGCTGTCGTATTTCTTTAGGTTTCTCAGCTGCATGAGTGCGGCTGTTAGAGAGATAGAGAGACTATGCAAGCTGGCAGATCAGGTCGGAGGGTATGTGACGTATAAAAGACTTGAGATTCTGTTCCAATTCCAGAACTGGAATGCCAGCATCACGAAATGTATCTGTGGAGCTGATATGGTACGGGTTTCTAATACCCGGCTCAGGTCAGTTTGGTCGAGGAGTTTTTTTTATCGAACTGGTCCAAAGGTCGAATAATCATGCCAAGCTCGACCAGTCATGGGCCAAATACTCAATTACTCATCAGATACTCGACACACCATGCCCATCCTTAACCATCGTCACAGGTGCTTCACCAAGCAGGTGGGCAACTATGAAACATCAAAACGGAAAGAAAATTGACATAATAGACATGAATAAAACAGAAAGATGAGAGATTTCTTTGGTTAACTTTACGGTTTTACAATGTAACAAAAATGTAAATGTAACCATATTGCAAAGAAAGCGTGACAATGGGGTATTCAACTATTCTTGGTCCGTCGCTAGGTCCCGTCCATTGGGACACTCGGGACCTAGTCCGATAATGGCACGTTGGATAATTTTAGCTAAGATAGGGGCTAAATCGAGAAGGCAACCTATGCTCGTTTTGTATATGTTGCTCCCTCCACATTTCCGATCTGCTTTTACCTTTTGCTCTTTCTCATCGTTCTCGTTTCTTGAGGACGAAGTTTTTTTCAGCGAGAGAGAGAGATGAGTAGCATCGGAACGGGTTATGATCTCTCTGTGACTACCTTCTCCCCCGACGGTCGAGTCTTCCAGATAGAGTACGCTGCCAAGGCCGTCGACAACAGCGGGTGCCTCTCTCTCTTTCTCTCTTTTTCTCTCACGCACTCGCACACACACACGCACACACATTCATTTGAGTCCCAAGAAAAATGTCGCAATCGCGATATTCCGGCATGGTTGATGGCTTTCCTTTGGTGAATTTGCGATACGACGCAGAGGGAGGATATTTCAAAAATGTCTTGATTTTATTTCGTTTTCCTCGAGTTCGATATCTGCCTTTGGAAAATTTAAACAATAAAATGCCAGTGTCATAGACATCGGAGAACTTTGCAGCATGGTGGCGTGCGGACAAAAAAAGAAGGCAGGAACGGGCCAAAGCCAATCTTAACTTGAGAAATAGCGCTGTATTTTCCCCCTATTGCCTAAAATTCGTGAATAGATGGGATCAGTCCTGTCTTTCTGCGAACGGGAACAGCGCCGTTCTGCTACTGGATTCAGTTTTGCGCTTCTTGATTTTTCTGTTTTATGTCTTCGCTTCTGTTTCCTGGGTTTCGTTTCGTCTGATTGCTGTAAGATCAATGATTAAGTCTATTGACTTCATACTGGTTAGTGTCGCTGAACAACAGGACTTTTGTTAAAGATTGTGAAAGAAGAGAACAAGAGGGAAAAGAGGAAAACGAGAGAAGAGGAAGTGATACTTTTATTCATTGTCGACTACTATATATATAGTATTTGATATTGTCGATATACACAGAAACCTCTAATGTTGCCTAAGATCAAGGACTGGCTCTAGATAAGATCTTATGAAGATTGATCCTCCTTATCCGCTTTATCTTGATAAGGCACATCTTTTCAACACTCCCCTTCAAGTTGACGCTCCTGGATTGTCAAGCGCCAACTTGCTTCTCAGATTGTGGAATGCTTCTCGTCCCAAGGGCTTGGTAAACATGTCTGCAACTTGTTTAGTTGTGGAAACGAATTGAGTTTGAATGTCTCCATTCTGAATCTTATCTCTCACCACATGACAATCTATTTCAATGTGTTTTGTTCTTTCATGGAACACTGGATTGGCTGCAATATGCATTGCAGCTTGGTTGTCACAGAATAACGTCATGGGCTCTTTGTGGACGATCCCGAGATCTTTGAGTAAAGCCTTTAGCCAAATAAGCTCACATGTAGCGAGGGCCATAGACCTGTATTCTGCCTCTGCAGATGATCTAGAGACTGTTGTTTGCTTCTTGGTTTTCCAAGTGATAGGACTATTTCCAATCATGGTGCAATATCCGCTTGTAGATCTTCGTGTCATTGGACACGAAGCCCAATCTGAATCACAATATGCTTTGAGGTGAATCGGCCCTTTTGATGACAACATAACTCCATATCCAGCAGTTCCTTTTAGATATTTCAATAAACGGTTCATGGCTTCTTTATGCGGCACTCGTGGTTGACTCATAAATTGGCTCAAGATGTGAACTGCGTGAACAATGTCTGGCCTTGTTAAGGTCAGATATATTAGTTTCCCAATCACTTTTCTATAATGATTTGGATCTTTGAGGATGTCTCCCTTTTCATTGTCAAGCTTTATGTGTTGTTTCATAGGTGTCTCACATGGTTTTGCTCCCATGTACCCTGTCTCATGGAGTATGTTGAGAAGATATTTCTTTTGAGATAAAAAGATACCATCTTTTGAAGTAGCTAATTCTATGCCAAGAATATATCTGAGTCTGCCCAAATCTTTCAACTTGAATCTTTCATTCATCATATGCTTTAGGGAATTGATTTCATTCAAATCATCCCCTGCAATGATGATGTCATCGACATATACTGCAACAAATGTTCGTCCTTTAGTGCCGATCTTGGAAAATAATGAGTAATCTGCCTTGGATTGAATATAGCCCATGTCTTTGAGAAAGGTAGCAAGTTTGGAAAACCAATTTCGAGAGGACTGTTTAAGCCCATATATAGACTTATTTAGACGACATGTCATTCCTTCCTCCCCTTGTCGACTAAATCCAGGAGGTAATTGCATATAAACTTCTTCTTCTAGATCACCATGTAAGAAGGCGTTATTAACATCAACTTGAAACAAGTGCCACTTTTGAATAGCGGCAATAGTCAAAAGACATCGAATAGTAGAGATCTTGGCGACTGGAGCAAAAGTTTCATTGTAATCAATTCCTTCTGTTTGTGTATACCCTTTTGCGACTAACCGCGCCTTGTATCGCTCGATAGAGCCATCAGATTGGTATTTGATTTTGAATACCCATTTGCAGCCTATGGGAACTTTTCCAGGAGGAAGTTTCGTCACAGTCCAGGTATGGTTGGCTTCTAATGCATTAATTTCAGCCTTCATAGCATCACGCCATCTAAGGTCCTGCATGGCTTGGGCAAAAGATGAAGGTTCACTTTGCTCAAGGAGGGTAGACATGAAACACTTGTAGTTGGAATTGAAGTTAGTGAAATCAAGACATTGTGCAATCGGGTAACGAGTACCTTTTGTAGGGCTTGTCCCTTCACTCGTCAACAAATGGCTGAAACTGGGCAAGATTGAGAAGCATTTGTAGTCCTTGAGATGAGTTGGTATATGCCTAGGTCGCGTAGATCTGCGAAGCTGGACTGAATCATCATGAGTAGGCTCGATGGATTGAGGAATGGGATCTGGGTTGGTCTCATCATCTAGATTTGATGGAATATTGTTAGGAGGTGTGCTTGGGTTTGAAAGAAACTCATGTTCTCCTGAGACATAATCATTGAATGGTAAAGGAAGAACCACTTGTTCATTGTCCCCAGTGTGCACTTCATTTTTATATGGAAAATGATTTTCACAAAATCTGACGTCTCTGCTGGTGAACAACGACCCACTTTCAAGATCATAAACCTTGTAAGCTGATTGACCATATGGATATCCAAGAAATATGCATCGCCTTCCCCTTAAGTCAAACTTGTGATCTTTATGAATATTGTAGGCATAACATAGACATCCAAAAACACGCATATGTTTGTAGTTTGGTGTGCGTTTGTATAAAACTTCATATGGAGTTTTATTATCTAATGCACTGGATGGTATCCTATTGATAATGTAAGCAGCAGTGGTAACACATTCTCCCCAAAATTTTATGGGTAGTTTAGCTTGAAAAATCAATGCTCGAGCCATGTTTAAGAGGTCTCGATGCTTGCGTTCGACCACACCATTTTGTTGAGGAGTCGCAACACAACTATGTTGACGATCAATCCCCTTTTCATGAAGAAAGTTATTCATCTCTTGTGAAAAGAATTCAGTTCCATTGTCACTTCTAAAAATTTTGATTCTAGTTTGAAATTGGTTTTCAATAAGTGCGACAAAATTTTTAATGACTCCAAAAACTTCAGATTTATATCTCATAAGATAAATCCATGTAGATCGGGAAAAATCATCAACTATAGTTAGAAAATATTGTGCACCAGTCAATGAAGGTGTGTGATAACTTCCCCATACATCACAATGAATTAAGTCAAAAGGAGCATGTGTTGAAATAGTACTGTTGGGAAAAGGAAGTCTAGTGTTCTTAGCAACAAGGCAAATATCACATGTATCAAAAGATCTACAGGTATCAATAAGGTTCAAACGAGATAAAATAGAAAGTTTGGAATCAGAAGCATGCCCGAGCCGAAGATGCCATGGAGCAGATTTGGTGGCAGCTAAGTTTATGTTGAGATTTGTTTCATCTAGGACATACAATCCATTCTGCAATCTACCCGTTCCAATCATAGTCATCGAGTGACGGTCCTGCACCACACAAGAGTTCTCATTAAATTTTGCATCACATCTTAAATCCCTATAGAGTTTTGGAATAGATATCAAATTGAATGCAAAGGTAGGAACATAAAGAACATTCTTCAGTGTTATCTTGGGGCTCAAATGAATGTCACCTATATAGGTGACGTTGGCTTTGGACCTATTTGGTAGATTGATAGGAGGGTGACTGGTGGGGATGGGTTCATAAAGGTTAGAGATAACGTTAGTGATATGGTGGGTTGCACCGGTGTCAAGGATCCATGATTGTTTGGCAATAAGACATGAAATGGGTGTGGAGTATTTACCTGAGAGGTTAACTCTGGGTTCAATGGTACCTTGATTAGAGTTCTCCATGAAGTCAAGGAACTTTTTGAATAGTTGCTCATTAGGTTGGTCAGTGGATGCAGTTCCTAGAGCAGCGTTAGCCTTTGGCTTTGTCAATACATTAGAAGAACCAGACCTGTTAGGGAAACCAACAAGAAAGTAACATTTAGCTTTGACGTGTCCAATTTTACCACAATGTTCGCATTTCATACGTGGTCTTCCTCTTTCCTTGGTCTGACTGTTTTTGTTTCTTTCATACATTTGTGGTGAATGCTGCGTTGCAAGAATAGAGACCTTCTCCTGAGCATGTACCATATTCACATCCCTTTGTTTCTCCTCCTGAATAAGAAGAGAATAAGCTTTGGCTATAGTAGGAAGCGGATCCATCAACAATAGTTGGCTTCTAATGGCTGCATAGCTATCATTAAGGCCCATCAAGAACTGCATAAGTTGCTCTTGTTGGTGAAGATTCTCAATAGCCTTCATGGTACCACACGAACAATCTGGGATATTAGCATAAAGGGCTAACTCATCCCATAATCCCTTCATTCTTGTGTAATGAGCTGCAATAGACGATTGATTTTGTTTGCAATTCATTATCTCAAATTGTATTTGGTAAATGCGTGGGCCATTGACTTGAGAAAAACGAGCCTCAAGATCACTCCAAATTTGGGCAGCAGTCTTAGCATGAATTACACTAGCCAAGATATCTTTATGGATGGAATTTAAAATCCAAGATTGAACCAAGTTGTTGCATCTTTCCCATGTAATTTTGAGGAAGATAGGACTGTCAGGCTTCAAGATGGATCCGTCGACAAATCCTAACTTGTTTTTGGCGGAAAGGGCCATTGTCATGGCCTTCCTCCACATCATATAGTTATCTCCTGTCAAGACATTAGAGACTAAAGGGGTACCTGGTCCATCAGAATGATGGACATAATACGGGCTTCCTGTGCTAATGTCGTCGTCATTGCGTTCCTTTAAAATGACCTCTGCCCTTTCTGCCATCTTCCCAAATCTTGTGAGGTTCTCTGCAGTCGCAGCTATAGTTACCTCAGCAATAGCGATGCAGCAGCAGCAACGCGGGTAGCCTGCACCTCAAGCCGGAGAAACTCGGATTCCGGCACGGTCGCCTTAGGCTAGAGTGTCGGTCTGAGCGCTGAGAACGCCGTCGAGCGGGCGCTCGAATGGGGTTAAGCTAGTAACCCTCAAACAGGCAATAACAGGAAGGCAGACGCTCGAGCGGGTGACACACCAGAAGGTGCTCGAGCGGGCGACGCACCAGAAGGCGCTCGAGCGGACGATGCACCAGAAGGCGCTCGAGCGGACGACGCACCAGAAGGTGCTCGAGCGGGCGACCCACCAGAAGGCGCTCGAGCGGGCGACGCACCAGAAGGCGCTCGAGCGGGCGACGCACCAGAAGGCGCTCGAGCGGACGATGCAGAGGACAGGCGCTCGAGCGGCAATGCAACGCTCGAGTGGGCGATCCAGAGGGCTCGAACGAGGAACAGAGGACGACGCAGGAGATCGCTCAAGCAGATCTTCTATTCCTCCGACAAAAATTGGGATTTTCCCAAAATCGGATGATCTCGTCTGCTGTTCGTGAGCAGAAGAGGAACGGTGTCCTTCTGCCGCCTGATACACCTTCGTCTCAAGCTATTCCAGAGAACGGCGGGCAAGGAAATTAGGGATGGGCGCCTTTCTCGCCTGATTCTTCCTGTACTCCGGCAGCAAACCCATTACAGAAGTCGGGTTTCGCCCATGTTCGAAACCGCTGTTCACTCGCGCAGGGAGAAGGAGATACCCAAGTTTCCTCGATTCCTGCCGGCTCAGGCGTCGACCCAAGGATGCCGTTTGATCACCGAAGGAGACAATGCTTCGGCCTCTGACGATTCCTTGGTCTGTCAGATTGGAAATTGCTGCAAAGACGGCATACGCCATTGCTTATCTTTACTCTGCTCTGATACCATGTTAAAGATTGTGAAAGAAGAGAACAAGAGGGAAAAGAGGAAAACGAGAGAAGAGGAAGTGATACTTTTATTCATTGTCGACTACTATATATATAGTATTTGATATTGTCGATATACACAGAAACCTCTAATGTTGCCTAAGATCAAGGACTGGCTCTAGATAAGATCTTATGAAGATTGATCCTCCTTATCCGCTTTATCTTGATAAGGCACATCTTTTCAACAACTTTGATTCGTAATAATCGGTTTCATTTCCATTAGTCATAGTGGTGTACGGTTTCATATTTCTATCCCCTGTCTAATGATTCAACTTTTGGCAATGAAATTTTTGATATGTAGGACGGTAGTTGGGATCAAGTGCAAGGATGGGATTGTCTTGGTAAGATTTTTTACTCATGGTATACTCTTTCTGTTCCAAATTTCACTGCTAGCTTTATTTTGAGACTTGCGTGCTTGGTTAGCTGGCGTATGTGTTGCTTGTGATCGTGTCTCATCAACTCAAGCTCAGGTTATTAATTTTTCTTGGTATACCTTTTCTGACCAGGGCGTTGAGAAACTTATAACATCAAAAATGATGTTGGAAGGATCCAATCGGCGAATCCATTCTGTTCACCACCACTCTGGCGTGGTACTCTACAGACAGTTTGCCTTTATGTGCTCTTCAGCTTTGTTGTCGTGCTTAATAAATTTTTCAAATTTTTTACAGTGATTGGTTGGGTGTCTTTTAGCTGTTCTGGAGTTGTATCTCCTTGTTTGGCAAATTTCAATGTTTTTATGGTTTGTTATTTGACTTTATCACTTTAGGTTGATAATGTTTGTTTGGTCACTCATGTAAATCTTTTTGGCAATTGAGTACAGGCTGTGGCTGGATTGGCAGCTGATGGGAGGCAGATTGTTGCTCGAGCCAAGTCTGAAGCAACTAGCTACTCGAAGTATATTCTTGAATTGACTGTTTCTCGATGGATGAACTAGCTGTCCTCTAAATTAGTCAATTTGCATTTCTATTTGGGTGGAAACTATAATGAAATGTCTCATCTGCAATTTTGTCTTTTGCGATAGACGTGTTCCAATGTTTTATGTTGTTATTTCCCTTTTTTTCATCGCTTCATTGTGTTCCGTTTTCTCCTGATTGAAAGAGAAAAAGAAAAATAAGTGAATAGTGTTATAAGCTCTTCTTTCATATTTGGGGTTCTGGGGTACACCTGAAAAATTCTATTACATAACTTTTCATTTGATGAGATATTGATGTACAAATTATACTTCTGCCTTCTTCTTCTTCTTAATATACAGTGGCTTTTATATCATTGCAGTACCTATGGGGAACCTATCCCTGTTAAAGAACTTGCAGACCGTATTGCTAGTTATGTGCACTTGTGCACACTCTACTGGTGGCTAAGGTTGGGTAATTTCTTCTAACAGTTTTTCTTTTTTGCTGGATATGGTGAAGCATGATTGTACTTTCCTTCATTTATTTCCTCATAATTCTTATTTATAGTTTATCATCGATACAGGCCATTTGGTTGTGGGATAATTCTTGGGGGGTATGACAGAGATGGGCCACAGCTATACATTGTTGAACCATCAGGAGTTTCCTACGTGCGTTTGTTTCCCTTTGTAAACTGTGAAGTACCAGTTACAATGGCCAGAAAGCCCATTTAACTTTTTTCCAAATTGCCTTCATTTTCTTCTCGAAAAGCAAGCTTATAGATTTGTGCTATACGAATATAATTGCAGAGGTACTATGGAGCGGCAATTGGGAAGGGTCGGCAAGCAGCCAAAACGTATGCTTCTTGCTTAAGCTGCTTAAATTTAATTAATGCAAATGCTAGTGCACATGGAAGCACAGGCACAGATATTTGCCTTCTGTACCATTTGCATTGTCATGTTAAGTCCAGTGGCATTGACATGGTTAAGTTGTTTGTATGGCAGAGAGATCGAAAAGTTGAAGCTTTCTGAAATGACATGTAGGGAAGGAATTATTGAAGTTGCTAAAATGTAAGTTCCTTTGTGCTTTTTTTCCTTCGTTTCTTTACTGTAATTAGACAATGCGTGGAACAGCAATTTTGTCTCTGTTCTGATTGTGAACCTTCCTATTATTCTCAATTACGGTCCTTGGTCGGATCCATTCTTGTGTGTCTTTAAAGTTTTCGGCAATAGATCAGTGGCACAACGTTCTCCCTCTTTTGGTTGGGGGTCTGCTGGTTTGCTTAAGCGCCTTGTCGAAGAAATATATGCCTGTGTAATACAGAACATGCACAGGAATATCGACTAGAACTTTTCATTCATGCTTAATGGTTATTGAAACTTGAAAGGTTAAGAAACGGTTTTCTCAGAAACTAATTGTCAGAACTCAGAACAAATATGCAAATAGATTTTGTGGCCCCACAAGGCAGTTACCTCCAAAGTCGTATTCAAAAGGTTTAAAGATTAGGATGAATAAACTTAAAAGTACATTTTCTGTTTTTGCAGTTGCAACCAGGACCTTAAGCCATTTAGCTTTGAATTAAACGTGTTTCTTAATTATTGGCTGGTTTCAGAAGAATTTTCTTTTTCATGGTTGCAGTATATACAGTGTCCATGATGAGGCGAAGGACAAAGCTTTTGAACTAGAACTGAGTTGGATATGCGATGAGTCAAACCGGGAACATCAAAAGGTAATAAAAATTAGTTGGACAATGGAATATGAGGTTGTTGGCAATTGATAGTGTTACGATTGTTCGAGCATTTATGTTAAATGCATACATGTTCTTAACCATAGCAATTTGTTCGAGAAGTTTGACCTGACTGTTTTAAACTTTTCAGGTTCCTGCTGACCTTCTAGAACAGGCAAAATCGGCTGCTGAGGCTGCCCAAGAGGAAATGGATGCTGACTAATCCCCTTTGATCCCCTTATATCCCGTTTGATCCCCTTATTTCTTCTGTTTGGAAGCTAATATTAGGATCCCATGTAGCCTAATCAACAGTTCTCATAAGCGAAGAATTTTTAAGTTGTATGTGACCTTAAGGAAAAACATATTTGAGTGGCATAATTTCATTTTTCATATCGGTTCCTGTCACCTATTGGATAAAGACTAAGAACCGAGGCCGACCCAAGATTCGGCGTAATAGGGATAGACCGGGCAAGCAGTTGAGGTTTGACTCTCATGAATTCCGTTCTTGTTGGGTAGTCGAAACAAGGTGTATCACTTGGTTGGGAAGTTGCACTCAAGTGGTTTGCCTGCTACCGCTACGAGGGTTTAAGCCCTGATTCGCTTGAGGGGGAAATAAAGGAAACTCAAAACAAGGAAACGAACTGTTAGCCATTCGGCTTTCTTGGACTTTATCACCATGTGTTTGATTTGCCTCTGTATGGTAATGAGAGCATGATCTTAAGAAAAAAAGGAGGCCCTATGACACATGAGACTTTGATTTACACTGCATGGTTTATAAGAAAACGCCCTTTATGCAGAAAGCCTTTTGCTAGTGAAATTTGTATGTCTTCCTAGACAGGATCCTGCTCGATGAGTCCAGACGACGAGGGATGGGGACGGATACCATGAACTGTGTCCGCTTCTCCTGCTTGCGGCCATTCTGGATGAGCCACCTGAACGCCCATGCTGCTAAGATGGTCGCCTGAATAGGTGCAATCCAGTAAACGAATAAGTGCTGCCTCCCAGTTTGGTTGCCCAGGACGAACGCCCAGCCTGCTGCCTGTTACCAGTTTATTACCATGCACTCTTTCAGACAGTCATTCTCACGACAGACATACCCAACAACAATTTGTTCTTTGTACTCTTTCATTTTCCTGCTTCCTTGATGCCGATAAAATCAGAAGGATCATGTCCTTGATCTATGGCTGCGTTTGATGACCTGAATAACTTCTCTTCCGAAGAGAAACCACTGAAGTATAAACTGGGACTCTAGGGGGGTTCCAATTGTCTTCCCTTGCTTCTTACACGATGGTGTACAGAAGTTTAAAAAAGATCGAAAGCTAAGATTCTTGGGATATTGTAAAGTGAAAGGCTGTTACTCACCGAGGCAGGGTTCATTATCCCTCCGGTTAGGTCCGAGCCCAGGGTGCGGAGAGTGAGCCTGGACAGGCTGTGGATCCATGTCTTGACGATGAAGTTATTGGGGCCGTATCTTGCGAGTGCGAGCGAGACGCACGCGATTCCAAAGGCAAGAAACCCTTCTGTGAATGCCCCTTGAGCAATGCCGACCTTCAGTGGAGCACTGTAGGTGCACTCAGGGAGGATGAGGGTGACTAGGGCGACTCCGACAATGGAGCCACATACCTGAGATATATACAAAACCAACAAAAGAATTTGCAAATAATTCCACCTGCTAATCATGGTTACTTCACATTTTAATATGAACAAGGAAGGGCAAAGGTAACAAAGATCTTTTGTTAAATTCTCCATAGCAACGGATAAAAAGGAGAATTCTATTTTAGTTTGTTTGCAAATTGTATAGGAAAACCGTCACATTTATAGAATTGGAGTTAATATTAATTTTGAAAACATTGTGATGTTATTGTGTTTTTTTTTGTAATGCATCATGCATGAACTTTATTGTCCATATTTATGTGCATTTTAGAATTTAAATCTGACGATCCTTTATCAAGATGTGTATGTCGTCTGGTCAGCACGGTGGTGACCAGAACAGATCCAGATGGAAAACTTGAATATTAATTGATGGGAAGCAAAATTCACCTTCATCCAAAGTAAAAAAAAAAAAATTGTCATGGTAATTATTATAAAATTTTTTACAAAAAACAATGGGAATTAGTCACCGAGTGGCTTGCCGAGAGATGGGTTTCCCACACTCACCTGTGGTATTGTGGCAATCCCACCGCCTGGGTGAATGCTGCAGCTTCCTCCTTCCCTTCATCCTCTTAAGGTTCATGATTGTTTTTCACTATTTATATATCGTCTTTGCACAAAGTAGACACAACAAAAATCAAAATAAAAATTGGCCGCCTACCAACTTCCACATCAACCTCCTTAGAGGTATTGGGCTCTTCCAACTTATTTGGGAGAAGATCTTTGAACTTAATTGGGAGAAGATCTTTCTTCTTGAAATATGTCAAATATAAAACTAAATCTAGAAATATAATTTTGAAGGCACGAAGAAATACATAAGCAGCAGTACGCCATGATTTTCAAAAGAATTGGCAATATTTTGAAATATATTATTTTTATATATGGCAGAAGCTGCAGAGCATCTGCAACAAACTACCTCCCATAGACCACCACCAAGCTGCAGAACGTCTGCAACACACTACCTCCCACATACCACCACCAATCTGCATTTGCATTTGTTTTTTTCTCTATGAGAGGGAGAGAGAGAGAGAAGGAGAAGAGTTGTTCATACTTGAGCAGGAATTCTGGCTAGAACGGTGAAGGAGAGGTCATCAAAGTCATCGGAGATGGACCTCACCAACAGGGTCAGCGGGTTGCCGCATCCACCACCGGTGACCCTCCCCAGCCATGCGGATAAGAATAGCGAGCCCACGTAGAGCGAGACCTTCACCACCTCCCCCGCCACGCTGCCGTCACCGAACCCGTGCGCCAGCAGCCTCGTGAGGGCCCCCGACCATGCCCACATGAGCGACATCCCGAAATCCCATGCTGCCAAACGGGCTCTGATCTCCGTAGCCGTGGGACTGGAAGGGAAGGTGGCGCCGTACTGCTGCGGCTTCTGCTGCAGCCGCCGCCGCTGCATTGAAGGGCAAACCTGGAAATAGGAAAAGAAGGGGAGCTCCGGACGTAGAAAAACTGTCCTCTCCGGATGTTACTCTTATTAGATTCTTCCTCAGTGGCTGGGGACGGGTAGGTCACCATCCCTGTCTTGACATCTGAATGGACCAAAATACCCTTCTCTCTAGATCACAGTATCCACGAAGTGCTGTAACTTCGCTCGATTTCTAGATTACATTCACTTTCTCATTTCCCTTGCACCTTGGTTCCTGCTCTTCTTTCCATCATTCCATACTGCATGAAACATTCAGCTTCTAGTTCTAACCTCATGAATCAAGCACAGTGAAATTTTCTCCTCGGAAACCTGTCTCACTTATCCCAATTCACCTTATCATCATGTCCAAGCATGTTTTGGTACAGATGCGATTTGCGTGAGATAAATTTATCTCAGACTACTTATCTTCTGCATGCAAGCACGCCTTAAAGGGAAGGTGTACTCTCTTATTTTTTTTTTCTGAGACTCTTGATTTAGTTGTTTTCTTCCTCATAGCTTGTATATCAAGCTAACTTTCTGGATAATGTCTGCAGTTGGTGCGTATTTTCATGACGTTGGATTCAGTTCAGGGTGATAAATGAAGCCTTCAGCTATGGTCCTAACCACATATCAACTTTTTTTTTTTCATGTTTAGTTGGTGTTTGATAAATAATGAACTTGCCATATGGCTTGGTGATGAATTCATGATGTGAAACAATTTGGCCATAACGAAGATATTTATGTTAAAACAACTAAAGAAAGTTTGACTAAAATAATTTAAGTTGATTTTTGCAAAAAACTGACAGTATTAACAAAACTGTACACGCTGACATGTAACTAAAAGACAGGTTTGCTGATGCCGCAAACAATGACCAGGAAGGGATGTTTTCTGTACAATAAAATTTTATATTGGAGGTTCCATCTTCCACTCCGACTTGCAATTTAAAAACAACTACAGAAATATGAAACTACTAAGTCATGGTCTTTCTTTAAACGAAAAATTCACAAGTTGAGCCAAAGAAGTACCAGATTATGCCCAAAAGACATAGCTGTACTGTACTGTTGAACTGTTGACCTCCTTTAATCAAATAGATGCAGAGTTGCATGAAGGCTGTCTTGGGTCAATACAATTTTCATTTGATTCCTGAGATATGTTTGTTGGAGGACATAGGCTCTTTCGAGTTGAAGAAGAAGATCAATAGAAGATTGAACACCTTGACCAGAGCGGGACAAGTTTTTTCTTCCTCTTTTTTTTTTTCTTCTTTTCCAATTTCATTCGGGAATATGGTATGAAATAACTCTCAAGGTTCGAGGATGTTAAAGATCAGCCGAGAAAAGCGAAAGCAAGAGTTTTCTTCTTCGCGGATCACACTGGTCAAAAGGAGTCGGTTACTACACGGTCTGTGACGAGGCACTTCAAAATCGTAGATGTTCTTCACAGTAAAACTTTATCCAACTTGATAAACAAAGAAGTAAAGAAGTCGATGACTTTGGCAAAGACGGTAACAAAACTCTCAACAACAGTCTCTTATTCTGCAAAATTACAGAACTGAGTATGCTCTTCCACCAGTAATCTAGTAAACAAGCTTAGGATCATATTCTAGTAATTCAACAGATCCAGAATCAACTGGGGGCATGAAATACGCTGCCACGAGCTCGGCAAGGAGAGCAGCAGCAAGGGGCATCTTCTTCAACTTCTTCAGAAATTCAGGATCATTGCTATTGCTAACGGCACTCAACTTCTTGTTTATCTCTACCATTCTGTCCAGCTTTCTCTTGAATTCTGGGTTCTCCACGTCCAACACCGCTGGGAAGAGCCTTGCTGTCGTTTTGTTAGTCTGAGAACACCAAAAACAGAGATGCAACGGTCAGATTCTGCAAATAGATTGACATTAGAAAGCAGCAAGGCATGGAGTAGAGGTTAAATTACATACTAGAACCGAACGGGAAGTAACCATATCTTTGCCCTTGGACTTGAGTTGACAAGTGGTAAAACGCAGGATATTTTGGGCCTTGGACGGACTGCCTGCTTTTCTCCTTTTCTTTTCTTCCTTTTGTTTATTAAACATTTTCCCCTGTTCTCTCGCTTCGGCGTCATTGATAAATGGATACAGTGGCAGAGTCGCATACCATTTTCTTACAATTTTTTTTTTTTTTACAAAGGTAGCATTTTTGAAACTCCATTTCTCGAAAATATTAGAAGAGAGTTTTATGCATAAACATGCATCGACTGTTTGGTATGTTATCATATATGTGATATTTTCTATATGTATCAATCTTTCCTCGAGGAAAGCTTCTCTCGAAATATCTTTGGTATTTCATGAATCATGCTCCAAAGTCCAAACTGACAGAGTGACAGTTGTCATTTGTATGTATGCCTGTTATTATTCTGTGATGCGTCATGCGTGTATAAATTGTGGTGTTAAAGAAGTTTTGGACATTTGAAAATAACCCATCTTTTCTCTTCCTTTTCTTTGGAAAAAAAAAATTGGCGAAAGCCTAGGAAGTGATATGGAAAGAATCCGCTCAGGCTCCAAAATCAGGTTACAGCAAAAAATGGCCAGCCTGAGCTAATCCTGATTACTGTAAGTGTAACTATCATTTTGCTTCAAAAAAAGGGAAGCTCTACAGTAGAAAAGCTGCGGTTGATTAATACATAAATTGATAAGATTACCTCAATGATGACATGCATGTCGAACTTCTTGGTCTCAAGCCCTATGCCTTCATAAAATGCAGTCCTTTGGCAGTCATTAAGGTACATTGTTACGTACACCTGCAAAGCAAAAGATTCAGTACTGTCTGTGGGTATGCATGTTTCAGCAAGGGAGAGACCGCTGCCATCTAGGCATGGAGAGGGCATACTGAAGATGCAGAATAGGGGGAGAAACTTACTGTAAGGCAAAAGAATCTTGCCCACAGTTTGGACACCCAGCCTTTAAGAAATCGAGGATGAGCCTTCAACATTGCAGCGATGAAATCGCCATGCCTATTCTCGTCTTGGCACCAGTTCTCAAAGTAGTTGAAGATTGGATAGATTTGGCATTCTGGGTGGGCCACCAAATGCCTGCAAATTGTGATGTATCTCCAATACCCTATTTTCTCCGACAGGTATGTGGCATAGAGGATATATTCTGGCTTGAAAAATGTGTACTTCCTAGCCTTTGTTAGGAAGCCAAGGTCAAGTGCCAGGTTAAAATCAGCAAGACCCTTGTTCAGAAACCTGCAAAATTTTGTAACAGATCGGAAGAAGAATGAGGCAACAGTTCCTACAACAAAGTCCATGGCACTTGGTCCTTCGAAGCAATAGTGGATAATCGAGAAAAGAAGGGAAACTCATTTTTGAATTGCATACCCTGCATGCCTGGCTTCATCCCTTGACATGAGTGCAAATATCTCAGCGATAACAGGATTGGTTTTCTGTTCAAGCAAAGCCACAGAACAGTTCACTAATCAGTTGAATGCGTGAACTCTGTATCCCCAATCGTACAAAAAATGTTGGAATCCACGACAAGATGAGAAAAGAACGGGCAGGCTTTTATAGGTTTAACAACCCAGATATCATGCAGCTACCCAATCTATCGAATTAAGACGATTATGTTTGAAACTTTTCATTGAATCTTTCTATTGAAACTACAACACATAGTGGCCACTGAAAAGAGAAACTTCCAGCCACCGGTATCGACGTACCTTGAGTCTGCGAGCGATCTCCTTGTAAAGAAGGAAGCCGGAGAACTCGGCAGTGCACGACCGCTCGAGGAACTCAACAAAGATGCTACGCATCGGGCCTTGCAAGTTGTCGGCCGCTTGTTTGAACTCCTTGTCCCTCACAAAATGGGTCTGATTATAGTCGTTTCTGAATTCCTGCAGTAGGGCTTCGAACTCCTTCATGTTCAGGTGCTTGTTGGTCTCGGGGTTGAAGAGTTCCTCCATGGCCTCAAAATCCGTGGTATAGAACCTCGGCGTCAGCAGAGTCTCCTTGATGGCCGTCTTGCCTTTCTTGCTGACTGCATTCCCCTGGGGTGGAGGTGCGGCAGACATCTTGGGGAGGCATCTTGTGCATGATTTTGAGGAATGGCTGATTTTGAAGATGGCCCTTGTGCTGCCGGTTTCTGGTTTGAATGAAATGGGTTTGAGAATAGCCATTTCTGCTGCCATTCTTTTCTGCTTCGGGCTGGTGGAGGGTTCAAGAGAGGTTTAGGAGGGAGAGAATGTAGAATCGAGGGGGTGGATTTTCTGCTTATATACAGCTTGTGGAAATTGAAAGCAATCCTGTGGATTTGTGACGTGTAGGATAGAAGTGTTGTCATTGGTAGATTCCGATTCCATCGTTCAGAGTCTTGTTCTGGAAAGGCCTGGCTGTTCGGCACATGAAACAAGGATGGAGTTCGGGAGGCGCCCTCTTGTAGGAAGCTGGTGGGTGGCCTATACATTGGTGCAATTAACTGCTGCTGACCAGATTTTTAAGGGGATTGTTGTAGCAAGGTCAACATGTACAGTAAATATCAGCTGAACTAGTTATCTTCCTTCATGTTTCTCGATAATTTATAGTTCTAAATGTGCTTTTTGATACTTTACGATGAAAAGTGTGAAGCAAAACTAGTTTATCTCACGATAAAGATGATCGTTTTCCAGTTTTAATTGTTTGTCATTATCGTAAAGCAACGATATCCAACAAGAGATCATCCATGAGCAGATGTCGTTTTCATAGTCGCAGGGCTCTTGGTTTGCAACTTTTGAGATAAAGTGGGGCCACCATTTTTCCTCCCCACAACTCGAAAGCGGTGTTCAGTGGGAAAACAGTGTGCCTGTAAGGGGAACAAGCAGAGAGATATGAAAACAACGGCCGACAAACTTGATGCTGTCAACAGGAATTCGAAATCCGGCGGACTTCCAAAACCGCTTTCTTCAACAGAAATAAGAGGCCAAGGTTGTCTCTTGACAATAGGCTAACGAATCTGCATTCCTCACCACACGTTCTTGCGGGCTCTCCTTGGCCCGCATTGTCCAGTAAACGGTTGAGTTGTATCTACTTGTAGATAGTTTTGTTTTTCTGCTCCTTGGGGGTGTTTCAAGAAATGGTTTTATGTTTTCACTTCAGTAATTTGGCATAATTATGTTCCCAACTTGCATCGTAATCAGTTCTTGAATTCAATTGGAAAGACAAAAAATTCATTGAATCGTCTGAATCAAATGAAATTGGAGTCGATTATGAAGCAAATCAGAACTTAAAGTAAATATCTGTCATGTAAAAAATCAGAGAGAAAATACCTAAAGATTTCAAAAAATCGGAAAAATACAAAAACGATAAAGTAATGAAAATATCTTCTGCGGTCCCCCATGAATCACTGCCAAACAGTAACAACACCTGTGTTCACTTCAGTTTTTTTTTTCATAACCAAAAAAAAAAAAGAGTAATGAGGTAGAAGACGGAAATGTTTATGGAAAAGTTTGAAAATAATACTCCATGTATACGCTTCTACTAACTAATCCCGTAACGGCTCTGCCAAACCCCAAATTTTCTATCTCAGTTGCTGTATAAGAAATTCAAAAACTTCTCATTATTTCTGTTCTAGGTTCAGGATCTCACTGTTGGTAATTGGTATATGTTTTAGTAATGCAAAATCAAATCACATAATTTAGTCGCACAAAATTAAAAATTATAAGTTTCTTCTTTTTCTCAATAGGCAACCATGCAGGTTGTAAGTTGAACCCTTCAAGACCATGTCGAATGTCTGCATACAGACTGAGTGCCAATTAGCAAAGACACCATTTTTTTCCCCTTTTGCTTCCACAAACTTTCCCCAGCATTTTATTGCCTTTTATTTGCCGAAAACATCCTTGAAATTTGCATCACATGAACGCAAACTCCAAGAGTCACACTGCAGATTCTTATGCTGAGATAATGCACAAAAGTACAAACCCAAAATGTCCAAGGCTTTTCATAAGATAAAGAGGAACTCATACAACAAGCGTCCCAGCTGGACCAACGCTGATGTGCGGCCATCACCTACAGTTGTTGATATCAACTGTGTTACAAAGGAAAAGGACAGTCAGAACAACTTTCTTTTTCATATATAACAGAACATACTACACATACACAGACACGCACACGTCCTCCACTATGAGCCATCATTTGAAAACCTTGATAGTTGAAAGCAGCCATAATTAAAAGAAAGAGGCTCATAACATGTCACAGGAATGTATTTTGATCTGGTTTAGACATTTCCAGATCAATGTCCAGAGCCCGGGCATAATCCTTTTTAATAGAGCCAAAAGTTTATTCTGGTGTTTTGCTTCAGCTGCTGTCAAAGCATGCAGACATTATCTGCTTCCATTGCTAAGGTGCAAAATGAAGATTGGTTTGAAACTTCCAGCATAAAGCATGTCTACCTTTCATGATTCCATATTGATGTTATGGTGATCTGCAGCAACTTTTGCTTCATCGGTTCCACCAGCCTGTGTAGTTTCTTGTGCCACAGAGGAAACAAATGAATCAAATGAGTGCCCCACATCAGAGCCCCTGATTTTCAGGTTGTCAACAGTGTCTCCATAGTCCAGACCTTGCAGGATTCTGGGAAGCTGTATGTTACCAGAAATTCCTACTTTTGTGCCGCTAAATTCCATACTGGCATTTTCCTTTCGCACAATGGAGTTGTCTGCCACACCTGGAGTAACTGCTGCTACAACTTCTACAGGCTCTTCTGTTACTATTGACCTAAAATCGTTCAGTGAAGGAGGGATAGGTGGCAAAAAAATATCTTTGAAGTTCCTCCAGGCCCCCAGGTTATATGGATTTTCTTTCTTATCATATCTGGAGCGGAAGTTTTCATAAGTAGTCTGTTGCATAGTAAAAGAATCATAATCTCAGAGGCATTTCATACGTTAACATAAGATTGAGCCATATTTACAAGTTTACACCATGTTTATCACGTGCATGATGCATCCGCAAGCATGAAAACATGTTGAATGTGGAGAGAGAACTGAACTTTTATGACATGAGTCAACATGACAAATACATGCCCAGTGCAACGATGTATGGGCATCAAGGTGGATTGGTCTAGTACGGGCTATCATACACTCCAATATATTGAGTTATATTGAAATTAAATGACATTTGGGGATGAAAAAGAACAAGCGTTGCTAAGCTTGTAACAAAAAAAAAAAAAACCGATATAACTAATTTCACATCATTTAAGTCATCTAAGAGGAAGTCCAGAATATTGGGAATATACATGACTGAGTTCCGTGCTCACCTGATTTCTGCTGATCAGATAGAGATGGAAGATTGTGAGTCCCCCAACAAACCAGACCATTATAAAGGTGTAAATTATGAGAACCACTGATGGAACCTCTTTAGCCATAGCTTTCCAGAGGCTTCTGTGTGATCGTTGCAAAAGGATGTTTACCCAAGAAAAGGTAAAGACGTATAAGCACAAGAAGGTTGAAGATGAAACAAACAGGAAGTAGAACCGATAGTTACGCTGCAACCAAGTCATAATGAACATGTTTGGTTAAAATGTAGAATTCTGATGTTCCAGTAACAGTTGCATACTGTAGAATAACAAAACAACACACTGTAATCTTTAGAGTTTAGACAAATCGGATGAATTAAAGAAAATTTGAGATGGTTGCAATACATTAAAATTTTAAATGAGTAATTTCGAGTGCAAGGTTCAAAGAGTTGTATGTTCCTAAATAGATCTTTCAGGGTCATTAGAATGGAGACAAGACACATTCCCACGAAAAGTAAAAAATCTGAGTATGCATAGAGACAAATGCAATACATTACCGAGAAAAAAAAGATTAAAACTTTCAACCATGACTGTGATGTTCTGTAGTTCTGCAACTTGAATGTCACAGAAAAATCCAACCAAACATGCATAACTCATATCTGAAGCTCAATATTTTTAAAAATCAACAAAAAAGAATTTCTTCGTTTCAGGCTTTCAGCTTTTCAAGAAAAATCGTCATCTCATGAACAGAGCAGCCTCAGTGAATTTTGTAAAGAATATACAACCTATCTGAGGCACCTGGAACTATACGTCTTTCTTATGGAGCTAAGAATCAGCATATGTGCAATATGCCAATATCTAAATCCCATAATTACTTCAATCAGGAAATTTAATTTCAAATGTTAGGACTCCACTATCCACTATTATACTAAAAGAATACGCTGGATGGTTTAATAAGTTTATCCTTTGGTCGTAAACAGCAGGATAAAAAGCAAGTACAGAGCAGGTTACTGGCTCCTATGCATGTGAAGAATGGCATTTGACCAAGCACAGGAACAGTTACAGTTAGTGCCCCAGTTACGATGAAAAGGAATAAGAAAAAGATGGCCAAGTATGAAGGGCTGTAGGATATTCTCTGCCTCTGTTTCTCTTATATCTTTTAATTTTAATTCCTTTTGTGTACTCACAGAAATGAACAGTGTAATGATAGCCTTGCAGGATGCATGATGCCCAGAAGGGCATTCGGGAATGTTGGCTCTTCTAGGAATCAAATATCCTGTTGCTCATGGGGTTGCTCCTTCATAGGGTGGCCGAAAGTTATTCTATTGTAACTATTTCATGCAGCCTCTGCTTATGGTTGCCAGTTCGTATGTACTATACGATCTCGCTAATCGGACAACTGAATGCATGCAAGAACTCATTCCTCAAGTTCTTACCCAGAAGAAGACAGAGCTGTGTAAAGCTCTTTTCAGGATCTTCCCAGTTCAGTCTTTGTCACTTGGCCTGCATACGCTCCTGAGACGTGACACCAGAATTATTTATTGGAAATTCTTGAGACAAAAGTTACATAATTCCGTTTGATTTAGAACTAATTTTCTATCAGAAATATTGATGCATTCAAATGTTCAAATATGATGATGTTATGCAATCAACAAATTGGGTAAAAGTATTTTCAAGCTCATATAGTAACTTCTTTCTCGAGACATTTCTTTAGTTCGTGTTAAGAAATAGTCCAAGAAGATGCTGGTGGTCGTCAAACGCACTGTCAATCCGACAACCCTTTTTTATTGCCTAAAAACTAAGATGCCATATTTTTGTTGATAATTTTTTTAAAAACATACTGCACACACCTGCTATGCAGTGATGGAAAAAAGTCAATAATTACTAGCCATGGCTTGGACAAAATCGTATACTATTGAAATCGTAAGGACTAACTCGCGGAAATGCTAACTTACTAGCCCAATGCACTGACCAACCCAAGGACAATGATGATCAAATTTTTGAACGCAGTTGTTGCAGATCGAACAATGGGAAGCACGGGGAGGCCGGTAAAGCAGGCATGTATCACAGTATTTAACATTTACTGTAACACCATTGACTGTGACATCCTTAATTCGAGGCAATCTTAAGTCTGGACTTCTATTATTCATGAACTCTGTTGATGCAGAAGAAATTTCACCTTCCACCTCAGGAGGCTGCTTATTTCTAGGTACAATACCAGGATCTCTACCAGATGTCATGAAGAGAACTAGCAAATCCTGCACGTCAATCAAGTGTTATCTACATATCTCCTCTTGCACTCTCCTCTCTGAATGAAAAATACAAGAAGCTGCAAGAATAATCAGTCATGCTCAATAGCTGACACAAACTAAACCAGAGCACTTATGACAGTAATGTCTAGTTGAAGGATAAAAAACATAAGCATGACAGGTAGTTGCTAGATTTCTAAAGGGCAGCAATACTGTAGTCCTTATCTGCCAAAACTTATTTGAAATAAGATATGTTCAAGTACTAAAGCCAAGCACATCTCACCAAAGAACATTCTAATGTATCGGAGTTATACATAAATGCTCTCGAGTAATAAAACCAATGTTTATGTTAGGTTCAGAAGATACAAAGATTGGGTCAATCATGGTTTTGGAGTTCCTAAGAGTAAATTGAGATGAACTGTTACCTGAAACAAACTCTTGATTTCTAAAAAGGATTTGATATCCAGTCCAATCAAAACAATCTGAATTTGTGGATGGATGAGCAGGCATGCACGCCAATGCTTGCTCATATTGGGACGCATGCTTTTGCTGCGTGTGTATGTCAGAGAGAGAGAGGAAATTTACCTCACCTTTGCCAATCTCTTTTCTTCCTGTTTTCTTCCCTTCTCATGAATGCTTCATCTATTCACTATTGAAAATTAATTTTTTTTTAGTGAATCGATGAAAACCATAACCTATACACCAAAATGCTCCGGGCACAAGATACGAGGACCTGAAGGTGCCAGGCATGCGGGATTTCATACATTTTTATAGGAACCAATATCGTTTAGAATTTAAAGGCTTCTAATCAAGTCCTAAAATAGGCTGCACATGTATTGTTTCTTAAAACATAGAGAAAATGGCTAATTTTCTTGACATAAAAGACAAAATCGATTTCCATCACAGAGAAAACAGGGCTTTTGTTTATTACAATATTATGTAGTACTACAAAAACAGAGAATGGCAGAGGAAAATAACTAAAGAGAACTTTACTAACCCAAACAGTGAGAAGCACAGCCACAGCCAGTACAGAGATGCCAAGATGTGGTGACCGTTGGATGATCTTAGCAGCCACTTGAGTACAGAATACAATAGAAGGAATGAAGATCAAGAAAGTGGAGAGAAGCAGCGATCCCACCTCCGGACCAAATATCACCCTACCTCCACAGAAGAACCTCTGGAAGACCAAAAGGTCATATGACTGTGTAAGCTTTTAATAGCTCAAGCATTTGAAATATGAAATATGTGGGAATGGCACCCATCACGTCGAGATGTCGCTATAGACCCGAAGTAGAGAAACTTCTTTTCTCTCATCCTTAACACAAATTAATAGCATGATGCTGGTAATATGTTTACCAGACAATTGCATACAGCCCTGAACGCTGACCGTATGCTGTTGGATTTTGGTGCATATAAATCCATTTCAGAACCTTAATACGTATTCATATCTGATTTTGACTCTGTTAATTACTGTTGTCGGAGAACAAACCTGAAAATTCAATAGCAAGATGCTCTTCGCGGAAAAATATATAAGACGGAAAAGTTTTAGCAGAGAGACGAGAAATTTTACGTTGTTCCCCTTCCAAGCTTGATAAAGCCTCTTGGTTGTTCCCATTCTTGATTGACAAATTCTCGAACTGTCGGTTCCTCCAAAGCAGGTTCTATGGGGAGACGAGATCGGATCACAGATTCACAAGCAGATGAAAGTTGGCCACACTGGTCGGAATTGACGGCGACTGCTACCTTGGGATCTCGCTTCGTTCATCAGCAAGATCAAGCAGGAAATATCTCTTCCTCTTTCTTTCTCACCACGTTTCTTCTTCCATTCTCTCTTCTAGAACGAGAAGGCAGAGCAACCACCACGACGTAAAAATCAACGAAGACCATCTTGGCAGCGCTTACGTGGCATGGACTTTTGGTAGTCTTCCTTCCTTGTAAAAAAACAAACCACGCAACATCCCGTACGTTTAGGATTCTTGTCTTTAGACACTTGAGAGAATGTTTTCTCTTCTCGCACTCTCGCGTTGGAGATCTCTTTGAACGCGTAATTAGGTCCGTTTATTTCGGTATGTAAACAGGTTCTCGTGATGAAAGTGAAGTGATAGACTGATATCCAAGCCTCTGACTAGTAAGTTTCGGCTCACGAAGATCCCGAGCATATGTTCAGAATAAAATAATGTCAAAAGCAAACAAGGCCTCTGATTACCTTCTACTAATCTAATATCCTAGTTCCCCCATTTTGAGATCTACTAATTTAAGATTGGACGTTCTCTCTAGTCTTGAATTAAACGTTTGGCAAAAGAAAATCTGACTAATGTTGCTCCATTCTAACATGAGAACGCCTGCTGCGTTAGACAGTTCATATACTGGAGAGCCCTCGTTTCTCGGACATGCCGTATATGTGTTCATACTAAACGCACCAATCATCCCAAAGTGAGAGGCATGCAAATTGTGTATAAAATGCATCAAGTTTTTTTTCACTGTATGCCCAATTGCCCCTGATCTTTCTCCAGTCCTTTTCAGGGTCATTTATTATGAGGAACATTGTATGACTGTTCCATGAATCTGCTTCAAATATTGGAACAGGTGGTTCATAAACCTACTTCAATATTTAGGGTAGATTCATATAATACTTACATATTGTTTCACATCATGCCAAACAAGCATGAGATATCCAAAGGCTGCTGCTTTTGCACAAAAGGCACAACCTTCCGCTTAAGAAATGGCTACCAGCATTTGGTATTGGCCCTTTTCTTATTTGGCTTTGATTAGGTGAGATCCACTTATTAAGCAGCTTTTGCTAGTGGGTTGTGAGATTAGACGTGAGAATTGGGATCTTCAACCGAAAAAAGGTAAAAGCTTGGCACTTTGTTCGGATCTTCCCGCTGTTAGAACATGCTTGAGTTTAGAAGTTGCTTATTCCCCAAAATGCAAAAGACAAGCCAATGAATTTGTCATTTAGTTGGTCGATGTTGATGACATGCTCGTTATATATAAGATTATTTTAAAAAGTATCAGTGTGCATAAGGAATTAAACAAATTATTTGTCTTAAGATAATTTAGGAGTAATGATTCAGATTTTGTGCATGAAAATTGTTAATAATAGAAAGACAAATAAAGCATGCCCGTCACAAGAAAAGTACATTCAAAGAGACACTTCAAATCTTAAATGTGTACAAGAGAAGGACAGTAAATACCCAATTAGAGCACTATTTAAGTTGAATGTGAAATACTATCTTTCCACAGAGCTGAGTGTGAAATATTATCTTCGCATATATATAAATGAGGTTATGTAAAAGATTCCACACGCTTTAGTAGTGATGAATGCTATGGTATATATGCAGCAGAAAAAAGTGAATTGAAACAGTAAAAGATGAGATGTAATTTTTTTTGTAATCATACTTTTAAGCTTGTACAATTGTGTGAAGAATTTTTTTAATAATCATTAATTTTTAAAGACAAATAATATGAAATTTCGTTGCATCTATTACATTAGGCTGGTTGTAAGAGATTTTAGTGAAAAGAAAAAACTCAGTTTTCCATAGAATTTTTCCCCATTCTTAAAATGCCTTAAAAGTAACCCAAAGTGAGAGAAACATGACTAAAGTAGCCTGACGGTAATTCATAATCTTTCTATAGGACCAAATTTATTATACATTATAAGAACTTTGAATGTGTCAATAATTTTCACTTTTCAATGACATTCATTCGTGTCCTTCTGTCCCCGGTCACGACCAGTTGTTCGGACAACGCGGGCGCACCGATTAACTATTTTCACGGACGGACGATCAAGATTTCATAGTGCCTGAGACACTTCGACGGATTGCCTGTCTGACTCTGCTGACGTGGCGGGAGACGGAGGAGATGCAGCCGGGAGACCGAGTTGGCTTCCTCTAACCGGAAACGTCAGATTCCAAAATCCGAATCTCGAGTTTCGGTTCACCAACGGTGGTTCAACCGTCTAGGGCTTCATGCCCAGTTCTACACCACCGCAGCCCCGGCGGTCTGGGTTCCGATCAAATGGCTCCAAGCCCCGAGTTCAGGGAGCTTCACGAAGACCACGCGGTCCCATGATTTTTTTTGGCGGTCGATGCGACTGTCTCAGGGTGAGCGTCTTCAGGCTGCTCGTTCGATGATGCTGACGGCGCCGAGGAGGAGGAAAATGATGATGGTGGGTGGCATTGTTTTTGCTGTAAATTCATGGCTCCTGTAGTTTAGAGTTTGGGTTTCGGCAGTTTTAGTTGATTCCAGGGGAACCTGGGATTTTGGCGCTGTTGATGACGATTTCAAAGCCTTTCTCAACGACTGGATGGGAGGGGGGAATGGCGGTGTTGGACGACGACGGCTGTGACTATGGTGATGATCAAATCTCTTCGGCAAAGATTTGGGCGGGTCGAATGTTCGAGAAATCTTGGGCAAGTGGTTCTCGAGTTTCTGGAGATCCAGAGTACGGGGAAAGGGGAATTAGGAGTTTATCTCACCGCTATGAAGGTGGTGGTGTCTGTATCCGCGACGACGCCGAAGGCAACGATGACGAGGGCAGGTTGTTGGTTTCTCAAGTTCGTACGAGACGTGGAATCAAGAGAAGGCATGCAGTTACTTTGGATTTTAGGGTTTCGAGTGGGAAAAGGAAGACTATGGTTTACGATGATGATGTCTGTGATAAACATTTGGTTTCTCAAGATTTTCCGGAGTGTAGTATTCGTACTGATGGTTTTGAATCCGGGGTTTCAATTGGAGAAACGAAGATCAGGAACTTTGGTCCCAGTTGTGTTTTTGAGGAAGAGGAAGTTGGTGGTTGCAAACAGCGGAGGCTTTGTTTAAATTCTCTGGTTTCGGATGAGGAAGAGGAAATTAGTGTTATAGGAAAGAAGAAGAAGAAGAAGAGGAGGAGGAGGAAGAGGAAGAAGAAGTGTAAGAAGACAGAAGAGAATGAATATATCGTTCCTGAGGGGACGCATGATCCCCAGGTGTCCAGGGAAGAGGGAGAGATGGAAGATGAGGAGTATACTGAATTAGTGGAAGAGGAAGTTGGTGGTTGCAAACAGCGGAGGCTTTGTTTAAATTCTCTGGTTTCGGATGAGGAAGAGGAAATTAGTGTTATAGGAAAGAAGAAGAAGAAGAAGAGGAGGAGGAGGAAGAGGAAGAAGAAGAAGAAGTGTAAGAAGACGGAAGAGAATGAATATATCGTTCCTGAGGGGACGCATGATCCCCAGGTGTCCAGGGAGGAGGGAGAGATGGAAGATGAGGAGTATACTGAATTAGTGGAAGAGGAAGTTGGTGGTTGCAAACAGCGAAGGCTTTGTTTAAATTCTCTGGTTTCGGATGAGGAAGAGGAAATTAGTGTTGTAGGAAAGAAGAAGAAGAAGAAGAAGAGGAGGAGGAGGAAGAGGAAGAGGAAGAAGAAGTGTAAGAAGACAGAAGAGAATGAATATATCGTTCCTGAGGGGACGCATGATCCCCAGGTGTCCAGGGAAGTGGGAGAGATGGAAGATGAGGAGTATACTGAATTAGTGGAAGAGGAAGTTGGTGGTTGCAAACAGCGAAGGCTTTGTTTAAATTCTCTGGTTTCGGATGAGGAAGAGGAAATTAGTGTTATAGGAAAGAAGAAGAGGAGGAGGAGGAAGAGGAAGAAGTGTAAGAAGACAGAAGAGAATGAATATGTGGTTCCTGAGGGGACGCTTGATCGCCAGGTGTCCAGGGAAGAGGGAGAGGTGGAAGATGAGGAGGATGCTGAATTAGTTATAAAGGAAAAGCAAAATGCTTCGAGCATGAAGCAAAGAAAGAGATATGCCTCTGAATTTGCTCACTGTGAGGTTTCAGTAAAGAGGACGAGAGGCGAGGGAGGTGTAGAGAGACTGGGGGCAGGCGATATTGTTTGGGCAAATTCATCGGAAGAAGAATGGTGGCCTGGATGGGTTTTTATGGCAAACAAATCGAAGGTTTTGGTCCCTATCTTTGGTCAGGATAAGTTATGCTGGCTAAACGACTTCCAAGTTCTTCCTTTCGAAGAAAATTATGTTGAGAAATCGAAGAATGCTGGAGGACAATTGAAGGTTGCAATTGATAATGCTTTGGAGGAGTTAGGCAAGCGGGCAGCATTAGGCTTAATTTGTTCGTGCGAAGGACTTGTAAACTTTAATGAAAATGAGAAAAGTGCAGTCGTTGATGTTCCTGGGTATAGTAAGTCTAGCCATTATACGCTGGAGCAAATCAACAAGGCAAGGGCCGAGTTTCGGCCTCTGGAGATGCTGTGTTTTCTTCAGAAGGCCGCCCTTTCTGTGTTCATTTGTGAGTCAGACACTGTTGGTGCAAATAGAGCAATTGCTCAGGCCAATGCCTATCGGCGTGTTATCTCAATTACGCCCGACTGGATTTACAGGGAAACAATGAGGCTCACAGAAATGGAGCGTGCTTATGAATCTGACAAAGGTAAGTTTGTGAAGCATACAGGATGAACGTCTGCTTACATAGTTTGTATATTTGTCAGCTGTTGCTGCTTTTTCTCGTCTTCCAGTATTCAAATTTTCTGCCTTATTTGATTCTGGACGCCCTTCATGTTGAACTCTTCTTGTATCTATTCTATACTTGCTTCATTATATCGGTTTCAATTTCATGTCCCCCAAGAGTAGGAGGATGAGATTATGAGCTTGCTATATGAGGTTTCTTAGTTGCAATGTTCTTCATTGTCTGAATTGTTTATCAGGTAATTGGGAAGCAGAACCACTTGCCAGTAGTCTGGCAGATAATGAATTGTGTTACAGGGCTTATAGAAGCAGCAATAGTCTGATGGTCGAAGTAGCAGCAGAAGAAGTGGAAAACCAGGTGGAGGTAGATGAGGCAGAAGATGGGGAAGGAGAGGAAGGGGCAAAGAACAACTTGACGATCGTGGAACGAAAGGAAGAAGAGAAGGATAAAGTTTGCGAGCAACCACTTCACAGAGAGGAATTTCAGTGGAATGATATGCAAAAATCAAATATTCTCTTGAGCTTGGAAAGGTCCCATGAAAAATTAAGAAATAAGACATTCTTGCAGGAAGAAATCAAAGGGATTGAAGAAAGTGAGGAAGATAAATTGGATTTGGGTTTCTGTGTCACAAATGAAATGGACTTTAGCAGTTTTTCGTCCAATGATCAGTCTGGGCCACAAGTTTCTGGAACACGTGAACACATTGACGTGGATGAGGAAACAAATGCAGATGATGTGGAGTTTCTTTCTGATCATAGGATCAAGACTGCATCCAGTCGAGCTAATGAATTCAGAATAAATCCTCAGCAACAGATTTCTATTGAGACCAATTTGCCATCTCTATTTGAGACCTTGACACATTTACATCGTCTTGCACTGGACCCTTTCTATGACTCAGATGGTGTGGCATTTGTATTTGAAGCATTTTTGAGGTATAGAGATGTAACTTTTCTGAATATTCCCAATCTGAAATGTTTAGAAGTCACCTTGGACCGTCATTGTGAATGTAGCAACAGCACAGAGCCAAAGATTTCTGTATCCCCTTCATATGTTGCAGAACCTGGAAGCTATGCCACCATTTTAGATGCTTTTAAGAAGGATAGTTTTGAGATAAGTAGCAATCTCGGTGGAAGAGAAAACCTCAAATATTCTTCCTTTTCCAGTGTTCCTAACAGTGACATGTTAAGCAGACCTTGTCAGCGTATGACCACCGTGGCATCCAAGGAATTCAGCTCTGTTGGTACCAAGATGCCATCTCTACTTGACACACTGACACATTTACGGTGCCTTGCACTGGACCCTTTCTCTGGGGCAGCCTGTGCGGCTTTTGTATCCAAAGCATTCTTAAGGTACAGAGCTGTAACTTTTCTCAATATTGCTAATCTGAAGTTCTCAGAGGGCACCTTGAATCGCCATTTTAGATCTGGCAAAAATGCAACGAGAGAGGCCAGCACAGCTCTTCCATCTGTCATGGAACAAGGAAATGGTACCACTAGTAATTGTCATGCTAAGAAAGATGTTTTTGGAGTTGGTGCAATTCCTTATGAAATAGACGAGGTCAAAGGTGTCAGCAGTTCTTCTGTCCTTGATGATGCAATGCTAAGCAGAACTTCTGAGCAAGAGACCAATACAGCATTCAATGCAGTTAATAAGGTTATATTAAATGTTCATGGCAACCTTTCTTTTGAGGCCAACCTGCCATCTCTGTGTGAGACATTGACCCATTTGCATTGCCTTGCATTGGACCCTTTTTATGATCCAGAGAATGTGGCTTTTGTGTGCAAAACATTATTGAGATATAGGGCGGTAAGTTCCTCCTTTTTTAATGTACCTGACAGTGATATTTTAAGCAGATCTCGTCAGTATATCAGCACCTTACCTTCCCAGGAATGCAACTCTGTCGACACTAAAATGCCATCTCTACTTGACACATTGACACATTTACGGTGCCTCGCACTGGACCCTTTCTCTGGGACAGTCTGTGCAGCTTTTGTATCGAAAGCATTCTTGAGGTACAGAGCTGTAACTTTTCTCAATATTACTAATCTAAAATTCTCAGGTGGCATCTTGAATCGCCATTTAAAATCAAGTGAAAATTCATCTAGAGAAAACGGCATAGTTCTTCCATCTGTTACAGAACAAGGCAATGGTACCACTAGTGTTTGTCATGCTAAGAAAGATACTTTTGAAGTTGGTGCAGTTCCTCATGAAAGAGACACGGTCAAATTTTTTCCCTGTTCTGCTGTTCCTGATGATGCAATGTTAAGCCGAATTTCCGAGCGAGAGAGCAATAAAGCATTCCCTGCAGTTAATAAGCTTATATTAAATGTTCAAGAAAACCTTTCTGTTGAGGCCATCGTGCCATCTCTGTATGAGACATTGACCCATTTGCGTTGCCTTGCATTGGACCATTTCTATGATCCAGAAAATGTGGCTTTTGTTTGCAAAGCATTCTTGAGATATAGAGCTGTAAATTTCAAATTGAAATCCTTAAAAGACACCCACTATCATCATCGTACATTGAGCAACAATGCTGCCCAAGAGATTGTCACGGTCACTTCAGCCTCCATTTCAGGCTCAAAAGATGGTAGCTCTTTTGTTTATCATGATAACAAAAAATTTGGTATTGGCAGAGTTCTTCTGGAAAAAACTGAAGTAAGAAAAATTTCCGGTTCTGCTGTTCGTAGTGAGAAGGATCAGCGATCTTGCAAGTCACAGCAGACTCAGAATCCTGTATCTTTAGTCGAACACATGGGGGATCCTTTGTTTTCAAGCAAATCATTAACCACTTCCAACAAGCAGCAAATTTCAACATCCAATGTGGTCAACCTAGGAAAGACTGCTTCAGGCTGGAGTATTCATTTGGGTGTGCAGCGGTCTGAAGAACCTCTTGTTTCTCTGGATGATGATAGAGCTAAAGATTCCACTAATGAGGACCTGGCAGTTGAAATAAACGGCAAAACTTTGGCATTATCAGAACAGACTTCTGGCTTCTCTGTGGCAGAATCATGTGTAAAGAGAAGAACCAGTTTGGTTTTCCCTGGAATAACTGCTCCGTCTGCAACTTCAGGTGTTGGTCTACTCTATGAGACTCATCAGCTATTGGATGAAATCACTCAGGATGAGAGCTGGGCTCTAGATCATAGAGATGCAAACTCAAGAGGTGGTTTGGCAGTAATATCCTCAGCCAAACAACATGATTTTGATGATGCCCCTCGATCAATTGCTCAAAGGCACATGGGTTCTAGTTTGGCAACTTCTCTTGGTGAAATCTTAATGTTTTTACGCTGCCTTGCATGTGACCTGTCATATGGCGGCAAGCATTTAAATCTTGTAAAAGAAGCTTTCTTGAGGTATAGAGTAGCTTCATATCACAAGAATTTTGTAGAATATAGGCCTGGCTTGTGCAAAAGCCTTGAACACACAGACTCTGGATCATTATTGACAAAAAGTTGTCCCAACTACATTTCTGCTACAGCTATGCCAGGTGACAGCCAGAGTCCTGCTACAGATAGAATTCCAGATGTCAGCTTGACCACAGACAATAAAGGTGCAGGTTCAGATGGTGGATTGTCAATACAAATGGCAACTGATCAGCATGATCTTGATTATGCCACCGAAATTTGCAACTCATTATCAATTGCTCAAGGGCAGTTTTGCAGTTCCAGCGTGAAAACACTGCTTGGTGAAATGTATTTATTCCTCCGTTGCCTTGCATGTGATCCATTTATTGGTGGAGAACATTCAACTTCTGCAAAACGTGCGTTCTTGAGGTACAGAGTAGCTTCCTATGAGAAAATCTATGGCTCCAGTGCTGTAGAATATAGGCACGGAATGAGCAACAATCATGAGCGATTGGTCTCTCATTCACTATCAAAAACTTGGCCTATTAGTCGTGCTATTATGGATGGACTTCCAGATGACATCCAGAAAGAAAAAAATGCAACTCCAGAAAATGACACCAAGTCGAAAAACCAATGCTTCTCAAGTACAGCCACTTATGCAATTCCTCAAACTAATGGTTCTGGTTGTGCACAGAATGTGAGTGTGTCCGGTGAGACCACATCTCACACTGATTTGTCAAAATGTTTTGGGAACAGCTTTCCCCGAAAGAGAAAATCAGATGAAACCCCTGCTGCTAATCCACTACACAAGCTTAGAAAGCCTTGTGGTGCGGTCTTGCTAAGTAATTGGTATGCAAGTCCTTTGACAAGAGATGGATTAAGTAGAAGTGTTGATGGTGTGCAGTTACCAGCAAGGAGTCCAACCGAATGCACCAAAATTGGGAGGTTCTTTATTTCTCCTGAAAGTCATGAAGTTGGTTCATATCTGCACATGAAATTTCCAAAGAATTTTGAGCTTCCTTCTCAAGACCAGTTGATGAAGACATTTGGGAAATTTGGGCCAATAGATTGTTTAAAAACCAGAGTTTTCTTTTATACAGGTTCAGGCCAAGTATGTTTTCAAAGACATGCTGATGCTGAGGCTGCTTTCAAGTTTGCGAGAGAGAAGGTCTTGTTTGGTCAGGCCAATATTAAATTCTGGGTCAGTAGGGCTGCAAAATCAACACATGGAGTGCAGGGATACAACTGCACTGATATTGTTGGAAAGCCTAAAAGCGGGGAAAGTGGAAATGATTATCAAAGTCTATATTTAGACGAGCAACAACTAAAAGATTATGATTATACCAACAGGGCACGATTATTGCCGATTTCCAATGTCAAATCATGTCTCAGGAAGCTCAATCAGCCAGGCGAGAAAGGTCAACCTAAATCTTCGAAAGTAACATTCTCAGTGGACAGCCAATCTTGTTTACCGGCAGAAAGCATTATGAGCCCCTTAACCTTGCCCTGTAATCATTCATTAAGAAAAGAGAGTGGTATTTATGAACAAAAGATGTTATCTCTCTTGAAGGACTGTGAGCAACTAATTAATGACACAAAAGGCTCTGTGGGCCTGCAGTCATATTATGAAATGCTTACCCATGAACTCAGAAGCTCCTTCAGAAAGCCTGATGAATGATTTGTCAATTATTAGGAAAATGCGTGAAGTGGGTGATTCCTATTTTTTTACATGAAATGCATGTAAATATACTGAGCCATATACGAGTGTTAAATGAGGTCTATTTCTTGGCTATCTCGAACACTTATTGGGCTGGACTAGGACTCAAAGTAGCATCTGTATCACAAAGAAATACTTCTCCTAGTGGTGCCTCTATTTCTTCCAACAACTGGGGCTTTTTTCTGCTCAAACACCTGAAAAGGGAAGAACTTGACACTTGAGTGCGGTTATGGAAAAGGACGTCATTTTCACAGTTTATCAGAACACGTGCTCTTTTATGCGAATGGGGTAAGATTTTGGTGAGTAATTCACCTTGTTTTCATTTTTTCTGCATTCACATTATTACTTCTACTAGTATGTACATATTGCTGTAATTCATGGTTGGTTACTTCTATATTAACTGGTAACATACATTGTGTTTGACATGCTTAACGTGAATTACTAATTTTTTTTTTTCGATAACATGAATCAATGTTACTTTGGCAGTTCGTTTACTATTTTATAATGCATGTTAAAATGAATTCTTGTTCTCCATACTCTTCTAGATGCTCTCTCCCTATGATCTTGTTGCACAATAGTTCCTATTTTTCTTTTTTGTCTACGCTGAGCATAATTCTTATATCATATAGTTAAACGCAAATCATTATGTGTTATTGATGAAATCATGTTTATCTGAACCTGCAGAGCTAAAGCTATTGTCAAAGTGTGAGGTAGCGGCTACGTGTTTAGGCTGTCCCGAAAAATAAACAAATAAAATAGACCATTCCTTGTTCAATATACAGGCCATGATCAAACATTGACTTCCCATAATTGAGATCTCTATCTCTGTGTGTGTGTTTGTAACAAAACGAAATCCAGATACCAGATCCGATCTGTTTGTAACCTAATCCCCATGGCCTTCAAAGAACACTTACAAAGCAAGGCATCTGTAACCAATCCTGGCTAAGATGGGGTTCTGGACCACCCTAACCACTTGGACGACATGAGTGGGTAGAGAGAGGTAAAATTGTTCTTATGTTCATTAAATCGTTTTCAGTTCTGTTTGCCATTTTACTCTTGTCACTTAATGTTATCATGGCTCTCCTCTTGCTTGTGGATGGTTCATTTCTATTATTAATGAAAATACCTCTTCTTTTTAAGCTTTTTTCCATCTTTTTCAGATAGGATGAGGTTACCCGGTGAGTAACCTTCTTGACCTCAAACACCGTTGAGGGCTCCCCACGACGTTTCACATTAAGATCGTCAGTCAGCTAGCCGTTTCATCTGGTTTTCTCTCTTCTTAGGAACTAATGATTTTGTTGGTGCTGCAGTCTTTGGCCGTATTTATGTTTTTTGGGGTTATGATTGAATCTTCGAAGTGTCATTCATCTGACTATTTCAGCGAGGGTCAAGCGGAGCCAACGCTCCGAGCATCTCACCTAAATTTAACATATCCCTTGGGAATGGATCCCTGTGGTGAGACCCGAATTTTGGATCTTTTCAAATTTGATAGCAAATTGTTTCTTAGTTTAGGATCAGAATCTTGTTGAAATCATCAACTCCCCGACGCTCTTTGATTGTATTCGATAGCATTATGCACAGTTAACCATATTAATACGAGCTATGTTTAAGCTAACGGGTTCGTATCTGTATCCGAAATCCGGAATCTTCTTTTGACCCCGAGTGGAATGGCCGATGCGGTGCGGCTATTCGGTTATGGTCTCCGTCTCTACTCCTAAACCCCGTCTCCCCATCGCCAGCCTGGGGACGGGTCACTCTCGTCTTAGAAATGGCCGTCTTCTGGTCCGCGACGCTCTCCTGTTCTGGAACCTTCGAGTCCTTTCTTGTACAATTCTACCGCTTTATAATAAAAGGGCCCTTCGGGCAAGTTCGCCGCATCCTTTGTTTTACGACTCCCTGGCTCTCTTTCTCTGTCTCTGACTTTTACGCAATTGCTTTTGGAAATGAGGTACGCCTTCCCGACTGCCCATTTGGTTTGTTTTCTGCATGACAACCCGCTTTGCATCGTTATTCTTCACTGCTTACCTTCCTAGAATTGTTTCTGCGTTGGATCAACATGTATGGACTGCTCTTGCTGTTCTCTCTTCCGAGGTTTTGTGGTTTTGGTGTTCTTAATTTGTTTTGTTTCTTAGTTTCTTTCTCCTAAGGTGAGTACTCTAGTTCTCGTTTTGATTCTCCCCACGTGTAGTGATTGCTCTATCAGATTTGGGAGGTGGGACTTGCTGTTCAGATTCATTATCTTGATAAGTGATTTGTTGAATGAGTTTTTACTGAATTGATATGTTTCTGGGGAGGTTATTTGTGGTTGGGAACTTGATTCTATTTCTCTTTTTTTTTGTTTTCTTATCGTTTTATTGTTGTCTTTCGTGCTTATTTCTTCTATGCTCTGTACCTATTAGTTGTTGCAGTGAGTTCATTATTGATGTTCTTGCTTGCTTTTGGGTTTCTTAAGTGTTCTCCTTTTTCTCTCTCAACTCTCTCAGAATGTGGATTTTGGTCTCACCTGTTTGTTCTTTCGAGCTTTTTGAATGATTTTATGGTAGGTCCCTTCTAATATCAATCTGTCGTTTATGGTCAAAAGGTTCTGCGGTTGTGTTTCTCGACGGTCTGGAGTTGGAGTTATATTCTTCCCTTCTACCTTTTCCCTTTTGTATAGCTCACTTTAACTGTTCCTTTTCGACTGGTCCTTTTCCTTGTCTTCCCCCTTCTCCGTTCCCCCCCTTTTTTCCTTGAACGGTTCCAGATTCTCCATCAAGGTTTTTTTTTGACAAGGCGTCATCCTCCTATCCGTTTCCGTCTTTTTGCCTTTATCTTCCGGAGGTTCTTTTTCAGGAACGGCCACATTTGGTTCCATATCAGGGTACAACCATGTTTATTATACACCATACATCGTTAGTGAGGAAAGGTCCTCAATGGGTAGTGATGTATGCCCTGAAGGGCTGTCTTCAGCATTATTTTTTATTTTGTGTAATTTTGTGGTCACTAGTCAATGTTTGGGATCGGGGGAGAATCAGGAAGCTGGAAGCAGCATCTCTCTCTCTCTCTCTCTCTCTCTCTTGCTGATATATATATATATATATACACACACATACACACACACACACACAAAAAAAAAAAAAGGAGCATCGGTTTATTCCATCAGCTGTAGAATGGTACAATGAATGTTGATTCAGTTACCATTCTGTGCCATGTGCAAGGCGATATTAGTGATGCTCAGATGCATACTTATATGCTGCAAGTTATTAAATTGTATCCATTGGTAGTCACTGAGGAATGAAATCTTGATCGAACATGTGTTTGCTTTTTGGCTAATAGCTGCTAGAACATTTTATTTGCAGTCGTCATCCTTCAGTGAAGTGGGCACAACGATCTGATAAGATTTACATCACCGTTGAGTTGCCTGATGCAAAGGATGTGAAGCACAAACTCGAAGCGGAAGGAAAGTTTTTGTTTAATGCGACTAGGGATAATGTCGCCTATGAAGTTGATCTTGAATTGTTTGACAAAATTGACGTTGAGGTATAGGAAAGACAGTCACAAGCTCATATTAATGTTACTGGTCGCTTCTTTACATGGTTGTACATTTATTGGTATTTCTTTTTCCAAATTTGTGTACTCATGAGCTTGTTGAACTATTCCAGCAAAGCAAAGCGAATGTTGGTGTGAGGAGCATCATCTATGTGATACAGAAGGCTGAGAAGAAATGGTGGAGCAGGCTAGTAAAGCAGGAAGGCAAACCACCTGCATTCCTGAAAGTGGATTGGGACAAGTGGGTGGACGAAGATGATGAGAAGGGTATGACTTTTGTTGGACATTTAATTATATTAGATTTCTTTAACTATTTTATGAGAAACTGGTTTCTGATGTCTATTTCGTGGGATTGTTTTTTGCTATCTTTCAGGTGGAGCAGATATGGATTTCGGCGACATGGATTTCTCGGTATGTTCTTTATTCATGTAGAAGAAAGAGCTAGGAGGTGTAGACAGAAGATAAAAGAGAGAGTGGAGGAGATTATCCTTTTTACCAGCTTTAAGGCTCTGTTAAATATTTATTTTATAGTTGCATTTGAGGAAGTAGACTTCTTATTGTCGATCTTTGTACTGCAGAAGCTGGGCATGGGTGGTGACGATTTCGATATGGATCTGCCCAAGGATGATGAAGGTACTTGCTTGCCCATAACCTCCATGCTCAAGAATGTATAGCATCATTTTTGAAAATTGGGCAGGTTCTATCACCTGTGCCTCTTTGCAGTGAGATGAGGTTGTCGGTTTTTTATTTTGGTGACCCTTTATTGATGTATCTGCAGTTTTTGAATCTAGAGACGGTTTTAACTTGATGACGGTATTTGGTCTTTGCAGAAGAAAACGAAGGGGAAGAAAAGGAGACGACGGAGGAACCTGTTACGTCGGCTACTGATGAAGCTAAAAAGCTTGAGTGCTTTTTGGAACCCTGAGAACGAAATGATGTTATTTTATCCTCTGTTGCGCCCTCTACCTTTAGAATGATGCTCATGCATGTGGTGTTAACTGTAGAGAATTCTGATATTAGGCTTCTGAAAAGTTTTGGATCATGAGACACTGTGCAAATTGTTTCGTTTCAAGTTGTTTACGTTGCCTTCCACTTTCCTTCATTTTTTTTTTTTTGATTTTCTTTCTTCTTTTTCTTTTGTAACTGGAAGGCGCTCTGTCTATTTAGTCGCGGTTCTAGTGCCACTCGATTTTCTTTGCTTGGAAATGCCGTGTTGAAGAGATTGAAGGAAGCAAGACGTGGTAGGAAGAGGCTTGATTTGTTTAATAAGGCATAAAATCTTGCAGAATCTCTCTTGGAAAGTTACAACGGGTCACGAGTACCACGAAGTAATAAATCACGCGACCGGGACGCGACGCAACATCCTCACGTACATACATAAATAACAAGTGAAACCTGATGCTCTGAGAGGGGGCCTCCAGGAAACTAACTCGTCTGGCCTGTTGCATAACAAACGCCCGGACTGATTCTCGCGCAACTGTAGCATGAGATCATCTCTTGCGGGAGAAGGAAGGTAAGGAGGTGTCGCCCGCTTTTCGTCACTTCACTGTGTGGTTACGCTCTTTGCGAGGTTCCGGGGCTGGTCGACGTCAAAACCTCGAAGAACGGTCAGATGATAGGCCAGTAACTGTCCAAAAAAAAAAAAGTGTAAAATGATCGGCCGAACACGAGAGTTCAATTATATCCTTGAAAAGAAGGAGAACTCAGTTCAGCAACATGCTCCCTCTTGTATGCAAGGTGCAGATTAAGTTTATTATAAGACACGTTGGTAGTTCAGTCTTCTGATAGCAAAAGCTCCGCGCTACGTAGGTGCAAGTGCATTGGAGAGGAGAAAGGTTTATGCACAAGGAAATTTAGAGCAGACATGGCGAGCAATTTCATGAGACCAGGGAAATCTAGACAGAAGCAACAGCACCCAAAAACAGATTACCTGCAATGGTATGATGTTGATGACAGGCTGGAGACAATCCTCAACCTCCGGCACTTCAATAGCCCTACATGATCCACCTGGGCACACAACTGAAGCATCTCCCTTGGTGCACATAACTATCAGCCGACCTTTTCGTGCATGAAGTTGTTGGATGACGGATTGCTGCTTGCTGAAGAGGACAAAGGAACAAGCAGTAGGAAAAGGCATAATAAGAATTTAAATAAAATGCAAGAAAACCTGATTTGTGTCATGGAAGGACGATTCTTACCTGAAGCAAGCATCACGGGTGGCAATGACAACGATGGGAAGAGTTTCGTCTACTAATGCCAATGGCCCGTGTTTCATCTCACCTGCAAGCATTCCTTCACTGTGCATTAGAGCTACCTCTTTTACTTTCAGTGCACCTTCCAATGCGGTAGCATAGTTATAACCCCGGCCAAACATAAGGAGCGATTGTTCATCCATCAACAACTTCGCAAGGTCCTTCATCTCGTCATCTAGCTGTAAGACCCCCCTGACTTTGTCTGTCAACCAACCAGAAATCATTAGCTTGGATTGCTGGGTTGCAGGATCAAAGAACAAGGCCTACTCATAGTTAATCTCTTCCCTTGTTCTTGAAATGTATATGTGAAAATGCAAGTTTTTTTCTGACTTTTGTTAGCCACTGTTTGGAGAGGTCACAATGGACTACTATCGAAACAAATTTACGGAATCTCAGCGAGTGTCTTAGTTCTCAAAGAATGACACACTGCTCAGTAGCTATCAATGACTTTGACTTTGGGTCTTTCAAGAAGACAGCCAATCCAATACAAAACAGAGAAAAAAAGGGAGTAGCGGGATAAGTGTACAAGATCTTCAATTATCAAATAAAACCTAAATGACTATATGATAACATTAAAAAAAAAAACCAATCTACTTACTTGGTAGGTCGAACAAATTGTCAATGATAGCCTCCCTCCTTGATTTACTTGATATAGAGTCGTCCCCAACTGCTAAGGCCAACATAGTCATTACTACTATTTGGCTGGTGTACGCCTGTTCAAAGTGTACATTGATCCAGTTTAGAGGGGCAAAGAAAAATGAAAATTTTCATTTTTCTGCAAATTTAGAAAAATAGATACCTTAGTACTAGCAACCCCGATCTCAGCACCGGCATTTATGTGAATACCACAGTGTGTGTTTCTGGCAAGGGCACTGCCTACAGTATTTGTTATGCCGACACATAGTGCACCATTCTTTTTTGCATAGTCAAGTGCTAAAAGTGTGTCCGCAGTTTCTCCTGATTGACTGACAAATACTGCAGTATCCTCTCTATAAATTGGGCCTTGTCTGTCCAGTAGATCACTTGCAATTTCCATGCTAACAGGAACACCTTTTGCAATAGAAGAAGTCTGATTAACAAACTGTGGGAAACCCAGAAAAGTACAAGTGTATCATTAATAGTATTCAGCATAAGATCACCTGAAAGCTCTTCCACAAATGGCCTAGCCGCTAAAGCTGCATTATAGCTAGTACCACAACCAATGAAGACGATGCGGCGGCTTCGCCTAATTGTCTTCAGGTAATCTTTAAGTCCTCCCAGAAGAATACCCTTTACTTTTCCTGGACCTTCTTGTATAAGCCTTCCGCTCATTGTTGTTTTAAGGGACTCAGGTTGCTCATGAATCTCCTTTTGCATATAATGCTCATAATTCCCCTTTTTTATTTGTTCAACTTCCATTTCCAGAATGGATAAGGCCCTTTGCACTGATGCAGGTCGAGGCAGGCCACCAGTAGCTTTAGCATTATCAGAGTCAAACTTGAGAATAGAAATTCCTCCATCCTGACAATTACATTTAACCAAATGGTAATTCAGTCAGTTCTCTTCCATGATTTCTGTTTCACCCAGCAAGGTGTCATGACCAAAGTTGAGGGATAAAACCACAATTTCAACGTTGCTTGGTGGAGGACATCATGAGAAATTGAACACCGTGTTTGAGTGGAGGGGGAGTTTGACAGCGAAAGAGCATCTGTCTCAGATATTCTCCTCCATCATTCAAACACACCTGGTTTTACCACACAGGCAAGATATGTCGATGCCACTATGGATACATGACAGCAAAATGTATCCCGTAAAAAAGATGGTACCACTATCAATATATTCTGTGACGTAATAAGTTGTTCACATAAGTTGGGTAAAAAACCACAAATTACTGCATGCAATATGACACCAATATTGAAGATGATTGACACTGCTAAACTGAGAATTAAGCAATATGACACCAATATTGAGAATGATTTAACACTGCTAATGTGAGAACGACACTGGTATACCTTGAGGTGTACAACTTCATCGTCCTCAATCACCAATACTTGTTTTGTGTGTTCAATCAAAGCATTGGCATCACTTGACAGAAAAAGTTCTTTTGGATTGTCAGTTGTTGTAAAGAATTTGACATCATTAAATGGGGTTCCACCATCTGAGTTCTCCTTGAGTTCCTGCAATAGAAGTTGAGATGAAATCATGAAATATGTATTCATAAATAGAAAAAAATATGGTATTGGAAAATAAAACAAAATATGCTGTGAAAGAAGTGATCCTTGAATAAGAGAAGACCATTTTGCTAGAATGGCCATGAAGCCATCATATATCCAACAAGAGATTCGTGAAAGTTCGTTATAAAATTATATGTTCACCCCCTTTGATATGCTTTAGTCACAGAAACCAACCAACAAAAGAGAGCCCACACAAAAACACACATGAGATTCATGGAGATACTTCAAAAAGCAAAAAGGCTATGCTTGCCCACAAAAGAGTCCACACAAACACACACATAATCTCAAAAAGCAACAAAGCTAGGCTTGCATGCAGCTTGAGATAGTCAGATTACTGATTCAAGTAGAAGCACTAGAAGGTCTCTGGTCCACTTCTGTAGCACGAGCTATTAAATTGAATTTTAGAATGTCTATGATCAACGAAGCCTTGTGAAAGTTCGTTATAAAATTATATGTCCACTCCCTTTGATATGCTTTAGTCAGTCACAGAAACCAACCAACAAAAGAGAGCCCACACAAAAACACACATGAGATTCATGGAGCTACTTCAAAAAGCAAAAAAGGCTATGCTTGCTCACAAAAGAGTCACCATGAGTCTAGCACTTAAGAGACCACACAAAAACACACATAATCTCGAAAAGCAACAAAGCTAGGCTTGCATGCAACTTGAGATAGTCAGATTACTGATTCAAGTAAAAGCAATAGAAGGTCTCTGGTCCACTTCTGTAGCACGAGCTATTAGATTGAATTTTAAAATGTCTATGATCAACGAAGCCAGAAAATGGCGAACACTAAAATATCATCTATGTTAACATCTTGTTGACATCAATGCCACTTTCAAAAAACTTGAAGGCTTTCCACATTGTAGTTGAAAAGCTTACTTTTAGTCCAAGAAGCAATGGACTCCCCCGTTTGCAAGCAACCAACTCATTTGGATAGTGTGGGCTCTTAAAGATCAGCGCATATGCTCCCTCCAGTTGCCTCATAACTTCCAAGACAACTTGACTGAAGGTAGGCCGGCTACCTGCAAAATATGGTTTCAAATATATATTCGTATGTGTGCATGTGTGTGTGTATCGAGAGAGAGAGAGAGAGAGAAGAGGGGGAGGGTGGAAAAAGAGAGCTGAAGAGATAGAAAGTCACCTTCTTCCGATAGCTTATCAAAGACGAACTTTGCCAACTTCGGAATTACTTCTGTATCTGTCTCTGATTCAAATTTAAACCCATGTCGCACCAGCGTTTCCTTCAAGACCTGATGATATAACAAAAGAACACACCTCAAGTCAAACTGACGCCTATGTACATAGGTTCTTAGAACTTCTTTAGAAAGGAAAATAAACCAATGTTGCTGAATTCCAGATAAATAACAAAAGAAAATGTTTGAAAGGAATATGAGAACGAAAACCCGGGCAGGTGTAACCCTTTAGAATTAAGAGGGATACAGCACGTCAAGGAACAGAACAAGATACTTGGTGAATTTCGAGTAACCACATTATGGAATTTGTGGCATTCAAGTATTGAATCAAAAGCAAATAGGCATAAAATGCCATAATAAAACTCGTTATCTTCACAAATTATAATGCGAAGTATTACACACATTTTACCGTCATTTTCCAGTTTATGACTATCACCGTGAACACAACAATTATTCTTCCAATTTCAAACTAAAGGAAGGAACTCTACGACAAACAAAATTGCATACCACATAGTTGGTGACGATCCCGTTGTGAACAACCAAGAACTCATTCCCTTCTCCTGATGATTGTGGATGACTATTCCTGGGTGATGGCGGCCCATGTGTTGCCCATCGTGTGTGAGCAATCCCAGCATGTACCGAGAACGTCTGATCCAAATTCAACTTTGTTTCATCTACCTCTACAATCCCCAAAATTGGGAAAAGATAATGACATAACAGAATTAGAGATTGCAACAGCTACGCGAAAGCAAAACTACGAATCAGGAGAAAAACAAAGAGAAGTAAAGAGATGCATATTACGATCTAAACAATCATTTGAAATTATACACATCTAAGTTCCGAAAGTGAACGGTTTGAATCAAATTCTGATGGACATAAACACCCCGAAACAACTTGCAATAAATGCAAAAAAGGTGAAAAGAGAAAGACAAAACGTGTTCACTGAAAGGGGAACAAGAATCTGAAAAATCCTGTGCAACGCAAACGCGAAAGAACTCATCGCTCTGACCGGAACTTCCGAGCACCCAAAATAAAACTGAAAAACAAAAAGTGAAATCCCAAAGAGCAGTAACTCGAAGGGCATCCGCAGGGGCAGAACCTTCATAAACGGATCGCACGAGTTGATCGATCTTCCCTTCCTGCCGGAAGACGAGGGGATTCATGGAATTCGCCGGGAAATTGCGCCCGAGATCAGCGCTCGGGACGGAGTCAGAGTCAATCGAGATGCCGGCAGAGTCGTAGCCTCGATACTCCAGGCGACGGAGGCCATTGAAGAGGAGTTCGAGGATGTACCGCCTCTCCCGGTGGACATTGTAGTTGAGGTAAGCAAAGATCCCGCACATTTTCCTCCTTCGACTCGAGAAATGCACGAAATTCAAGGTCTCCCAGACCAGGATATAGTGAGTTTGTAGGGGTTCTTCTCCCCTCCTCCTTCTCTCCTCAGTCCTCCTTCAACGGAAACGAAGGAGTCAAAGAGGGACGGGAGGAAGAAACCGACGCTTCCCGTTCCGTTCGAGCGAAAAGTAGACAAGGGAAGGGATGCGGACGTTTCCTACCGAACACGACGCCGACTATAAATTTTTGAAATATTTTCAGATAGGCCCTCAATTTTTTACTAAATATCATTAATGCTCCTATAATTTGCCCTTTTACGGGACGGTAAGAGAACGTTAACAAACTCTGAAACCTCTTAGTTTCTTTTTGACGTCGATGGACCGTAGGACCCGTTTGTTTCACTCGTTTTCTTACGAAAGTGTTTCATATTTTTTTTTTGACGTTGGGACCCGTTTGTTTCACTCGTTTTCTTATGAAAATGTTTCATATTTTTAACCAATGAGACAAATGTAAAACTTAAGTGGCTTGTCCCTACTCTTCGATAAAGATAGTACATCCTCAACTCCTTACCATGCATCGGTGCAACCCTAAACCCTGAAAGTTTTTTATTTTTTTTACCTGAAAACTTGAAAACTTCATAATGAAGGAAGATTAAGAGTTGCATACTCGAATTGCATTTTCTTGACATTAGGTAATGAAAATATGCTTAATTAAGACTGAAAAAATTAGCAATAGAGAACTGGCTGATGTGAGGGTCTGTTATTTTTTATTATACCAAATGACCTTCTACTCGCCAAACTCTTACTTTCCTATAGGAAAACGACCAACCCCTTTTTATAAAACACATAAAATAACATTAACGGCTAAGTGACAACGAACAATCAGGGAGAATCTTAGCTCGCGAAGCAACAAAGCCAAAGCTATGGAAAGAATTTCCATTTCGGTGCCCATGACTGAGGAACAGCGAGCAATAAACTATCATCAACACCCGTAAAAGTTGGACAGTGAATTAATATCTAAGCATTCATTTTTTAAAGTAAGTGGAGCAAGCTTGGGCCTTGACCGCTCGAGCTATGAGCTGATAATATGGCTCGAGAACTTAACCGCGTCTGCACAGTTGCATAAACTCGATTCAAGTAAGCTCGAATAATTTTGTATGGATATTGTTTTCATACTATATAGCAACATCAAATATAAAGTCAAGTCGGATGCATAAGCTTCAAGAAGGGAAGTGTGAGCTAGACTTGTAGAATCAGCTCGAGCTCGAGTCCAAGCCGCGCCGGGCTCGAGCTGCACTGGGCTCATGTACAGCTAATTAAGAATTGAGATGGCGTATAAAAATTGAAGAGCGGTTCGTGGCTCACGTGGGGCACAACCATGCATTTGCTCAACCACTTCCAAATGAAGGAGAATGCTGTTCAAAGTCGTCAACTGTGTGCTGTTTTCTTGTCTCTAGACGCCATGTGCGTATGCCCCCCGCGTTCCAGTTGACTTGATTTTTTTTTTTTTTTGGGAAATGATAAATTCCTGATAGAGGCCTACCTTCCCTTAAAATGTAAATATGTCCCAAAAGCAAATGATAAATTTCAGATGAAGGCTTCACACTTGGTAGGATACTGGAACGTTTGTCGTAGTCTTTCGTCATATAATGTGGACGGCACGAAGTTTTCCTCCCAAGAAGTACAAGGTTTTAGAGCGCAGGTATGCGGCTACTACCACGACGATGGTTGATTGTATTAATCAATTGTTGAGGTAGTAGCTGGCTTGCTAACAACAGGATTAAGTCTAGTTTATCTATATTTATAATTTTGGTTGAAGGAGCTGAATTATAGTTTCAAAATTTTTATATTGGTTGAATTAAAATTTTAGAAATTTACAAGTAAAATTGTAATCTTTTTTTTGTTAAATTCAAGGGTTGGAGGGCGGGAGGAGTGAAATCCCCACCCAGCCTTCCCTTTGAGACACCTTTCCCCATGTTTGTATAGGGAGTGCATGGACAAGTCTAACCGTCTCACTCACACATGCCTTTCCACCGTTTGAACACAATACCCTCAGATATGGCATTGCCATTCATGGGATGTCAATGGATTTAGTTCCAATCAGATACACTCTTAACCACATCTGTTTATTTTTCTAATATTCACAGATTGAATTCAAATTCAAACAAAAAATAATAAAAGTCATATCCAAAACTGAGTCCAATTTCACAATTTGAATCCGACCCAAATCTAAATCTTAAACCTAATCCATCCAACTTTCAAAATATAAGGTCACTAGATATAAGAAATAAATTAATCAGATAGAGCATTTAGATGAGTATCTTTCTTTCGAGAAAAGAACACAAATGAGTTTATACTTTATATAGATCTGGGTCTGGATTCAAATTTAATTGTATCGTTTGAATTCGGATTTGGGCACATATAGATATTAGGTAAATCCGATCCGCACGAAGACCAAGTCGCACGAACCTGGCGGACGAGCGAACCACAAGTTCGGATCACCTTCGCGGCAGTGCCCGCAGATAAAAGCCCGCACTTCCCCGTCTTCTCCCCTCGCTCTGAGAGCAGAGGAGGACGTCGATCGATCCATGGCGGGGAAGCGCGTCTCTTTCCCAAACCCTAGGAATTATCCTTCCCCCTCCTCCCCCTGGGCTAAGCCTTCCACTCTCATATTCGGCCTCACGGTCGCCATCCTGATCCTCACCTCCTTCCTCTTCTACTCCTACACTCGCCAGCAGAACCCTAGATTTGCCATCACCAACTCTTACGCTCGATACACAGTCCCCCAATACTCCTTCGTTGCTTCCCTTGAGGAATTCCTCAACACTAGGGCGCCATTGCTGGGATCTGAGAGGGAATCGGACGGAAGTGCAGCGGCTGGATCCTCCACGTTCGGGGCCGATCCGGTTTTCGACGAGCGGGCGCTTGATCCATCGGTGCTTAAGGTTTATGTTTATGATATGCCGTCGAAGTTCACGTACGATCTGTTATGGCTGTTTAGAAATACGTACAAAGAGACCGAGAATCTGACGTCGAACGGTAGTCCTGTCCACAGACTCATCGAACAGGTATGGTCTTCGATTCGAGCTGTGTTGGTTCTTTCTGGATGGACGCTGAGGAGATCTCTTGCTACTATTTTTCATGTCCGCCGATCGTGTTGAGACTGAGCTCAAGTTGCTTATAGGCTATAGCTGATTCCGAGTCGCGCTGATCACTTGGAATGAGTTAATTAGTAAATAATTTGGTCGATTTATTTAGTTAAAAAAATGTTCGAGGAAAATTATGACGGTTACTATTATTCGATCGATGTTGTTTCTACCTTTGTTCATGTTTCTTGATTTTCATAATGTAGTTCCATTACTTGCTACGCATTACTCCGATTACTTAGCTTTAGGTGCCTTACGACGCTACATCCACATAAACGTGTAAGTTTATTTTGGCACTTCGAACTAAATCAGAGAAACTAGATCACCGAAGGTCAGTTCATCTAGGTCCTTTTTTGGTAGTTTACGAACATTAGTGCCATACTGGAAGATGCACTTCCTTTTTTAGATGTAATTTTTTAAATTACACGAGTAGTTTTAAATACACTTTAGTTGTCATGATCATTGATGGAATTCGTTTTCTCTTGCAGCATTCGATTGATTATTGGTTGTGGGCAGACTTGATTGCTCCTGAACCTTCAAGGCTGTTGAAGAATGTGATTCGGGTTCAAAGTCAAGAGGAGGCAGACCTGTTCTACATTCCATTCTTCACAACTATCAGCTTCTTTTTAATGGAGAAGCAGCAATGCAAGAGACTATACAGGGTGTGGGCGCCTGTCCAAGGTTTATGTTTGTGCTATATTTTCTATTGGATGCTGTTGTCTTAAACCGACACACCCAGAAAGTATACTCTACAACATAAAAATCGAGCTAGTCTCTTGGACGAGTGTCATAAATTTCAGGGTTAGGAGGTAGATAGAGTTCAATGTTTATGGGATGCTGAATTGTTGTTAGGGAATACGGACATAGGGTTTGGTTAGTGATGCCACTGTGCTCAATAAAATCCACTGTTTCCTACTTGCTCTGTCAATTTAGTTTCTCAGTCTACATGCAGGATGCCATAACCTTAATTGACGTTAGTATAGTCCCATGCACAGAAATTCACTTCAGAAATATGTTCGTTGCCATGATGGTTGAGCTACTGTTTTACCTTTTTTATTCTTCATTCTCGAGTGTTGTACTACTGACTTCGGTAAGTAGGGTAACCTCTGAGTCTTGAGTGATTTGTATCACAGCAAGAGAGAGAGCGAGAGAGAGAATGGTAAGCTTTAGAACCTAGATGTAGACAGATAAGGAACAATCTCAGCTCTTAATCTTTTACAGGCTGGTGGTTGAAAAAAAAAAAAAAGAGAAAAAGGTTATGGGGTGTTTATCATCTAACAATAGTGCATACCTTTTTCTCCTTGTTTTCTTCTCAACTCCCGACCTGAAAAATATCAAAGGCTGAGATTTTTTGTTATCTGTCTAACTGTCTAGCGTATACCAATTTATATATATATATATATATATATATATATATATATATATATATATATATATATAGATGGATTTGGACTTGTTGCAATGCTTTCTGTTTTCATAGCTCATAACTTATCTCCATGTCACTCATCAGTCATCACCATATTGTGGTTTTTTTTATTGGATTATTTTTCCTCTTATTATCCATAAATTTGTTTAAAGCTGAGTTATCTTTTAAAATTTTGGTTGTCTTTTAATGGGTGATTGGCATCATGCCATGTGAAAATGGTGATTGCCATCATGCCGTGTGAAAAGTACCTTAAATTTTTTGGTCACATTACTAATTTCAGTCTGAAATATTTTTAGCTAAGAAGCTCATATTCTTAATTGGGAATGCAGGAGGCATTGAAATGGGTCACAGACCAGCCGTCTTGGAAAAGATCTGAAGGGAGGGATCATATACTACCTGTTCACCATCCGTGGTCTTTCAAATCTGTCAGGAGATTTATGAAGAAAGCCATTTGGCTTCTACCTGACATGGACTCAACAGGCAACTGGTTATAATTTCTCCATCGTTGTAGTGTATTTTGATGTTACATAGCTAGTAGGTCCCAGTTCCTGATTGAATTAACATTGTTTGAGTATGTGTATACCTATGCAGGTACAAGCCTGGACAAGTATATCTGGAAAAGGATGTGATTCTTCCATATGCTGCTAACGTGGATGTTTGTGATGCCAAATGCTTATCAGTAATAGAATCTCAAAGGAAGACTCTGATCTTCTTTCGTGGAAGGCTGAAAAGGAATGCTGTAAGTTGCATCTCCTTTGTTAAGTACAGCCATATGCTAACCTTTTTCATTTTTTCCTGAAGTGAGGTCCTTGCTAACTTGCATAATTGCTTATTGCTTCAATTATCAACCTCAGGGAGGAAAAATTCGGGCCAAACTTGTGGATGAACTCAGAAACAAAGAGGGTGTTATTATTGAGGAGGGAACTATTGGTCAGGCAGGGAAAAAAGCTTCTCAGGATGGCATGCGCAGGTAAGTTTTTTATTTCTTATGTTTTATGCTTCCTTCCTTCTGATTATAACATTGCCATAAGTGGATATGTATTTGACAAGGATCTTTTCTCTTTTACTCCAGCTCCATTTTCTGCTTAAGTCCTGCTGGCGACACTCCATCATCAGCTAGGTTGTTTGATGCTATTGTTAGTGGATGCATCCCTGTTATTGTTAGTGATGAACTAGAACTCCCATTTGAAGGATTACTTAATTACAATAAGGTATTCATCTTTAATTGTGTTGCAGCTTCCAGAGTTACCTTGTCTTGTGGCAAGAGTAGCGATGAATTTGCGCATTTTAGTTCTACAAATGCCATTGGTAGTATGTCCTAATGATACCTATTGAGTCTCTCTCCCTCTTGATCTTGCAGTAAGCAGGTGTGTCTTCATTTACCATTATTTTGTGCTTTTATTAGATTGTCGGGGCCATTGGCATTACGAACACCATGTAAGTGTTTCACTGCCTCAAAATAGGGACAGATTCGTGGAAAATTCACATGGTGTTCCTAATACCAAATAACCCTTTCATGAACTTGTTACATTGCCACAGACTGCATACAGAAACCTATGTAGATGATAACAACATTTGCGTTCAACTTAATAAGAAAGAACGTAACATGATTTCAAGAATCACGATGCGCATTCTGGGGTTCTTGTAGAACTGATTTTACGTAGCTTTGGGAGCTTGCTTAAGGGCTTAAGCCATTATTCTCTGTCAAAGGAAAAATAACTCAACTGATTTTATTGCTACTTTTGGGTTTATGCTAGTTTACATATCATCCCTATATTTGTCTGTCCTGACAAGGATTTTGATGTATATGCACATAGATGGCGGTATTTGTTTCATCACGTGATGCTTTACAGCCAGGCTGGCTTCTTGCACACTTAAAGGCTATTGATCCTAGTACACTCAGAGATATGCGTGTCAATCTTGCCCAGGTGCGTGTCTGGAAAACGGCCTTCATCATTACAAATGCATCCGAGTCTGCTTGTTTGATAATGCTATTAGGTATCATGGAGACATGCTGAGTTTGATCTATTTTTTTCACGTTTAGTCTGTCAGGCATTTTCTTTATTCAAGTCCAGCTCAACCATTGGGTCCCGAGGATTTGACCTGGCGAATGGTATTGGTCGTTTTCTTTCCTTTTTTTGTTTGGTTAACTTCATGGTGAAAACCAGAAACTGAATTGAATAGGCCAGGCTGTGGATTTAGTTATGCAATTCAACTGAATCTCTATTACTGACCAACAGATAGCTGGGAAGTTGCTGAACATCAAATTGCACATTCGTCGCTCCCAGCGAATGGTTGAAGGATCAAGGAACGTGTGCACGTGCGATTGCAGGGTAGGAAATCGTACTACGACCAATCCTCAGGACCCATAAAATGTAACTCACCAATACCATGGGCCTTGGGGCTGAGTTAGATTGACGTGTATTTTTTATTTTTTATTTTTTGGGGGAATGTTCGCGAATGTGAAATTCTTAATTCGAGCATTGTTTTCCCTTTTTTTTTGTACTGGTTCGCCGAACATGAAACCTAAGGAATGTTTGCCGTATTTGCAAGCAGGAGAGCGGTCAGCAACCTGACCTCCATATTTCATATGCTAGACTGGCTGGAAGGTTTGGGCTCACAGTGTATGTGTGTCTGGAAGAGATGGTGATATTCTTTGGTTTGCCATTCCAAGAGGCATGTTTGAAACGGTTCAATTTGATAACAGCATTCAGTTATTTATATACGTATACATAATTTAAGAGGGCTAGACTGCTCTAATTCGAATGGAAATTGCTGCACTCTGTATTTTTAAACAATTTCAAATACATGACCAAAATTAAAACGGTTTGAAACAGATATTGCTGAATTGGATGTGTTTGAAACGGATCAGTTTGTTCATTAAAATTTAGTTATTTATACACATAAGTACCGTTAAAGATGGTTAGGCTACTAGCAACGTTTGAGTCGGACATGTCAAAGAACAACCTGCTGGAGGTTCTGCCTCTGCAGATATCATACTTCCGTAACAAGGTCTTGTAAGAGACTATGCCTGTAACAGCCATATTCTGGTTCCACCTACCTCTCCCCTCCAGCCGATCTTGCAGTTCCAACGGATCCATATTTCTTTAACAGCCAGCTCTGTAACATCTGTTCAACAAAAGGGCGAAAAAAAAATAGTAATATTGATCAACTCACACTCTTTCTCGTGTGCGCACGCGAGTATCGGCGTGCGTGAAGTCCGTACGAAGTGTAAATATGTGCATAAATAGCTTGCTTGCTGACAAATGGAGAGGAGCAGGAAGGTAACAGGTAGGAAACAATAACAGGGGCAGGGAAATCAGGACAAATAAGACAGTAGAATGGAGTCTCATCTGCAGCAGGATTTCATCTATGGCAAAGAGCTCTAGAAGTGCGCGGGCTCCGCATGTGCCAAGGTAATATTACTTGTCACGTGCAAAATGCAAGCCACGGAAGATGTCCAGCCAGAGTGGAAGCAAAGATTTTCTTCAAACGCACCGGACGAAAAAAGAAGAGACAAGCGGCGATCGTCGATTTACTGACAAACCCTGCAAAAGTGAGAAAGAGCAAACCAACTGATAAGGAAAATAAACAAAATAACCACGCCCATTGACACGAATAAACGAATAGGATGAACAGAAACCCTGATTTTTGCCAATGCTGGAACCTGACTGGGTACATTTCTTTCGAAAAGCCGAAGCAATTGGAGAGAGAGGGAAAGAGGGACTCCGATAACTTCGACAGCCAGCCGTTGCAATTGACAGATTATTGGTCCTCTTTCTCCAGCTACCCGAACCTGCCTCTGCAATTTGCTGAGCCGGACAAAGCATTTTTTGCCGGCTTCCGGTGTCCCGCTGACTCCATAGTCGTAAGTCTATTCCGTCAGCGGCGGAATGTTCTTCATCGCGAAGAGGACGACGCGCGGAAAGATCAAGCCATGCTTGTCATACACCACCAGCTGCCAGAAGACGTTCGGCGAACAACTATGATTGATGAAGCGAGAGAGGTTGCCCGTTCTCCGAGCGTCGGCCACGATGGAAATAGCCCCCACATCCATGCCGGAACTCTGCGGCCTCGCTTCACCGATAACTTCATACGTGCCCTCCCACTCTAACGGCCTTGCAGTTGCACGTTCAGTATCGAACACGTACTCGTCGTCGCCATCGGTCCGGACATTCTCCCTCGTCGTTCCTTCACCTGCTAGTTCGCAGATGAAGGCGCCGGCGGGTATGAGATCCCAACTACGCAGCCCCCATCCTCTGTCCCGCGTTCTGAACACCTCGAAATGGAAATACAGACCCTGCTGAGAAACTCTGTTGGGACAGCCGTAGACGCACGAACAGCTGCTTCCGCACTCGATAACCACCGGCATCCGGCGAACCAGAGTTCCGTTGTCGGCATATGGAAACTCGTTGCCGTTGGCTTGAAAGCAACTGCACAATGCACCCGTCCTGGGCTTGCAAGCACGGGCCGGCCTGGATAAGCGGATGGAGACGGCATTTCGCAGTTTGCTGATGTAGACGAAAGGTGGCAGCTCGCGCTCATCATCCACGCCATTGACGACGCAGATCGGATTCGTCTCCCGGCCCATAGATATATCAGTAGCTAGTGCTTCATCTCTGCAAGATGGATTCTCCATCCATCTCTGCGTCATTTTCAATATCAGGCTGCCCAGAGTAGGCTGCCCTGGTAGCCTCACTAGCTTGCACTTATACACGTTGAAGCCCTCGCTGCTTTTCTCCATCCATGATTCCGTGATCTTGTACAGTCCGTCGTAGACGTACACCTTCTTGGTCATGTGCGTCGGGTCTTTGAATCCGCGGGTGACGCGGATTTCTACTCCCCTGTTCATGCTTCGGTCTAGCGCCAGGTTTCCTCTCTCTAGCTTCTGATCGTCGGGGATCTTCTTCCCATGGCCACTGTAAATGAGGACCTCCCCGTCGTCGACCTCGCCTTCATGGCCGCTGAACGTGACTATGCTTATGGCGACGGTGTCTTCCACTCCATTCAATTTGATCGTCGTGTAATCTATGCCTGCTTCTGCGGGCGAATGAAGTCCAATCATGGTCATCTCCGCACGGTAATAGTACATGTCGCCAACTTCCACTCCTGAAATCGTTCCTATGCGCTTCTCTTCGGTCAGTCGAAGCTTCTTATCCTTCATCTTTGCGGCGGCCTGAAGATGGGCGTGGAAGCTATTACGGCGGCGGTCGCCGTCCTTTTCGATCTCAGCCTCTTCTAGTTGGAGGTATTTCCGCCTTAGAGCATGGTAGACCATTAACGTCCTCTCCACAGACTCTCGATCGATAGCGGCCGCCTGGAAGATGAGTCTGACACTTCTGCTGGCGCTGCTGCTACCAGCTTCCTGTGTGTCACCGATCCTGAAATCGAATTTGCTAATAATGGAGTCAGTGATGTTGCCGACGCACCTTCTTTCGGTCGCCTGAGTTAGACCCAGACCGTGGCTCAAGTGCTCATAAGGCGCCTCTGTTCTGAAGTAAGATGAAGACGATGAAGCTGAAATGCCGGAAGGGGAAAGTATTGTTGGCACTTGTTGGGGCGTATGAATCCTATGGGGAGGAGACATATCTGATGCAGAAGGGCGGCCATGAGATAAGCTAAAGCTCGACAAGCCACGACCGTGATGGCATGGAGTTCTTAATACGTCTCGAGAAGACGCTGTGAAACCCGGAGTCCCATGGTCAGTTACAGGCATGTAGGAACCTTGTGGCACGGGAAGGCGACAACTCTGAGGCGGAGGGCTGCGAACCTGGTAGGGTCTCGCCTGGGGCCGGTCAAGTAAGCCACACCTATGGTCGTGCCTACCCCCAGGTTCCCCTCGGACTCAGCCTAAGACTTCCCTAACTAAATCAAATACAATCGAACTACCCAAGTCGGACAGAAAACCCCGACTTAAAAACCTAATGCAGAAGCGAATTTAACTATAACTTGAAACCAGCAAACCAAAAACCCAAATATAGAAAGAGGAGAAGGTACCGGCCAAGAGTGTCTTGGCAAAAGAGCTTCTCGGTTGCAGCCGTGTGAGGAAGGACTCCCGGGCGCTCCCGAGCGCGGGCGATGACGCGGCATGGTGTTGCCGACGACGCTGCCCAGGGGGGGGGGGCGCCGAGACTGCCGAAGACGTCGCTGCTGCCGCTGTCGAGGATGACGCCGAGGATCTGAAGACGGGCGTCAAGAAGGGACGGGATGCCGTCGAGGGCGCGGCTCGGTCGCCGCGACAGTGCCGAGGGGGGCGGGGAGCCGGTTAAGGCCGCGCCTACCTGCCTGTCTCCCGGATGTGGCTCGGCCACAGGCAACGGTGTTGCCGACGCGCGGGATGGCCGAGGGGCTGGCGACGCGACTAGCGCTGAAAGCTAGCGGTCGGCTGTGCCTAATCCTACCTAAGGCGAAGGTGGCTTGGTGCGGTAGGGCTCTATAGGACTCGCTGGTTTAGTCAAGGGAGGTTATGGTTGGGGTAGGCCAAGGGGTCATGTGGCTTAGGTGGGAGAAGAGGAACCTAGCTAGAAGGTGGGCTTGTTGGGGTGGTTCCGGTTGACTTGAGCCTAGGCTCACGGCCAATGGTCAAAGTTGACCAAGTGGCGGAGGGATCTAGGTAGGTGGGTCGAACCTAGTGGACCATAGGTGGGTCCGGGTCAAGTGGGTCAAGGGCCCCCCGAGGTAGGCTCGGGTGCACTAAGGGAAGGTTGACCAAGGGGTTTGGAGCCAGTTTCTGAAGAATTCCCAGATCCCAATTCACTCAAGCCAGTTCCAGATCCAGTTTGGCTTGGTTCAACCCCAACTGAAGGGCTAGGTTGGCGCACGAGGTCACTAAGCTAGGACGGTCAAGGGCTTGGCTGGTGATGCCAAGGAAGAGCGCCGATGGTTGCCACGTGGCGAGATGGATGGAGGAGGGAGCACACGATGGAGAAGGGTCTAGAAGCCAAGGACGAGCTCTTCCTTTTCTTCTCGTGGGGATGAGGTATCTCGTGAAAAGGGCCTTGGGCTTCGCCCAAGCAAGTCAAATGCCCAACGGTGGAGAGGTTGCCACGGTGAAGGGGAAGTACAAGAAGGTACAAGCAAGTACAAGGGGGATTTGCGAGGTGGGGAGAGTTCAAGGTGAAACAGATGGAGGAGAAGGAATAGAGGCTTCTAAAGGACAAAGGATGGGGTACTTGGGCACGTGAGGTGTCTAGTTTGGATGGTGGAGACAAAAGGAAAAAGGGGCTGACAAGAGAGGACAACAAGTACAAGGTACTTGTACTTGAGGGGACACCTTTCTCGTTAGAAGGAATGGAAGCTTCTAGCGAAAAGAGGAGGAGGTTTGGGCGATGGAGAAGTGGCCAGCAATGCCAAGGACGGTGTACTTGGGCAGGTGAGGTGTCGAGTGGATAGGGGGGTGATGAGGACACGTGGCAAGTGATGGACAGTCTAGATTAAAGGAGAGAGTTTACATGATTTTGACTTTCAAGGTCCAATATCGGGTGGGTCTCCTTTCTTCCATCGAATGACTTAGTTACTCTTCAAGGTTTGCCTTGCGCCTTATGAAGCTGGAGGGCAGGGAGGTCCACCATCACCGGAATCCATGGTGGTCACCGGAAAACACAGAGGTCGCCGAAAATCTTCTATTTTCCGGCGAGGCTTGTTCGAACACTTTCAACGGGCCAAACTCGCCCAAATTTATATATTTTGCTCCTTGGAAGATGGCGATGCCAATGGGACAACTCTTAAGCTTAAAACATGGCCCGGAGGGGCACTTGCCTTTATATTTCTCTTGCTGGAATCGACATTGTCATCTTGAGAACCGGTGGTATAGTTTTGCCTATTTCTCCTTGTTCAACCGTCGGTTTTCTCCCGAAATGGCTAGGGATAATCTCCCGGTTGCAGGGAAGACTTCTAGCAATGTGGATTGTGCTCCCAAGGTGGGTTCACCGCCGGAGGTGGGACCGGGCTCTCGGAACCGCCGAGGGCCAAGTGGTCTCCTTTGGTCGACTTTTTCAAAGAATCACTATTTCAACACATACTTTGTATCTTCCTCAAACATGAGACTAGCCTTTCAAGCCATAGATATTGAGGACGGAGGAGGTCCTTTGCTGCACATTTGCAAGCCTTTTGCTTGCTGGTTTCGTGCCTTAACTTTTCTTCAAACCGAGGATCGCCAAGGAGATCGTGAGACAAACTCGATGGAGATCTCTTGCTCTTAGCTTGAGGGATAGAACCCGAGAATAAAAGAAGCTCTTGAGACGCGTAAGATAGGTTTTAGAATAGATTTTCAGCCGTGGGAAGAGACTCCAAACTCTCGGGTGTTCACCGAGGGACTGAACTCTACCTTAAGCCAAAACTCTAAACTAAAATCACTCAACGTGTTGCTCACCAACTAGCTAGTATTCTCACGGTACTAACCTTTTCTCTTGCTACCTTGGAGTCGCTTGCTGCCATAGCTTGGTTGGCCGAACGCGTACAGCCTTTTCGGGAAGAAACCAGCCTCTCAACCTTCTTGTTTTTGAGAAGGAAGGCACCGATCTTCTTCAACTTGCTCGTGGGGTAATCTTCGTGGACCGTTTGGAGACGCCGCGCGCCGGAGCTTGCTGCTATCCTTAGGCCATGATCCGTAGGTCGAAGGGGAAGGGGAAAGACAAGAAAACAAGGACGATGAGAAGAAGAGACCTTCGGTTGACAAGAGTGATGAAGCCGATCTTCACCTTGGGGTCGGAAAGGTAGAAGACGCCAAAGGAGATGACGCTAGGATGGGGAGATACCTTGAGGACGAGTGGAGGAAGGAGAATGCGCCATGGAGGTAAAGGGGACGCCAAGGGAGGAAGGAAGACACCACCGCGGGAGAGAGGTGAGCCGAGGGAAAAGAGAGAGAATGGGGCCTCCGCCCAACACCACACTTTCCAAACTTCAATTCTTCATTCTTTTTTTTTTCCCAAATCAAATGATTTACAAGTATTTATAGTGCTGGAATAAAACGGATCTAAACATGTGATCCGGATCTCAAAGCTTTAAACAAATTACATAATCAAATGGCGCAAAAGCAAATACAAAAGCAAATTGCGCAAAATCAAACTCCTAAGTCCTAACTCGATCCTCCTCTTGCCCGATTACGAATTGGACATTGATTTGGATCGGGATTCACCTAGAGTCACCCTAGGTCGGCCCTAAGAGACCAGGTTCGAACACACCATGGGTGGACTTGAACAAAACCGAGCTAGACCCACCCCTTTGGATTTCAGAAGCCTCGCTTAGAGCCGTTGCAATTGCGCCCGCACCACCCTCTGCACCAACTCCAAGCATGTTTGAACCGGTTGGACCTAGCTGCTTCACAGCTCCCGCTCCTCCCTCTTGACCCATGCTAGGGTCATCTTGACTTAGCTTGGTCTGAACCGAGTGAAGGGCGGCCTTGCCCCGCCCTCTGGGACTGCTTTCGGCCACATCCTTGGCCGTTCTAGGCCAATTTGAAGGTTGACCCGTATCAGATCCACCCTCCTTAAATCGAGCTTGTTCCCAAGCTCGTTGTGAACTTGTTTCTTGGTGGCTCTGACCTACACAGTCATCTTTCACCTTGTGTTTCTTTCCTAGTCCATAGTCTCTGGGTAACACCTTCAATGAGTTCCTAAGTTGGAGGAAACATCTTCTTGGGCCTCTCGAATAAACCTTGAACGTGGCCCTTTTTAATCTGAGTTTAGCTATGGTCAACGTGTGTGGACCATAGTCTCGAGGTAGCTGTCCAATTTGCTTCATTGGTTGCCCAAGCAACCTTTCATCATTCTGAATCCCATTCCTTGTCATGGCTTTACCAAGGTCATGTGGTTGCCACTTTCTACCACCATGTTGTAGTGACTTTTGCACTTGTTTAGGACCATACTCTCTTGGGAATTGCCCTATATCCCTCTTTTGCAGCCCTTGTAGCTGCTCTGTAGCGCCCTCTTGATGTGCGAGGGTCTTCCCTCTGTCGTGTTCTCGCCATAGGCGCCCACCTGCTTGTAATACTTGTTGGTTGATGATGTGGTCTTTCTGCCTACAATTACTCTGTACTGCCCATTGTGCCTTAGGTGCACTCATGTTGTTGGAGTCATTTGAGGTTGGTGACTCCGACTTGTAATCCTCAAATGAACTCAAAGGGTTCCACATCTCTTCATTGCAATTTGGTGAATCTGAGTTCTGGAATGCTCTCCATCTTCCCGGGTAGAGCTTTTCATTCTTATTTTTGTGATTCACCTCTCCATTTTGTTGTTGTCCACCCTCCTTAAGATGTGTCGTCTGTTGTTGTAAGAGAGAATGGGTGGACAAAGATCTTTCCTTGTTCGCAAACGATTCAATGTGCCCACTCTTAACCATTGGGCCTTCACGATTCCCTTCGGATCTTCTTGAGGAGCCTTATATTGGTTGAACGATGGTCGTGGCTCCAAAGTAATAGTGCGATCACCATCAGAACTGCACAAGAAATCATCTTCGAACTCAGAGAAGAATCCTGCTAATTCCTCTTGCACTTCCTCTTGCCACTTTTGGATGCAACGAAGCTTAGCATGTTGGTTACAATCATTCATCTCAAGAGAGGCTAACCACGTATCCTCGCTCTGTGGATGATTCTGACAAGAGGGTATTCCTTCGAGTGGCTCCACCCATGGTCCAATTCCTTGGTCTTGGTGTGAGCACTTCTCGTGGAAAGCTAACTCTTGGGTTGCTTGTAGTTGTAACTCTTTCACAATTTGTGAGCAGTCAGTTGAACCTGCTCTACCCTCCTTATGATCGCCTTTCCTTCTACAGTGGAGGGATACGATGGATGTTTCTCACTTTGCTGGCAGGACTCTTTATCTCTGTCTATTTCCATGGGATCATTGGAGTCAATGCTGCTGGTATCTTCTTCGACACTCCCATTGTCTCTAAGGTTGAGATCTTCTTGAAACTGACAACGGATGAACTCCACCTTGTATTCTGGCTGTATGATCTCAAGAGGTTGAGGCTCACTTGATTCTCCCACTTCCATCATGTTGGGTGAAGCTAGAGATGGACAAACTAAAGATTCTCCTTTGTATGTATCTAATGCTTGGTTGGGACTAGATACGCCCTTTATACTTGTTGAAATTAACGCTCTTTCTTCCTGTATCTCTAAAGAATCTTTACTAGGAACAGTTTCTTTTATAGATTCGCACTCTTGACACTTGTTTTTTATTTCAGCCAATAATTCGTTGGTAGTCCATGTCCTCAATGACTCTCCATCGTCTAAGTTGTGGGGTGGCTCTTCCAATGTAGCTTGGTCATGAACACCTTTGCCCTTGAGGCTCTTGTTCGGCACTTCACGTTTGATTGTCTCTACCGCTTCGTGCCTTTCTTCTCTCTTGTTCCCCCTGCTTCATCCTTTTCCTTAGGTTGGTAATTGGTCGGAGGGACTTCAGGTTTTTGAGTAAGGCCTTTAGTTGAGTAGGCTTTGCGGTAGGCTTTGGTGTTGCCTGTTTTCCTCGGAGGTGGTTGTGACACCGCACTCATGATGCCTTGGTTCTTGCTTCTGTTTCTTTTGCTCATGTGCTCCGTGCAAGGTGGAGGAGTAGTTGGCCCGAGCTGCTCTTTGCTCTTCATATTGGTCGAAACCATGCCCTTGGACGTGTTACTCCCTAACTCTACGTGAGGCTTCTCTTGTTTCCACTTGTCCAATATCTCATCTATCTTTGAGAGTGCTTTCTGTCTCAGCTCTTTAAAGTTGGAAGATGCACTTATCAGGTCATTTCTTACAGGTTCCTCTATTTGTTGGACGGGTTTGGGTGCTGGGATTTCTTCCAACACAAATTTTCGGCTCATGTCTCCTATTTGAATCACCTCACCTGTGTAAACATGTAGAAACTCACCCAGATGGACTACTCTTCTTGCAGCTCTAAGTCGACCCAATCTGGTCCTACTGGTGATCCTAATGTGACGGGTCACCTTGTCCACTTCAATCACACATTGATAACCCATTACGCTGACATCTTGTAGAATGATGTCGCATCTTGGGTCTTGCCCAATCAAGAAACTGATGAACCGTGGGCCGTAACTCCAATATTCTTTGTGGACTAAAATCTTCTCTTCCACAAGTTTTCCATAAGAATAGGTGCTATAAACTAAATCAACATCTAAACTTCCGGAATATGCATCTTCTTCCATCATTCTTGTCTTTTCTAAAATCAAAACAAATCATTCTTTTTTTCCAGAGAAGCCGGTCAACTCAATCAAAGAGTACCAAATCCGAAAACTATAGAAAAGCAAACTTAAAATAAAAAAAAAAAACTAAACTCTGAATCACACACTAACTAGAACACTAAACTTGAAACTGCCCAGCGGATGATCTCAAAGTAATCGAATCTGTCAATCTCCTTTCAGAGGATGCCGCGGGAGGGTGCTGACTCCAAGGAGGCTCTGATACCAAATTGGTAGGGTCTCGCCTGGCGCCGGTCAAGTAAGCCACGCCTATGGCCGTGCCTACCCCCAGGTTCCCCTCGAACTCAGCCTAAGACTTCCCTAACTAAATCAAATACAATCGAACTACCCAAGTCGGACAAAAAACCCCGACTTAAAAACCTAATGCGGAAGCGAATCTAACTATAACTTGAAACCAGCAAACCAAAAAACCAAATATAGAAAGAGGAGAAGGTACCGGCCAAGAGTGTCTTGGCAAAAGAGCTCCTCAGTTGCAGCCGTGTGAGGAAGGACTCCCGGGCGCTGCCGAGCGCGGGCGATGACGCGGCATGGTGCTGCCGACGACGCTGCCGAGGAGAGGGGGGGCGCCGAGACTGCCGAAGACGTCGCTGCTGCCGCTGTCGAGGATGACGCCGAGGATCTGAAGACGGGCGCCAAGAAGGGACGGGATGCCGTCGAGGGCGCGGCTCGGTCGCCGCGACAGTGCCGAGGGGGGCGGGGAGCCGGTTAAGGCCGCGCCTACCTGCCTGTCTCCCGGATGTGGCTCGGCCACGGGCAACGGTGTTGCCGACGCGCGGGATGGCCGAGGGGCTGGCGACGCGACTAGCGCTGAAAGCTAGCGGTCGGCTGTGCCTAATCCTACCTAAGGCGAAGGTGGCTTGGTGCGGTAGGGCTCTATAGGACTGGCTGGTTTAGTCAAGGGAGGTTATGGTTGGGGTAGGCCAAGGGGTCATGTGGCTTAGGTGGGAGAAGAGGAACCTAGCTAGAAGGTGGGCTTGTTGGGGTGGTTCCGGTTGACTTGAGCCTAGGCTCACGGCCAATGGTCAAAGTTGACCAAGTGGCGGATGGGATCTAGGTAGGTGGGTCGAACCTAGTGGACCATAGGTGGGTCCGGGTCAAGTGGGTCAAGGGCCCCCCGAGGTAGGCTCGGGTGCACTAAGGGAAGGTTGACCAAGGGGTTTGGAGCCAGTTTCTGAAGAATTCCCAGATCCCAATTCACTCAAGCCAGTTCCAGATCCAGTTTGGCTTGGTTCAACCCCAACTGAAGGGCTAGGTTGGCGCACGAGGTCACTAAGCTAGGACGGTCAAGGGCTTGGCTGGTGATGCCAAGGAAGAGCGCCGATGGTTGCCACGTGGCGAGATGGATGGAGGAGGGAGCACACGGTGGAGAAGGGTCTAGAAGCCAAGGACGAGCTCTTCCTTTTCTTCTCGTGGGGATGGGGTATCTCGTGAAAAGGGCCTTGGGCTTGGCCCAAGCAAGTCAAATGCCCAACGGTGGAGAGGTTGCCACGGTGAAGGGGAAGTACAAGAGGGTACAAGCAAGTACAAGGGAGATTCGGGAGATGGGGAGAGGCCAAGGTGAAACGGATGGAAGAGAAGGAATAGAGGCTTCTAAAGGACAAAGGACGGGGTACTTGGGCATGTGAGGTGTCGAGTTTGGATGGTGGAGACAAAAGGAAAAAGGGGCTGACAAGAGAGGACAACAAGTACACGGTACTTGTACTTGAGGGGACACCTTTCTCGTTAGAAGGAATGAAAGCTTCTAGCGAAAAGGGGAGGAGGTTTGGGCGATGGAGAAGTGGCCAGCAATGCCAAGGACGGTGTAATTGGGTAGGTGAGGTGTCGAGTGGATAGGGGGGTGATGAGGACACGTGGCAAGGGATGGACGGTCTAGATTAAAGGAGAGAGTTTACCTGATTTTGACTTTCAAGGTCCAATATCGGGTGTGTCTCCTTTCTTCCACCAAATGACTTGGTTACTCTTCAAGGTTTGCCTTGCGCCTTATGAAGCTGGAGGGCAGGGAGGTCCACCATCACCGGAATCCATGGTGGTCACCGGAAAACACAAAGGTCGCCGGAAATCTTTTATTTTCCGGCGAGGCTTGTTCGAACACTTTCAACGGGCCAAACTCGCCCAAATTTATATATTTTGCTCCTTGGAAGATGGCGATGCCAATGGGACAACTCTTAAGCTTAAAACATGGCCCGGAGGGGCACTTGCCTTTATATTTCTCTTGCTGGAATCAGCATTGTCATCTTGAGAACCGGCGGTATAGTTTTGCCTATTTCTCCTTGTTCAACCGTCGGTTTTCCACCGAAATGGCTAGGGATAATCTCCCGGTTGCGGGGAAGACTTCTAGCAGTGTGGATTGTGCTCCCAAGGTGGGTTCACCACCGGAGGTGGGACCGGGCTCTCGAAACCGGCGAGGGCCAAGTGGTCTCCTTTGGCCGACTTTTTCAAAGAATCACTATTTCAACACATACTTTGTATCTTCCTCAAAAGTGAGACTAGCCTTTCAAGCCATAGATATTGAGGACGGAGGAGGTCCTTTGCTGCACATTTGCAAGCCTTTTGCTTGCTGGTTTCGTGCCTTAACTTTTCTTCAAACAGAAGATCGCCAAGGAGCTCGTGAGACAAACTCGATGGAGATCTCTTGCTCATAGCTTGAGGGATAGAACCCGAGAATAAAAGAAGCTCTTGAGACGCGTAAGATAGGTTTTAGAATAGATTTTCAGCCGTGGGAAGAGACTCCAAACTCTCGGGTGTTCACCGAGGGACTGAACTCTACCTTAAGCCAAAACTCTAAACTAAAATCACTCAACGTGTTGCTCACCAACTAGCTAGTATTCTCACGGTACTAACCTTTTCTCTTGCTACCTTGGAGTCGCTTGCTGCCATAGCTTGGTTGCCCGAACGCGTACAGCCTTCTCGGGAAGAAACCAGCCTCTCAACCTTCTTGTTTTTGAGAAGGAAGGCACCGATCTTCTTCAACTTGCTCGTGGGGTAATCTTCGTGGACTGTTTGGAGACGCCGCTCGCCGGAGCTTGCTGCTATCTTTAGGCCATGATCCGTAGGTCGAAGGGGAAAGGGAAAGACAAGAAAACAAGGACGAGAAGAAGAAGAGACCTTCGGTTGACAAGAGTGATGAAGCCGATCTTCACCTTGGGGTTGGAAAGGTAGAAGACGCCAAAGGAGATGACGCTAAGATGGGGAGATACCTTGAGGACGAGTGGAGGAAGGAGAATGCACCATGGAGGTAAGGGGGACGCCAAGGGAGGAAGAAAAACACCACCGCGGGAGAGGGGTGAGCCGAGGGAAAAGAGAGAGAAAGGGGCCTCCACCCAACAGCACACTTTCCAAACTTCAATTCTTCATTCTTTTTTTTTCCCCAAATCAAATGATTTACAAGTATTTATAGTGCTGGAATAAAACAGATCTAAACATGTGATCCATATCTCAAAGCTTTAAACAAATTACATAATCAAATGGCGCAAAAGCAAATTGCGCAAAATCAAACTCCTAAGTCCTAACTCGATCCTCCTCTTGCCCGATTATGAATTGGACATTGATTTGGATCGGGATTCACCTAGAGTCACCCTAGGTCGGCCCTAAGAGACCAGGTTCGAACACACCATGGGTGGACTTGAACAAAACCGAGCTAGACCCACCCCTTTGGATTTCAGAAGCCTCGCTTAGAGCCATTGCAATTGCGCCTGCACCACCCTCTGCACCAACTCGAAGCATGTTTGAACCGGTTGGACCTACCTGCTTCACACCTCCCGCTCCTCCCTCTTGACCCATGCTAGGGTCATCTTGACTTAGCTTGGTCTGAACCGAGTGCAGGGCGGCCTTGCCCTGCCCTCTGGGACTGCTTTCGGCCACATCCTTGGCCGTTCTAGGCCAATTTGAAGGTTGACCCGTATCAAAACCATTGGACTAGGAAAAGTTGGCGTCGGAGAAATGGTACGGGGATGGTAGCGTGCGGGATCCTGAGTTCGCCAACCAAGCAGTAGACAGTTAAAGGGACGGTCAGCCATGAAATTATAATAGGAAGGCATGCGCATTGTCATGCAGCTAACCCCGTCCGATGGAGGCTGCGGGCGCAGGGGACGAACATGTGGTGATGATGAAGCGGGGGCGGCGGTCGGCGGAGGTGACGAGGATGAAGCGGGGACGGCGGCCGACGCAGGTGGTGAGGATGAACTGGGGACGGCGGTTGATCCAGGTGGTGAGGATGAAGCCGGAAGGGCGGGCAGGCAGTTCGATCCTTTCGGCTCCATTGTAGCTCAAGTAGAAAGTTGCACTACCTCTTGTCCTTTACCACAAAAGTAGATACGGTGCAGTGAATGTTCAGCAAGACCTGGACCCGATTGGAAAAGCAAGCAAGCAAAAGCGACAACTACGAGAGGAGAAATACATGAAGCTTGAGGATGACTTTGAATTGCAAACTAGGAAGATCGAAACACCGGTAAAATATGTTCGTCAGTGATGGAACGAGGTCGATGATGGAGATTCATAGATGAGAAGGTGAAAAAAGAAGCAACGAAACGAAACCATGCAAAAACCTCAAGCATCTTCTCCTCTCGTAAAGGGCATTAATGCTTCCAAGATTATGTCAGAAACGGAACAGAATCAATGGACGGTCGTACCGAGCGAAGCAGCAGCCACAAGACGAGAAAGAAAACAGGGAGGAGGATGAAGAGGGAACCAGAAATCGCCCATCTCATGCAAAATGAATCGAACAATGAAACGATGGCAACCACGGCGAAACGACGGGTCAGAGCGCGCCTCTTCAGACGAAAGCGCTTCATTTGTTATCTAACTTGAGTTAAATAACAAATCAAACTGCTTCAAAAGAATTGGACATAACAAAGATTAATATTGGATTTAAAAATCAGAATGGACTCTCATTTAATTGACATCCAATCAGATTCAAATTTGGATCTAACTTTTAAATAAATAATGTATATCCAGTATCCAATTCTTTTACATTTTTAAAATAACCTAAATTCAATTCAAAATCCGATGTGAATATAAGAATCAAATTTCAGATTTGGATGGCTTTTCTTTCTTCATATTGGAATCTGAATCTAAACATGTAAATTAAAAAAAAAAGGATGAATACTACTAAGGGTACGCACATTGAAGAAAGATGAATTTAGTTGAAATCATATTTAACGAAGTAAATTACCTTATAAAAAATCAACTAGTCACCCACGTATATGTGAGCACGCATTATATAATGTGCTGAAAAAAAAAATTAAATTCTTCTATACACATATATGAAACAAAAAATTATTACCACTTTCTCGATCGACTATAAAATTGGAATCTTATGCTTTGATGATTTTGTCAAAATTTCTCTCATTTTGCTATTTTAATTAAAAAAGCATGAGCAAAAGCAAAACCTAGGTTTAGTCACCTGTTATCAGCCTTGACAATCAATTGATAGTCTCGAACTAAACTGCATAAAAATGTGTTTTAGGAAATCCTCAGTTTAAACAAATTAAGGATCTCAATAGCATTGCTTTCTGTTGAAAACCAAAGATTTAAGCTTGGATTGAGTAGGAAGAGGGAAGCAGTCCACCATAATTCCATGAATTTGAATTTGAGGTCACCACTGATATCAGTGGCCACACTTAGTAATCTGCTTGAATTCTTTTCTTGTCTGATCATCCTAGTTGGGATATCAGACTCAAAATTTGGATCTGGTTATTAGTCTGCACGCCAAATTCGAGAGTGGTTTGTATTCGGATTCAAATGTTTGCAGTAAATCGGCCAAATAAATCGATTCAAAATCAGACTAGTAATTGGAATCAATAAATTAATCCCAAAAATTATGTCATGTTACACAACGTAACATTAAGAAAACAAGCCCCCGAAAAAAGAAAAATCACTGAACAGGGTCTTCCAGAAGCACGGACACAAACAGCAAAACTATATAACTAACACAAATTCTTTCTTCAAATCTGTCAGACCAAAAAAACAAATGCAAAAAATTTCTTGACAGTTTGCAAGCTGTCCATATCTTCGATCTGCGGCTCTTCCTTTATTCTATATTTCTTTTTCCTCCTTCAAATAATCCAATAACAGAACATCAGTACAATTAGTCATGGTGAAAATTCTTCTCCATCTGCACAGATGATTCTCAACCACACATTGCCTCCTTCAACTTTCATCTACATTCTGGGATATATTTATACCACATTAACTGCAAATGTAGTCCTGACTACATGCGCACCATCTGACCATGTTATGGAACCAAACTGATATCCTGTCTCTGCGCCCTTGACAGTGAACTCTGCATCATATGACAATCTTGTGGCGTTTGCAGAGAAGATGAGCTTCTGTGGTGTTACTTCAACGCTCAATGAATTGGGAGCCTCCACAGTGACTGTATAAATGGCATCAACGCTGGGACCAACATTGGTCAGTGTCCTAGAGGCTCTCCTAGTGGTGAAATTTTGCCTCTGGAGCTTGCTGATGGAAATGGAGGGATAGTTGAGATTGGATATCAGGATTTCAGAGGAGTTGCTTGGGCAACTGTAGTTGGTGCCTGAGATGGATGAGATCTGAGCATGTGAGTAGCCATAGTAGCAGAGGAAGTCGAAGTGGTCATGAGGATGTGTTTCATAGACCAGGCCAGGATCAAGGGCTCTGGTTGGATGTATTTCTCCAGAGCCAGCGTCAAGTGGGGTAGCAGACATTCCTGAAGTGTTCGTTACTTGCTTTCCAATGTTGTTGATTGTTGAGGCTGCAATCATGCAAACACATTTGAAAAGTTAGGAACTGAGAAAGATGCAAACAGATCAGATCTGGGGCTGATCACAATAAATCTGAATCAAAATCCATAAATTAATACAAGCAATAGATCGAAGCTTAATGAGGTTGGCTGAATCCAGGCCTGAAAAGTCTGGCAAAATGGATTTGTATAGATTTGATTTTGACCAAGAGCAGAACCCCATGAATCTGTCTTAATAGAATATTCAGAATTCACTTTTGCACCTTAGCTTAGAATTCCTGTTCTGATAATTGAAATGGTAATCTGAGTGATAGTTGAGAGATTGTTCGGTAAAATCAGTGTGATTAAGTAAAATTCTGATAAATAAATTGTTAACAGCTACAGAAGAATGGCAGGCTCTACTGGTTGTCTGACCATGCAAAGCAATCATAATTAGGAAATATTGTGAATTATACGAGTGACAATTAAGAGCAAATCATGGCATAAAACCAAGCATTAAAGTAAAAAAGTGTCTCCACCTGTTGTCATGAGTGCAGACTTGATCATGGAGGAGGTCCAGTGAGGATGAGCAGCCTTGATGGAGGCAGCTGCACCGGTCACATGGGGGCAAGCCATGGACGTCCCAGACTTGATTGCAAACATGGAGGCCTTCTTCCCCGCCGGAACTTGTCCCGTCATGTTTGTTGGAATAACAGACGCCAATATGTTTACTCCTGGTGCTACAACATCCGGCTGTAAAATTTTCAAGAGAAAAGCCAGAATTTATGTAGAGATATAAATGATTTGAGACTTCAGATTAACAAATTGCATTTCAAATCATATATAAAATTCTCAAATAAAGTCTCAAGATTGTTATAAAGTATTCTATCTCAATCAACTAACTTTTCACGTAGAAATAACCAGATTACAGGTCATGAGCAGCAAAAAATTAAGGAGATCTTTCTTGTTAAAATATTTTTGTTCATCAAAGCTACAAGTTTCTTTCTATTCAAGAGTTCATATGGTTGGTGCCATTAAATAGTAATAAATTTTTGAAGCATATAGACCAAATGTTGTCCAGTTGATCTATGTTAAATTTATGCATAATTATTAGAAAAAATAGAGAAAAGAGATTAAAAAACTTATCTTGTTTATCTGTTTGATTTGGCCTTGGTCAATTGGACAGTAATTCTATCTCAAGTTTTTGGATCTTTTTGTGTTATTCCCTCATATCTTATAAATTTCAAAATGCAAAAAACAAGACCAATATAAAAATTATTGAATTTGAATGGTATAATTTGAATATTCTTTTATCATACAAGGAGTAAGACAAATGGAGCAAAGATAATAAATGCATAAAGGGGTTATATTATTATATATGAGAGTAGACCTTGAGGATGGACTGAGTGAGGCCGCCGGGACCACGAGAAGAGAAGTAGGCGACCACCGGCGCTGGCCTCACGCCTGGCACGCCGACGCTCGTCAAGATCGACGCTCTCGGCTTCCTGTCATTTCCAACAATGCGAAGCAGGGGACACAAGAAAAGATCACTGTCACGACTTTTAACGACGTGATAAATTTATACGCGAATTCTGCGTCTCGCTGCTCCCCACGACGAAAGGCAATATATATATATATACAAACAAAAAATTTGTAACATTTTTGTTTAAAGGGGCTTAAATACATTTTGAATAAAATGTAAATGTATATTATATAAAATTTCACAAAAGCATAATGCATTTTGAAAGGAGAAGTTTCGTGTATCTTGTCTCGACCCAGTCCTAATTAATCGTGTTCATATGACTTAGATTTTGATCATGATGATAAATAGCTGTCCTATGTTTGGATGTCCCGCAGAGATTGGTAAGAGAAAATAAAACATTTTATCATTTTGTTTAATTGGCAGGAGACATTTATTGACCTCCTTGGAGAGGAAAAAGATACCATTCTTGATAGGAGCTCGCTGAAAATCTTTTGGGCCAATATTTGTAAAAAATTTCAAACGCCTACGTGGGGCTAACAAACACTAGAAAACGTTTTAAATAAGTATTTGTTTGTTTCATAATGTGTCATATACGGCCTTTAAAAAAAAATCAATCGGAGCTCGGACCTTTTTCCAAAGGAAAACTTTATCCAGCGGATGTCATCACGTATTATGAGTCTTGCGTCTGTCCGCGAAGTGAAGGTAAAATAGGAGCATACCTGGTGCTATTTATGTAGGCAAGAATCTGGTTTCCAACCGAGCTGTTGACTTCGATAAATGGAAAATCTCCGGCATCCAATGCCGATGACTTCGATTGCTGGTCGACGAATATCATACCCTTGGCTCCAAGGGATTCGACAACCAGCTTTTTCACCTTTCTGGTCACAATTGGATCGTCCTCCAGGCACACCACTATTTTTCTAGCCGCCTTGGCTGCGTTCAGGGATCCAGGATAACAATTCCTACGTTATAAACAAACACGACACAATTACGAAAGTCCCTTCCATGCACGTACCGGCTATACTGCACCTAAAAATGTACATTCTATAGTTCATGAACTTGTTGCCACTAAGTCCAAGATCTTCCTTCTCTCTCTATCCATGTATATATTTCTACTACCAACATGAAAACTTTAGCCAAGTATATATATATGAGAGAGAGAGAGAGAGAGACCTTGCTTCTTCACGTGAAGAGGGGCTGACGGGGATGTCGCCGGCGAACACCAGAGGCCACAGTCTTGAACGGTTGAGCTTCGAGAAACTTATCGCAGAGCCCTTTGCAGAGGGAAAAGGAAAACAGAGATGAGTTGTCGAGATCATGACCTTGAAATCGTGTCCTAAGAAATTTCAGAAGTGACTGGATCTTTACTATCTCTTGATGTGGATCGTGGACTTGGACTCAAAACGGAAACAGGGTTTGACATCTAATATAAAAATGAACCAGGAAGGGCAATATCAAGTTTAGTATTTCATGGATATGGATATAGATTTGGATCTACGAAATTTGCACTGCATTCTCCTCTTCCTATCACACTATCAGTATCTCCGGATCCGGTATCGGTGTCTTAGTTACGGATCCGACACATTTGGTGCGACGATGACGGCGACTTATACCTGAAAGGTTTGTCCGTTCCTGAGGACGACGGTGGACTGGAAATCCCGATCGATGGTGGAGGCGCCGACGGTGAAGATCCAGGGCGCGGAGTTCACCACACTGAAGGGGAAGGGCCCGTCGTTTCCGCCGGAGCAGACCACGAGCACTCCCCTCTGCGTCGCGTGGAAGGCGCCGATGGCGATGGGGTCGCTGACGAAGTCCATTTGGAAGACGGAGCTGATGCCGATGGAGATGGAGATGATGTCCACCCCGTCCCTGACCGCATCGTCTATCCCTTTCAGCAGATCCGCCCCGGAACACCCCTCCTCCGAACACGCCTTATAGATTGCCAGCCGGCTTGTCGGCGACCCGCCCCTGGCCGCTCCCAGCCCCAGCCCGTAGTAGCTCGCGTTGTGCACGATGCTGCCAGCCGCGGTCGACGCGGTGTGGCTTCCGTGCCCCACCGTGTCCCTGGGCGAGCTCATCAGCGTACTCGACCCGTTTGACTCTGAGACTTTTGCGACACCAAATGAGTTATAATACCGAGCACCGATCACCTTCCTGAGTCGAAGTTCACCCATCAGTACTGTAGATATCTGATTTTAAATTAGAGCATAAATTTCAAACCTGTTGCAGTTGGATGTTTTGTAGTCACGCCCTTCCATGCACGTTCCTTTCCATCTTGATGGTATCGGCCCAAGCCCCGCGTCATTGAAACTCGGTGACTCGGGCCAAATTCCTAACATACGCCACGAGAGCAGGTGAACAGGTTAAGGACTACTAAAAGAGAACATTATGTTCTTGAAACACACAACAATTTTACAATATAGTTTTCAAGAATGCTATGCTTTTATTTTAGAAAATATGATCTAATTACTTGCTTCTAGCGTTCGATTGCTTGATTTAGGAACGATATCCATTACTGCATCATGCTTCTCAAAATAAGTACATAACATGTGTTTTAAGAACCAACTCCCGTCTAAAAGCAACAGTAGTTTGTAGAACGGAATCTCTTCTTGAACAAGTTTGTAAGCAAGGAATAAGGTGTTGGAAAAGGACCGTGGTGTTCTGTTTTTTCGCATCTCTCTAGTGTGTAATTGAACCAAGATTCTTGGGATGCTCATAAAATATCTCCAAAGGGCAAGGTGATCAAGGGGATTCCTTTGATTTTGGATAATGTTAGTTGACTGTAGTGTGGGGCTTTCTCATTTTTTATGTCGGCAGATCAAATTTAGATCCATATCCAGTATAATTTCAAATCTGGTTTTTTTTTTTTTTTTTTTTTTATTTTGGCAATCAGATTCATAAGAAGCAAGTTCATCACGGAAGCTACAACCGGTCGGCTAAATACACAAACCGAAGACCGGCCAAGTGCAATTCAATTTCATGAAGACATGAAAAGACATGTTCGCCCCTTCTATTTTATCGTCTTGTATGGTGTTACCTGGGGTCAATTTGGTCACATCCTTAAAAAATAAAAGGCAACTGTGTGCTTTCAAGACCAATCTAGGTTCTGCCTACATTTTTTTTTCTAATGTTTACTTAGAGAAAACCATTTTTGGAGGAAGACCTTCAAGGCCATACCATTATACCAATAGCCAAGTCTGAAAAATTCGCGCCTTTAATAATACTCAAATTTGATGGGGCACTTATATAAAGATAAATATTTAAGATTCTCATTTAAAAATAAAACTTTTAAAAGACGGGGTCTCATTGGGTTGTAAACTACCTTACGACTAATAAGCTACGCCCTTTGAAGCGTTTATTGCACGGTCCAATGCTGGTGAAAGCTATGTGGCACCACCACAAGTGCAACAACAAAAGGTTGTGTACTTAAATTTCATATGTTCTTTGGTTTTCGAATGGAGGTTGCCCAAACCAAACGCCTTCCACTGTGTTTGAATGGCAAGAGTATGTCTGAGACAAAAAGTCCGAGTCACGCCTCCTTCTCCATCATTCAGACACATCTCTCGACGTACTTAACAGAATGAGCCTTCTCTTAATTTTCTAAAGGGATGGAGAATTCAAACAGAGTATGGGAACAAACAGCGACGAGTTCAAAATAGTGCTGGTTAATTCCGTCTTGTGAAACAAATAATATTCTCCGGATCAGGATTCACCTGTATCGATCATTCCGATTATTACGTCCCCATTTACCGGTGCTGTCGCCGGCTTTGCCCCCACCTCGCCGGACGCGGCTTGCAAGAAGTCCCATGAACGTGTCGTATGAAGTTTAAGAACTGGATCAGGGAAAACCGATACGATTCCGGGATATTCTGCCAAACATGAAGTAATGCGTCAGGTTAGCTTCAGTTACAGATACCAGAAAAAAATCCCCAGGACCAGGGAAAACAGTTTACTGGACAATGTGTCCGCCTCTTTCGTTGTGAGCATGGCGGCAAATCCTCTTAGCGAGTGCTTATACGCATGAATTAATGACACCCGCGCACTGTCCTCACTGTACAATAAAAGCATAGTTTAAGTGAACTTTCCTTTCTCAAGTTAATGAAATCCAGTACAAGCGACTTTCTTACCTTGGAATAATGGATGACAATAACTTCAGGTGATTCGCTTCCTCATAATTTTCTCCTTCAATTTCGTTGCTGCTACTCAACGAACTTCCCATGTATACAATATGTGCCTAGCTAGGAGATACACCCAATAAGCTAAAGGTTGGATACCAAAATGTCTACCATTTCTTCCTTTTCTTTGGAAAAGGAAAATAAAACATAGAGAAAGCGCAATCTAATTCTCGGTAAACTCTTAAATCATACAAAAACTGAAGTCAAATTCATTTGGTTTTACAATTTTATGAAATCTGATTCGATGGTATTTGATCACAAGAAGAAGGTTACATAATTTAGCAATATAATTCTCGTTATTAACAGACAGTAACAACTAAGAAGAGGTCAAGAAATTAACTACTAAATCATGGAGTATCGTATCAAATGTACGTACCTTTGGCGCTTCACTTGAAGCCCCATGGAGAAGGAGAGAAACAGAGACCAGGAAGAAGAGGAGCAGCCTGGTTTCTGCCATGGGCGAAGTCGGGATTAATGGTGTTCTTCCTCCTCTGGAGGCCTTATTTGTAGCCGTGATCATGTGGGGAAAAGGCCAGAACGAATTTGTGTGAGCTGTATGGAATAGATCCTTGCTGTTTTAGCCAAGTTAGAAAATTTGACTTATCGATGCTTCAGTCCTGGGGATCTTTTCTTTGTCTTTACTTTATTTCTTCATCTTTTTCCTCGCTTTCTTTTTCGGGAGGATTAAGACATTGGGCGATATATTGTTCCAACTTAGCATGCCTCGTCTTCCTTTTCTTTAATGTTCCATGTCTGTTTCGCCACAGTCTACAGAGTTTTCCTGAACTTCTGAGTCACACTACAGTGGAAAATGGAATACCACATTCAAATGTGGCGTATGAGACTACTGCATTGAAAAGTGAAAAAAACAAAGTCGAACTCCTCTATGGGCCAAGGCCGACATCCCACTTTTTCATTTTACCGTCGCCGCAAGAATTCTTTCAGTGATGAGTCATAGTACTTCAAGACCTTCGAGTTGAAGGAGATGATGAGTCAACATGAAGGTATGTGTTCCTCACAAGACATTCACAGAGAGTTATTTAACCTAAAGTGGAAGAAAAAAGAACAAAAGGAAGAAAAAAAAAGAAAAGAAGTCTGGGCTTCATGCATCCAACTGTTTGATGCTTCTGAAATTGCCACAAAAACCAAAGAAAGCAGCTTCCATTGGGATTGGGAAAAATTGAATTTAATCAAAAGAACATTCACATTGAGCAGCAATTCTTTCTTTTGTTGAGGACAAGCAACGTGCTTTTCCAATTCAAAGGCGAAGAGGGAAAAAACAACCAAACCTGTTTCTACTGTATTGAAAGAAAAGACTTTAGGTGCAGCTTCCTGAAATCAGGGTGGGAAGAGGAGACGTGGGTCACAAGCAAGTGCAGATATTCGTCGGCGACGAAGAAGACCGGAATCCAGACCTTTTCCTTCTTTTGGCTTTGCCCTGCTCCCTTGGTGCCATCACGTGCTTTAACCCCTCCTTCTCCCTTTCGAATCTACGATTTTTTCTCATGACGTTGTCTTTGTAGAGCGTCCATGGCGGTCGGCTTCTTTCCAGAGGGCCCCATTTAATTTTACAGGTCTGGTCCTCCCATGGTTCTTCATCGCATGTAGAGCGTGTTTGGTTCCCGTTTTCAGAATGTTATAAGCAAGAACGCCTTGTTCCGCGGTTCGCGCATGTAGATTTGATATGACTATCAATCTGGGTTCCCATTCATTTAACCAAATCTGAAAAAAGAAGTGTGTCTCATTGTTCTGAGTTTGGCATGCAGTTTCATAATCGAATATGAATTCGAGTTTGACATCGGACTAGGATTCAATAAACATTTGATCTGGTCATATAAAAAATATTGGATCTTACGCTAGCTAATTGGGTCCAACCGGCGTACAAAAATTAAGCTTCGAATATGAGTTGGAATCCAAATTTGATTGCATAGAACCCAATTAGTTAAACTTAGTAAAGGGAGGATCTGATCCAAGTTTGAACCATCAACAGCCCCACTCCAACTTCCAGTATGATGAATCAATCATGATTTTCTTTTTTTCTTAAAAAAAAATCGAGTGCGTTTCTATCAGCATTAAGAACTGTGGATAGAGGAGAGAAAAAGCGGATCTCTAAGTCCACGAGCAGGTGGTGTTTGCTTAAGAGACAAGCATGTCTTATTCAAAGGTAATGCCAGTACCACACCATGAACAGGCAAAGCTACCTCACATGGGCGTCCTTGGGAATTTAAATCAGAATTCCTGCGGATGCAAATAAAAATGTAAAAGACTCTGATTGGGATTCCAAATCGGGTTTAAATCTTGGCTTTCAAATCAAATTCGGCTCCGAGGTAGCATAAGATTCAATATTTATATGTAATTAATCAAGACAGATCATTCTTGAACTCCATTTGGTTATCAAACTTTGATTTTAGTTATTAAACAGCACACTGAATCGATATCTTATAAGCACTCAAATTCAAATTAAATTCTTTACCAGATCCAAATAAATGGATTTGAAATGGACTCAGTAATCGGGTATGTACAGTCCTTTTACAAACTTATATGCAAATGGGTCAGCTTTAAAGTAGCTAGATGCTTGAACGTTGAGGAAGAATCGTCTCTCTTTAGGGACCAGGGTGTCAATTATGACAAAACCCTTGTACCAGATTTGGCCTGTTGCAACCCATATAGTGTGTAGTCTGAAACCCGCAGATTTCAAATTAATGCAAATTTTTTGTCCAAATATGCATGCTGCTATTTTTTTTTTTTTTTAAGTAAAATGAGTAAACTTGATCCTGAAGCTTTCATGAAAACAACGAAGAAACCGAAAGTCCTCCTCAGTACTAGAAGTACGTCCAGTTTTAACTTTCTCAACAAGTGAAGTGAACTAATCTCTTTGGATATTATGCATGATAGCATTTGCTATCACGTACATCACAAAATATATCATTTATCATCTCACAGGCACTATAGCATATGAAAGCAATAAATGACACGGACCTTAAAAGAAAGAAAAACTTCCTGCTTCATGATTAGCCTCCAATTCTTTCAACTAGTTCATCCTGGTGTTTAAAAAGATGCAAACGAATGCTGTTATGCAATCATCAAAGCAAAAGATAGAGGAAAATAAAGCTACAATGAATGACAGATTGAAGTCATTGAATTTCGTAATAACTTACTCTGCGATACATCTTGATCTGAACTTTCATCAGATAGACACTCGGTTGTTGTAATGGTCGGCTAGTTGTTGTCATCAAAGTAGCCCAATTTCATTTTCATGTTTGGTTGTTCACTTTAGTCAGATGAAATGTGTTTTAAATTCCTCTATAGTTGTGTTCAGTTTTGGATATCTTTGAGCTCCACAACAATTTTCATTCCTCATGAACTGTAGAAAATTTATCTTTTTCAAGCTTTTTATCTCCACCAAGATTTGCTTTTGTTGCGTGGCTTTGAATTGAAGCTCTTGCTTGTCATCTAATTCCCTTTCTCTTAATGTTGGTGTTGATTCCCGACCTACAATTTTCCTTTGTTATGGTGTATCGTATTTGGTCAATTAATCATCTTGGTGCTAAACTATTTGCCAGCACATAAATATTTGCATTAATTGGGTGTTGCATTTAGTGTAAATTTTCTGTGTAAATATGTTCGTCTATTTTTGACTTGATGAAATTTATTATCACATGCATTGGAAAAAGTTTTTATTTGCTAGAATAGAACACCAGCAAAGTTACTGTACATACAATCAATCACTATGGAGGAAAAAGAAATAAAGAATAACAGGTTGAATGAAAAGCCCCTTGCTTCTTTTTTCAAAAAAAAATAAAAAATCTCAGCTTGGTGACAGTGATGGTTACAAAAAAAAACCATACATAAATGCTACTATGAAATCACATAGATAAAACGAATAAACTAGATGTGAAAGATAATAGATTTGAAAATGACTGAGATATCCACTTGGTTTTAATGGTTCGCTTCCATCACAACAGCACAAAATTTTCTTAACGTTTGGGTGGTTGAGCTTGGTTTGAAGACTCAAAATTCTTGTCATGGCGATCTGAATCGAAACTGGCAAATTTTTATTAGACAAGTGGGTAAGTTCTTGTAATTACGGAAAAGACAGCAGATTATGGAGCTGGAGGTCTCCGCGGGTTTAAATTTACTTTGAAAACAAAACAGAGAAGAAGGCTATAGTTAGAAACTGCTTAGGCTGTCTCTGACTGAGATAAGGATCAAACGGCTGGAAAAGTTGTCATCTCTATCTCTCAAGAATGAAGAAGAGAATGGGGAGAACGTTCCATATACATATAAATATATGCCCACCTGCAACTTCTTCAAGGACTCTTTAAGATCAGTTCTTTGAGAAAAAGGAACAAGCAAAAGCAAAAGGAGTTTTCTAATATCGTTTCTATTCGAATGTTTCTTATCTCTTCTTTTCTTGTTATCTTCCAAATGTAGTGATACATCTGCCTGAAGTGAAGGCAATTGCTTTCGGAAAGGGGAAGGTCATTGTTCTAGTTGAACTCGTACAAGATAGGGCCTTAATTGGTTCTTTGTATCAGAAAAGGTTCCGAAGGATGGAAATTAACCTGAAGCATATCGACATATTGAAGCGCTGCGCTGTTGAAATTTGGAAGGCCTCTGCTGGTTCTTGGCGAAAATCTCGATGACGGGATCTGGAGGGAGGTGGTGTGGGTGGCAATCAGGAATTTTTGAAGTAGAGCAGGAGAAACTACAATGGGCAATTGTACCACCAAGTTACCAAGGTTTATTTGCGGTAAGTCCCTGACGGATGATCTGATCTTATGAGCACAATTTCTTGGGTTTCTCCTTGTATTGAAGAACTTGGTGGTGCAATATTGAACTTCGCCCAGTTGGGTTATCTCGTCGATACTGAGTTGACATCCTTTGTTTCAGTTACCCTTTCATCAAAATCCACTGTTTTGTTAGACAAACGGTGAATTTTCTTTAAATAAACGCACTCTATTTTTCGTTTATGGTTGCCTCGTGCAATTCTTCTTCATCTGTTTTATCTTCTCCATATTCGAAGCTCATGAACAGCAAAGACAGATATGCCCAATGCACCAAATGGTTCTAAACTCATGCGAGAAACATTTTTGTATTTGGTGACGCTTCGCTGGCACTTTGCGTTCACAAGCTGTTTGGCTGTAATACTTTGTTTTAGTAAAGTTTACAAACTGGCATGATTTTTTTTCCCCCATCCAGGCAAGAGGGCGTCCTGTGAAAAGCTTTCAAGAACAAGTTCAGCGGAAGAGAACGAGATGCCGCCCACCACCAAACTGCATCAATTCAGCTTCAACGATCTCAGCATTGCAACAAGGAAGTTCAGCAAGGAAAATCTCATCGGCCAGGGTGGCTTTGGTTACGTCTATAAGGGCTGGATAGATGAGATCACTTTTTCTCCAACAAAACCAGGAGTTGGGATAACTGTTGCAGTAAAAAGCCTCAAGACGGATAGCTTCCAAGGCCACAAGGAATGGGTGGTAATCTTTGTTATTTCTTCACCATCCTTTTTGGTTTCACCTGTTCATTTTCTTCATCTGCTTTTCCAGCTTCTTTCAGAATTCCTTGATGCCAAAGAAACCCTGACAACCACTTCCTGTTCATGACGATGCAGTCAGAGGTTACATATTTGGATGAGTTTCATCACCCAAATCTTGTGAAGCTGGTAGGATTTTGCATGGAAGGCGAACACAGGCTTTTAGCGTATGAATACATGCAGAAAGGAACTCTTGAAAACCATTTGTTCAGGAGTAAGAACTCATTCTCTCTACAACTAACGCCCTCAACCTCAGTAACATAATTTATTTTTCTGCACGTTGGTTTGACCACATTTCCACCTCTTGACTTTCTTCTGACAGAATTCTACCTTTAAAATTTACACGATCTTGGACAACTGTTCGTGCGCACCATATTTCTACGTTGTCTTCTATTTATCTATTGCCTAGCGAAGCAGAACATCAGATGACACAGTTTACTTGCAGGTGGTGCTGAACCTCTTTCTTGGGAATTGAGAATCAAAATTGCCACGGATGTTGCTCGAGGACTCGCATTCTTACATAATCGACCAATTCAAGTCATTCATCGTGATCTGAAGGCTTCAAACATTCTCCTCGATTCGGTATAACAGAACATCAACTACCAAGTTCAACTCCTGTAATTCATTTCCATCTCCATCTGCTCTGTTGACACAATTCCACATACAGGAATTCAACGCAAAGCTATCGGATTTTGGCCTAGCAAGAGATGGCCCGACTGGTGACCGTAGCCATGTCTCCTCAAGAATTGTAGGAACTCAGGGTTATGCAGCTCCAGAATATGTTAGTTCAGGTATCAAACTTTACTGGTAACTAAACTGTGCACGATATAAAAAATTCACCTTGATCTGCAGTCAAATATGGGCCCGCGTATGTTTGTCTGCTGCAGGTGCATGGGCTCAAATATTAAGAACTTTAAATATTTGAAGGTAGAACTAAAATCCAGCTATTTTAAAACAGGGCACCTGACTGTGAAGAGCGACGTTTACAGCTTTGGTGTTGTGCTGCTGGAAATACTTTCAGGAAGACGAGCCATGGAAAAGGACAGGACAGTCGCAGAAAGAAACCTGGTCGATTGGGCCAGGCCACTCTTGAGTTGCAGGAAGAAATTATTGAGAATAATGGACACAAGATTAGAAGGCTGCTACTCAAACAAAGGGGCATATATTGTTGCAAAAGTGGCAGAGAAGTGCCTTGACCTTCAGATGAAGAACAGACCTGATATGGCAAATGTTGCGGATATCCTCGAACAGATACAACAACCACAAAGCATACAAAAGTTTTTTGAGCGACTGCATCCGGATAATCATATTAATGGACCTTGCAGAGTACATCCTACAGCCAAGACAAGTCCTGAGAATTACAAGCAATAGGTTCGGTACATAATCTCCATAGCCTTTGTAACCGTGTAGAAGAACAATAATGCTAATAATTGGGCGTTTGTGCATATATGTAGGCTTACCTTATGAAAAAGTTTCCAGTAGTTTCCAGTGTTTAATTGTTCTATCTATTTGGCTAGGTGGTTAGCTTAAGACCAAATAGAAGAGAAGAGAAGAGAAGAGAAGGAGGGAGAGCTTCAACCGAGCATCCACAATGATACCCATATGAGGGATCCTATCATACCCTTGAATTTAAACTCTGCATCTACTCCAGATACTAAGCCAGTGCATTCTTTCAAGCAAGCCAGAGTATCGGATCAATTCGTCTTTATTAGTTTCCTGCGAGTAACTGAAATCATGGGAAATGCAACTGATATTGATTTCGATTCAAGTGAACTGAAAATACGTCGGAAAAGGTGTACCTTTAATAAAACCATCCATACATTCTAAATTGCTAAGTAATAAATTTGTGCGACTCTAATGAAACCATCCTTATATTCTATACTTGCTGAAATAATAAACTTGTGTGTGAATAGTTGGGTAGACAGTGGAAACTATAGAAGAAAAAGTGAATTCCCCGCTGATGAGACAAAACATACCGGCCTCAGTGTTGGGATCTAAGAGCTTGGTTTCCAGTTTCCTGACGGCGTCTATCAAATGGAAAAAATCAGCTCAGACTCGTAAATCTTTTTAAAGTTCTTTCACTGAACAGAAACTAGTGAATTACCAGGCACCTGCAGACATCGCAGGCTTAATCCTATCTGAGGACCATCTAAATAACGCACCGTCAAGATATTCATTTGATTAGCACGAACTTTTTTCTATTATGGGTGGATATATGCGATTCCCTTTCTAGATTGCTCGATATTATAGGGTGCAATCAAAGGTCAGAAATATTTACCAGAGAAAACCAAACGTTTTGTAAGCATCAACCTTCTGCTACAATTTAAATGACGCACACAAGGGCTATAAGAGAGAGACAGAGACGAGAGAACACTTAGCACTCGTATCTTAAATTCATTGAACAATAGCAATGACTTAATCATTCTCGAAAGATAACGCATGCCTTTTGAGATAATTTCATCACGAAGACTGACCAACTAGATGCTTTTTACATCTTTTGCATACTTTTGAATCGCTGAACTGTCAACATGCTTAGCTCCACATATCTCTGTGCACAGTTCTTCAGACAGTTGGTCTCGCTGTTACTGAAGCTGCTCCCAACACTTCCAGTAATGCACTTGTCCCAGCATACATCTGTTAGTTTAGCCACCATTTCATTTAACATTGCTCTTTGCTTCTCTTGCTACAGATAAATTAAAGACAAAATTATGTCAAATATCACAAAAAGAGGGTAGTACAATTGCGTGCATAAAGCATGACAAAACTAATCAAACAAACGTGAAAATGCAGACGAGAACATGGCACGTGCCAAAGGCTAAAAGCGGGTAGATGCAAAACCAAGGCAACGAAAGCAACTCCCATCGAGTTAACAACAAGTGGCCGCATTGCTTTCCTTTAATTTATTTTTTGTCCTTCATTGCAGCTAAATTGGTACTTGAACAACCATTCAAATAAACCATTCATAAAGGAAAAGAGGCAAAAAAAAAAAAAAAATGATTGCTATGAAGTGAGCATACAAAGCGCTTCCCGAAAGCATCTGATGAAATAAGATAACAGAATGAGACTGTGCTTCTAGCAGTGATAGTTGAGAACGCAGGCTTATTGCTGTGGCGTACAAGAGGCATGGAACAAGATCGCCTCAACTCATAATAACCCTCTCACTGTAAACCGAATGCAAGAAAGAGATAGATGCAGGACATATTTCAAGAAGATAACGAAACTTCATTTTCTTAACATGTACAACCTAAATAATCATCAAATTAAGTATATGATGATCCTCAACTTTCAATATGCACCCAGAACCTTGGCGGCCACGCGTCCTTGAAAACTATTTTGCCTAAGTTTGTTCAAGAGGTTCCACAAATCAATTCAAGACAAAAGAGGACCTACCCCCTTATGCTAAATCCAGCAATCTGCATAGCAATAAACTTGGTCCAAACAAAATGGACGATGCCCTCAAGATACGACTATACATCTACGATCACATCCTTTTTGAATGCTTTACAAATGTAAGGTATAAAACCCCTCGTCCTAACACAATCCAAGAAACGTGTTAACGACCCCTAAAACCGAAGTCAGAAATTTTTAACATGACATGGAATGAAAAGAAGAAGATGAAACACGATCTAAGTCAGAAAGAAGTAAACAAAGAAAGAATGTGAGAGAGAGAGGAGACCTCTAGCATCTGCTGAAACTTAGCACTATCCATCGACGAGGAACTCATCCTCCTCTCTCTCTCTTCCTCTCCCCCTCCCTCTGTACAGAAGCTGCGCCCCTTTTCTCCCCCCTGTATCTTGGGCCATCCAACCGCCCTAGTAGGGCTCACATGGATCGGGTTCGCTCCCAATCATGCCAGATTGCCCGGTATCCGACCTGATCACCGGCATCGAATTGAATGTGAATCCGAGTCAGAAGGTTCAGTTTGGATCGGATTATGAAAGATTGTAATACGAATGAATTGGGGATATATCATTATCGCCTAAAGACCGACGTTTAACAAGCCAATGACGTGTTAGCCAGATATTTAATTAATATAATGCCTCAAATCAGATAATAATCTGGGGATGTATTTTTCCCCCATATAGTTGCCATATGAAAATTGAACAAGGAGTAATTAGTTCCCAAGTGAAATTTCTTGATTGGAAGGAGTAATTAGTTCCCAAGTGAAATTTCTTAATTGGGCCATAATCTTTTGCAAAACAATGCATGATGATGGATCTTGAAAGCTACCAAATCTCATGCGCATGACAGAGATCCCTGGTTAGGATCCTGCTTATGACCTTAAATATAGGAGTTCAAAAAATTTGATAACCAGCAACTATCTCTTGAATGAAACGAGAACCCATCACAACCATAATTAGTCATATACAAATTGATCGATCAAGGACTTTGCTGCTTGGGAGGAGAATTTGATCTCTAACCGCATGTCTGTTGAAGAGTAAGCCATTTTCAATCGAAAATTTGGTTGATAAATCAACAAAAATTAAGCCTTCTTTCGCAAAAAGTTCAAAAGATTTTCATCGCATTTTCACAAACATATGAATTTAAACTAAAAAAAAAAAGTAGATCAAGGTTATTTTTTTTCTTGGCGGTTACTAAGATCATATGCACAAGTCGCACATAAATCCGTTAGTTTCAACTGCCATTAGGTACATCCTGAGCTCTCTTAGATTCGTCCTGATAATGATGGTAATAGGTCACTTTCTCCCTATTTCTCTCTCCGATCACCTTAAACAGAAAATCTTTAGGCCGATTTTTTTAAAGAAACAAAAAAAAATCTTTTAGACGATCTGCTTTTTGTTATTAACTCCAAGATGAACCTCTTGTTTTGAGTAATTTTTTTAATACTACTGTGACTTCGTCAGGCCTGAATCCCTGATTAAATTATCAATCTGAGTTTAAAATCATCGTCCAGGGGCACCCCCTTCCTTGGTGATTGCAATCAAGAAGCTCTGTTCAACAATATAAAGCCCCTCAGAATTACAGCTATGAGGCTCATCACTGAGAAAATTTCCTTTTCCGAATAAGCCACCGAAAAAATAAGTGAGAGATCATGACCTCTCGCTGGTTTTCAACCTTCAATAGTTTTTTCTTGTACGTGTCTGCAATTCTTTAGGCTACATTTAAAAGCAAAACCGTTAAATCCCGAGAGAAAAACGATACAAAATTGATGTATCTCCTTCAAGAACAATTGGTCTTTCCTCAATAAATTTCATGAAAATCTTCTGCGGATTAAGATTACGAACCGATTTCATCTTGAAAAGCCCAACGAAGTAGGAGATAGAAATGTAAGATTTATTATAAAAGATATTTCAATTTCTTTCAGCTTTTCAAGTGCGGAAAAAAATTGATGGGTATTTGAGATCATTATTGGAGACACATCGGTGGAGCATTGGGATTGCAATGGCCATTTTCTGCTGCCTACATGGTACACCCTCCGCTGATAGACTCTCTTTTCTTATCTCTCTTTCCACGTTCTCCATTTGATGGCACGTTCCTCTTTTTGTCGCAGTTGTGATTCGTCAGCCTGTGATTGTTGATTAAAGATCACACCTGAGTTTTCAGAATAAGAAGCTACATGTTTTATGTTATAACTTGTGCAACTCTAATCAACAATCACAGGAAACTGAGAAACCTGAAGAATCACAGGGCAAAACAAACGTGCCTTCTAGTTATAAGAGGGACGATAGGTAATGAATTTCTCAAATCCTTCCCAGAAAAAATGTTTTTTCACTTCTTTTCATGATAAGGAGAGAAAAGGTTGCAATATCGGAGTCATCATCAAAAGAAAAAAATATTTCAGCATTCTTTTGCATTGTTTTTAGTTCATCATCAAAAGAAAGAAATATTTCAGCATTTTTTGCATTGTTTTTAGTTCATCATCAAAAGAAAGAAATATTTCAGCATTCTTTTGCGTTGTTTTTAGTACCACCATCATCGGCACTTATCGATTCAAGAACTGGAGCTACATACTTCTCCTTTTTGTATAATTGATCTCATGGCAGTATTGTTTTCTATACTCAAGGACTTCCAGTCGCCTTTAAATTGTTGGCTTCGAAATCTCATGAAAATCATCCGATGCAGGCTTGAACTCATCCGACGTGAAGGTCCGCAAGCCACTACTGATCAAAAACCCATCGACTAATGAAAATTTGCATGAGTTCAACTTGGATGCTCTCTCAGCGGCGACAGAGGACTTCTCTGATGATAGATTTATTGGGGAAGGTGGATTTGGGATTGTTTACAAGGGATGGATCAAGATCAGCAATATTTCGCCAGAAAAACCGGGAAGTCAATCACAGCAAGGGAAAGCAAAACCTGTTAACAAGGCTGTTGCTGTCAAAAAGCTTGCTTTGGGCGGTTACCAGGGACACGATGAGTGGAGGGTAACTCTCATAATTCCTTTCTCCTATCCTCTGTACATTATTCGGGTTCTGCAAGTTCTTCTTTTTTCTGTATGTTTCAACTATCCCCCTCGTATTGGCTCTAAAAGGTTGTTTTGTTTATTTCTGCACATTATTTGATGCTGTCAGAAGGAGATAGACTATCTGAGCAGGCTTCACCATCCGAATATTGTGACCCTTGTAGGATATAGCATAAAGGATGAACAGCGCCTCCTAGTTTATGAATTCATGGAGAACGGGAGCTTGGATAATCATCTGTTTGCAAGTAAGATGCAAGACATATTTTAATTTGGTTACTGTTCTGTAAGTTCCTCGCATTTTTCTGCTTTGAAACTTCTTCCGGTATATGATGCTCCTAAAAGTTAACTAAATGCACATCCAGAAACAAACTTTAATACCTGTGCCATAGATAAAGACGAAAGAACAAAAAGGCATATCTTCCTTGCATGGCCAACAAAAACAGAAAAAACAAAAAACGTACAACTCTTCAGAATTCAACCAAAAACCAACATGGTGAAACCGAACAAAGTTAATGATCCTGCATCCCAATGTCGATCGGGTTATCAGACATAGTAGGTGCTAGGAAGTGCCAAAAGGCATCTTACTGGGGACAATTATCAGAGTTAGTTACTTGTCCAGGGATGTTGATCACACACTGTTTCTTCTTGATGCAAGATGATGCTGCATCTCTGCTTCCTTGGGCAAAAAGGATCACCATTGCTCTAGGGGCTGCTCGTGGCCTCGCATTCTTGCATGATGCCTCCATTATTTTCCGCGACATGAAGGCTTCAAACATTCTACTTGATAAGGTGGGTTTAACGTCGACTGTGACTCTATACTTCAAGTATTCTGATTCATTCACTGTCGGTTGGTTGATATATGTAGGATTTTAATGCAAAGCTCTCAGATTTTGGTTTAGCAAGAGATGGGCCAATCGATGACAGGACTCATGTGAGCACCAAAATCATCGGGACACACGGCTATGCTGCTCCTGAATATGTGGAATCAGGTTCTTAGCTCTTGCTCCACCTCTTAATGATCCATGTCCAAAGTGAAATGCTAAAACACAACCTGATCAGCCAATACCATCAAGAACAGATTGATTCAGTCGACTCACTGTCAAATTCTTGACGTGGCCCAACCAGAGGCCAGTTTTCTGCATACTAGAGTTGAGAAAGATTAAGATTTGTGCATGTTTAACAAATAACAACTAAACCGTCAATGCAGGCCACTTGACGAAGAAGGCTGATGTCTATAGCTTTGGAATCGTGATGCTGGAACTATTGTCTGGTCGTCCTGCTCTAATGAAGAGAGGAGGCGTCGTAAAAGAAAAGATAGCGAACTGGGCCAAGGTTCATTACCACACAGTCGACGATTTCATCGACTTGATGGATAGAAAACTGATGGGTCAGTATGGAAAAAGAGAAGCGAAAGTTTTCACCATGTGGGCAATTCAGTGTATCAATCCTGACAAAAACCAAAGGCCCGAGATGAGCTTGATGGTGAATGTCTTGGAACAACTACAGAAGCAACTTGAATCGCGTAAGGGATGAGGTTCCAATCTTTTTGCAGTTCACCCAGAAGATGAATGTGATTAAGAAAAATTTGATGATTCATTCTCACTGGGACGACATGAAAAGCCAATAACAATTTTTCCTTCACAAATAAAGATGCAATTGGCTCAAGCTTTTGAAGCTAAACACAATGTGACCGTTCCTTCTACAGTAGGAAAATATCAAGTTGAAACAGAAAGGCAACCATATTATTGAAAACAGCATTAGGGTGTCTCCTTTAATATTATTATACTGAAACAAGGGTCCCTTTCTAGGTCAATTGTCGATGTTGTCTCTAGAGTTCAACAGGGAGCACGTTTTGCCATGGCTAAGATCGCAGCAAGTACGCAGGTTTCGCAGGAGCTTGAACAATTGGTAACCACATTGAACTGACAATTTCACGACTAGCTTTTATTGAAATATCTTTGTGCCTCAATTCAAGGCGGTGGCGAACCCACCAAACGTACCTCAACTATAAAATCAAAATGAAAACATTGCAATATGACATGCACTCAGGTGGGCAGAGAGTCGGAGAGAGAGAGAGAGAGAGAGGACAAAATAGAAATTTGTAGCAAAATATAGTGACAAGACGTCACCAAGCAGCAGTATCAAAAAGAAAAGATGAAAATGACAAAAGAGAAGCGTAATGAAAGTAAGCAAGAGAAATTAAACAAAGCAAGAAAGTTGGGGGGCGCGGGGTGGTGGGTGGTTGTTTAGAGAGAAAGAGCTAGTGCGGAAGTCATCATTCATCCAATAAGAAGAGCAAGGTAAACATCTGTCTTTACACTGGATCTAACTGAAACAACACTCGGTGATTGTCCCTAAACATATGATTATTGAAGCTAAACACAATGTGAGAGAGAGAGACTGCTTCATCCTCCACACGGTTCAACCCATAATTAGATCCAGATGACCACTTTATTTGAGGAAGGGTAGGATGTCGATGTCCTATGATTAAAAAATGCTTTCTACAAAATTAGAACCCAATTTTGAGAGGGCCCGAGAAGCAACGTTGGGTTATTTTGCAAAGGAAATGATTTGCTGTTGCATCTGTGCTCGAAAAAAGAAAATTTTGCCGATGTTTTGCTTAAATTCCATGGATATCGTCTTTTTGATGCTGGCACAATAGACTGGGTCTTGCTGCATTGACCCAGATGTAGTAGCACAGTTAAGAGCCAATAGGGTCGACGGCGCGCCAGGGTCATGTTTATCACTGGGCATGGGCTGGGTCGGAATTCCAAAGAAACTAGCCCAGTTTTGCCGTTCAACTTCGACTTCTGCGTGTATAGTCTTGGATATATCAGCCAGGAAAACAGTCAGCCCACAACATACCAGGACTAAAAGTCTAAATCCTTGATGGGCAAACCAGAAAAAAGTAGCTTTTGACTCAGAATACAGTAAAGAGACCATATGGCTTGGAAAACAGAGGGGAAGGTATAGGAAGAAAGCAGACGCAGGCATGTGACATCAACCACAGACCATGTTATGTCCTTTTCTTTTACCCCCAACTTTAGGATGTGTGCCCCACTGACATCCATGTTTACCATGCTCTTTCTGGCTGCTGGCTGTTCAAGCAAAGGTAATAGACAGGAATGCACCGGAACTTGGTTTTCAACTTTAGAGAATGCCAGGAGAAGGAAGCTGTAGCTGCTGAGGATGTCGCTCATAGGAGATGCAGCAGCAATGGCTTAAGAAAAAATCGCCGCTCAACACTCAACCACGTAAATCTTCACCGTTTCAGGAGACCAAAGCTCTAAGTATGTATTCTCCATTCTTTGATACAAGCTATCGAGTCACCCCATAGGCAACCACCAGTAAATTTGAAGCCACAAAATTGCCACAGTTGACATTCATAGTTTAATGACATATATGCAGATCTACAGATGGCAATGACAAGTGAAGTTGCAACTTCGAACAACAGAAAGAGAATCATTTGTTCTGCTCAGTGCCAGACAGCCGCTCCTCCTCCACTTGTGCTAGCAACTCCTCTAGCTCAGCCTCCGTTAATCCTTCTAATCGTTTCTGTGAAAAAAATTATATTTTGATGTCAATCAATGCAACAAGTAAGACGCAGAACACACTCAGCAAAATGACATACCTAAGCAATTAGGGAAGCGACAAACCCATGTCGTGAAAATTTTGAAAAGGATTAATTTAAATATGGTAGAGGAAGGATTTCTCTTTTATGGAATCTGAGTGCAAACCAGTGTCGTGACAAAAGTATTATGCTCTCTGCCACTAAAGCTACAGCAGATACTCCCCTTCACAGTGATTCCTTTAAATGCTTAGAATGCTATGGAGCACACTTCAAGACAAAAATAATGGTATTGTTAAACTGCTGTATGCACAAGCCAATAAAGTTTATCCTAAGGTTGCTCGTCTACTCATTTTCAGCTTCCATGAAAATAGGGAAAACAAAAACAGAAAATAGAAAACAAAAACAGAAAATAAAACAAGTTGCGACCCTTACAAGTGAGAAAAACTTATTCACTACTCAAAATAAACAGCAACAAACCTGCATGACTTTATTTTCATAGTCACGTAGCTGCTGAGCATATGTCATTTCTTTGTTAGATACTCTGAACATGTATGTTGAAATCCAGCCAACAGTCAAACCCAGAACCACCACCAACTGAACAACATTGCCTGCTTGTAAAGAGTCTACTCCAACAAACTGTAATATCATAAATGAAGTTACGAGAGAGAGAGAGTTTATCAACAAAAATAAACATGCACTCGTGTGCAGAAAAACACACAAATGACAGCCACTGTTCACAAAAAATAGCTTGAACAAGTTTTGCTCGTGATCACCTCCAATCCACTTTTCAGAGCAACACCAACAACTGTGATGCCCAGACCTATCAGCAAGACATCTTTCCTAGTGTATCCAAAAGGCGTCTGCTCATCAAACAAGACAATATTTACACAACCGTTACTGACTCTGGCAAGCAAACAGATATTTAATCATTTACTAGTACATTTGGACCATTTGGTACTGAGTACAACCAAGGTTAGAAGAACAAACAACAAAACACACAAGAAAGACCTAGATGAGGACAAAGATGAGTAGATAGACAATTTCAAAAAAATAACATATTTATCTACTGTTCAGAATCTGTCTTTTACACTGAAATTTCATCCATCCTTTCATGGATATTCTAGTAACAAAGAGCCAGATCGGTTGAACTCAATGAAAACCTAAGCAAATGATGCTTATCCACCATTGAGTCAACAAAGACCGATTGTTAGAAGGATACATGGGCTACGTTTTGAACATCTAGGTTCAAAATTTTGTTTAATATATATGGACATATATAAGAACAATTAAATAATTCAGTTAAATTGCTACGTTTTTTTTGCAGGCAATAATTTTTACATAATAACATAGAATACTTGGGAGATATCAACTATTATCTTTCTAGCAGGCCTTCTAATCCTAATTTTATGGCTTCAATAGGCATAAAATGAAAGCAATCACTTACCACCAATAAGCATGACTATTCTGGTTTAAACACAGTTTTGGGGGTTAAGGAAGCCAAGTCAAATGGAAGGAATGTTAGCAACATATGGCAGAAATTCCCACAGATTAAAAAATTCCATTACCCTTAGACAATCAACAAATAGCTTCTCATCAGTGCTCTATAGCAAATGACGTTCCTGCTATATTTTTAATAAGTAAATGCTTGTAACAAGTCTACAAAGCGATAGATATCAGCTCCTCTCGTAACATTTGGCATGATGTAACTGTACAACCTATTGACCACGTAAACTACGAAGTAATCCTAGAAAAATATTATTAACCATATTTTCACGTCAAAGAAATTTTCAACCCCAAGAGAACAAGCACAGCTGTATCCAGAAACACAGATGAGGAAAGTAAAGGAAAAAGAGATCTAATAGAAATGAAGTTGTTGCAAATTTACCTTTGTTTGTTCAGAAGTATCTTTACCATCACCTTTTACATTATCTGTTGATTCTGCATCAGTCGTCTCAGATACCTTGGAGAATATTTTCCAGGATTCACCAGGAGAAGCCTTGCATGAAAAAGCTCTAACTGAAGTTTTACTTATGGATCCATATCGTCCTGCAATCAGATGTAGTTAATATGAATGTAGGAAACACGTGCTAAGCAAGTAAACAGGTTCATCAATATTAAATGCAGGAAGACCGCCAGCCAGTTGAAACAGCGCAGGTCTACTTGTTTATCATCGCCTGACTGAATGCTTCTATCGAAATTATAATATGTAACTGTACTGTTCACAATCTTCAAGATTCATTTCAAATTTGGTTTGAGTCCCTTCTGACATTCAAACCGAAAACTGCACCTGGTGGCTGCTAGAGATCCCTCATACATCAGAAATGACTAGCGAATATGAAGACAGTGGAACACATAATTTCTCTTGGCCATGAAAGAAAATATAAATACCATTAATTGCATGTTGCCAGTTGAGATTGCTAAATGCTACACTAAGTTGCATAATAATCCAGACAACAGTAACATCACCAAAAAAGACAAGTTTGTGTCTCCTCGCCTGATAAATTCATGAAATTTATGATTATGTGGAAACGGCCGGATACCTACCAATAAATTCGAAGATACCCTCCATTCAGGTTCAACAATTGAACCTTGCCTAGATGAATCTGAGACTCAGGTTAGATGGGGATAAATTATAGTCGACGAGTAATTGTCTCCCTTCCTATCACCTATGTCAGCCGTACTAGTTGGAGCTATACTTGGCTCTTGCTCAAAGGGATACGAACAAGAACCAGAACGTCCATATCTTCGTTGGCGCTTATCCTCGCTTGCAGCAATTACTTTTGCTAATCTCACAAATGATATGCAACTGCACTCCTACCCCGACACTCTACCAGATTGTATAACCCCCTTCTCCCAATATCATACAACCTAAAACGTAACCAAGTTACCCTTCATATCTTACAAGCGTAAGAACATTCTCCTCAAAACTGCAAACCTTTTCTCTGACGCTAATTCCGATCTCACATAGGCGCGTGCACTAGTAGAAGTGATTTTTCCATTAGCTTTACATCTAAAGCGCCATCGCGACACAGCCGCATCACTGACCGTCACTACCCAAATTCCAGTTCTTGCTCGTGTATCTCGTCATACAATTCTCACTCGATAACGGGTGCTGCCGAGATTCGTTCAGCATTCGAACTACTAGATGGGATGATATAACCGAGAACAGGCATAGATAAAGAGTAGCAGGAAACCAGAAAAGCACTCATCCGTATGCAATAGGACTTACTTAGAGAACTGCAACCGAAAGAAAAAGATGAGTTGCTTCTCCTTCCTGCATAGAATCGACGGGAAGGACGCAGAGAATGGGGAAGATGAAGAGACAAGCCCAAAACTGCAGCCATGAGGGCCCGGGAGTCAACCTCTCCTCATAGAGTCTTTTAGTTGGCACCAACTTTAGCCATCAGGGGTTATGCTTCTTCTACTCGGTGGTCTTGAAGAAACGGAAACTCCAATGCCCAGCTATCCCTGGCCTCATCTCTCTGAGATATTTTCGTAGGAACTAAAACGGCAGCGGTGACGGAAGTGAAGAAATGGTTTCTTGGCCACAGGCGAGTTTTTAGGAGATAAAGCCCAACGGTGCCCCTCGGACGAAAAATTATCTTTCCTAGATTTTTCGCTTTAGCAAGGATACAAAAAGACTACCTTACTTAACTAAAAACTTCCCCGTGCTCTGACAACTATCAATAAGACAGTTAAGAAACTCGGTTAAGCTGAATACTATACTATATTTATTTTCCTACAGGATGAAGGACCATTTTCCAGTTATACGGAAAAAGTATGCGAAATTGCATATTCAGGCGACAAACGTTAACTTGATCTTACTAGTAAAATGTGGAGGGAACCTGCTCAGGTAAAATGTGTCATATCAAAACATCCAAAAATATGGACCTTATGTTGAATTTAGAAAGAAAAGGTGCGTGCGATCTTTTGAGATGAAGATTCCCTATAATCCTTAGAACCCATGAACGTGCATCAGCTCTCTTATGCATAGAGCGTATTACATGAAAAACGAACCAAGAAGCCTTTGCCCTTTCCCTAGTTTATCGAGTAACTGAATTACATTGATCGTTGGAGAGTAGGCTAACAAGCTGAACCCCCCTTCCACGTCGACAGTTACACGGCTTGTTTTGATTCAGCATCTTCATGAAGCAGATGGCTCCTCAGTCCTCAGCGATCAGCACAGTAGTGAATCTAATGCCGTCCGAGAACATGAAAAGGTTTTCAAACAGGTGATCGACAAGCGTAAATGCAAAGAGGCTGCCAATCACAAGTATAGCATAAAGTTAGAATCCTATGTGGAAAAGTATCCAAAACATTTTCTCATCGTCGCAAAGGGAATTTCGCATGATGGAATTTTTAACAATGATGTCTTCAAAATATTAAAGCCAACGTGACTTGATGAATGGTTTCATAAATTTCACTAAATCGCTACTTCACCATAAACTCACGAGTCATGGCTCCATTGCCAAAAAGCTAGGAAGAAGATGACTAGGATCAGATCGAAGAACCTGGATTTGAACAACCGTTTAGACCCGACAGTGGAAAACATAAATAAATAGTCCAAGCGGAGAAGACGAAACTCATCGTCTTACAATAACGCTAGGTGTGTTGATGGAAACTTGCCCTCATGCAAAGTTGGGAAGTAAGATATTCGCGAAAATGCAGCAGCACAGAGAACGAAGCCATCCGTGGTCAAACTTTAGCAATTCATTCCATTTTGTCAAGGCAAGCATCAAGCAGACATACAAGGATTAGTTGCTGTACATGATAGAGAGAGAAACGTCCGCAGGCAAGGAAAAGATATATTGCCTTATAGGACGGCCACCAGATTTACTAAAACGAGTCTGGTGGAAAACCTTGTACAGGGTATACAGCTAACTGAAAGTCTGGATCTTACAATCTAGACTCTAGAGATTCAAACACATAAGCAACCTCTCATCCATTGCCATAGGAGATGAAGCTTCTTCCACCATCTGCAGCAACAAAAATAAAGTTATCAATGCACCCAGGTCAGGACAAAGATAGGAATATCGTTACGAAGATAGATAGCATTGAGGATTCAATAGTTCTTATGTTGCACATAAACACAAACAGACACGCAGAGAGAGAGAGAGAGAGCTTTCAGATTAATTACTAAGTAGTCATTCTGCTACAGACTCTGCAGAATGTAAGTAAGTTTTCAGCATGAGTAGTCCACTATATAGCTTCTTCAAACAACAATCATGCATGTAAATATCCAGACTAGCACATTCCAGAGCTGTTCTAGCTTTATAAAGAGAAATTTCAAAGCAGAAGAAACTTAAGCTTCTCGGTGATGCACACAAAAATTAGTTTATCAATAGTAAATAAAAAAAAAAATCAAATGGACGACATCATAATTAAAAAAAAAAATACTTGAAAGGATAACAAGAGGGAATTTTCTCTTCAAGATGAGATTTTGTCATGCAAAAGGAGCTTCTGTCGTTACAAACTTCAGCCACATCAATGAGCATAACTTTGTGATGGCTTGAACCAGGATTCACAACCATGGACAAAACTTACACAAGTAAGTCGATTGATATGCTTATCTTTCAGCAACACATATTAAGGTAGAGGCACAGATGCACTAAAGCATTCAACCATGTATAGATATATAAAATAAAGTGTAAATGTAGAACTAGTTAAAACACAACCATGTATGTTATAGCTCATTACTCGCAGAGTCTGCACATTGTCTTGTATTACCGCAAAATCAGACTTTATTTTGCCAAGTGGGACAGCAAGAAAAGCATCCACAATCCAAGAGTGTAGATTGGAGTAATGCAAAAAATCGTCTGACGACTTCAAATGGTCAAAACAAATCATGAAGTGGAGAAACTTGTGCACATTGACAAGCGCAGAATAAACAAAACTTCATGTAGTATATGTTCAAAGTCTAACCTCAAAACCAATCTTCTGATAAAGTTCTTGAGCAGGCTTGTTAGTCCCATTCACATGGATAAATATCTTCTTGATACCTAAAGGAAGAAAAGAAAAAGGAAAAGTGGCGAAAAAATGAAATTCCATATCCTGATCTCAAATTGAGAACCCAAACTAAGGGGAAAAAAGAAAACAAGTTCAAGCTCTAGAAAGTTTTAAAGGGAAAAATACCTGCCAACATTGCAAAATCAATAGCCAGATACATCATATTTTTTCCAATACCTTGTCGTCGAGCATATTTTGCCACACAGAGATTTGCAACATAAGCATACCTTCTCATGCAACTAGCACCAACAGCAGTAAATGTTGCAGCTCGTCTTAAATCCTAACAGTAAAGTCACAGTAAAATAAAAGTATAAATTGAAAACTGAATATGAAAAGAAAAGGTAAAAAATCAAAGGTTGGGCTCTTCATGCGACAAACCCCTGGGAAGGTCTCCCCATGAGAAAATGATCGAATGCATACATCAAGTGTCCCAACAATGCTATTCAACAAAGTTCGTCTAACATTTTTTTCCTCCTTCTTGGCCTGACATCAAGCAAACAACATGTAAGGGTAACCTTAGCAAAAAAAGAAAAAAGGGAAAACAAAAAAGAAAGATGGATAATGGCAGAAGATCATTGAAGATTACCAAGAACACATTGTAAGGAATAATTTAAGAGCCAATACTGTTCAGCAATCAAAATCACAAGGCAGGCCCACTCTGTGGACACTTTTCGGAATATGATTGCATGGGTGAACAATCACATGGTATTTCTGTCTGGGGACTTGAAATAGACACTTCGCTTCTGTGCAGGATATCACATTAAGATGCTCTAGAAATGTGAATCCAAATTGAGCCAGGTGAGATACACAAGAACCATTTTAGATATCTACATCCAATTTGTCTAGGATAAATTGATCTTACTAACCAACTTCCCACACCTCAGGCTAGGGTCATTATAAGGCTTAAATTGAACCCGAATCAAATCAGGTTGGAGTTTGGTTGAGCCGAATTAAAATCAATTTTCCATTTTCGATGTTACCCAGGTAGGGTTGGTTAGGGTTGCAATCTTAGCTGGGTCTAGCTAGATTGGCACAATACTGCAGCAACATCAAAGAATAAAAATAACTATAGACAAGTATATTATAGTACCTTAACATATTAAAGGATGTTCCAAATTCATGAGCAAAGGAAATACCAATTTTGATAGGTCGCTAGTACCTTAACATATTAAAGGAGACAAGGATGTTTAGCAAGTAGACATCTGTGTCTAAAGAAACCCACAAAAGAACGACAATAATTTCTAGAAGTAGATATTCTCCCATGAGTACACAAACCAGAAGATTCTTTTGGATCATTCATTTTTTGTATCCAGGAATACCACGTGATAAATGTCCTAGATAAGAAAACAAATACAATTATAGTTTTTTCTCATGCATCCCAAATCCAACAACATCATGTAACAGAGAGGCTGATAAGAAAACCACATTACTGTAAACATAATCAGACCAGGGTAACCCAGGTTAATGAAAATTAAATAGTCATATTTTTAGGAGTAACATATTTTTGTTTGTTGTTTAGAGTTTTATAATTATATTTGAAGAATATACCTGGACTTTTTTTTTTATATATCCAGGTAACAGAGTTATTGTCACATGCCATTTCCACTAATTGTACATCTCATCTCCATAACCTTATGGCCATATCCTAATAGCACAGACTAATTTTGTGTGCTAACAAGGCAAATTAAAAATTAAGGAACCATGCAAACAGTCTTATATGCATGCTTGGTAAAGGAAAAGAAGGTGGAATGTAGTATATAATTCATACTGCAACAATGCAATAGCACTTGAATGTGTTCCCTGGCCGTTCAGCACATCGTTCTTTCAAAGAATTGAACTCCTACATGAAAGAAGGAAATTTCTGAATATATAAATAAAATTTAGCACTTAGCACAATAGGAAAGAAGAATGATAACCTCACTAGCCAAATTCTCAAAACTAGAAAATGTACTATGCAGATCATACAATACATCCAAAGTCCAACAACCACCAGGGCAACAACAACAACAATGTGAGATCTATCTAAGAACATTTAGATGACCATGTCTCCCACAAAATCTTTTTTAAACAAGTTTACCATCATCCATGTGGCTCTCTATATCTATAATAAAGTTCAAAAAATATAATAAATAACCAAGGATATCTCAAATAAAACTAATCTTAGTCTTGTCAATAAGAACTCACCTGCTCAGCAAAGTTCCTTTTGTAAACATCAGCATATCTATGAAATCAGATGGTGAATCTTAGCAACATGTGATGGAAATAGGCAGCTGAGAGAAAAGAAATCTTTGGAGCAAACAGAAAAATAGGTCGGTTACAAGAGTATTCTCAAAGATAGGAGGAAATACAGACCGTGTATCTGCTACATGTTCCAAGTGACTCTCAGCCCGTAACCATGCTGCCGTCTGTTACAAAAAAGAAACAAGAAGTCAAACATAAGTCAAGACGAAAATTGTAAAAAAATGAAATAGACCCTTCACGAGTTTCATAATGCAAGGTAACTTTTGGACAAAGAAAGGCATACCCAATATTCTTCATCTAATACAGCACCACGGGCGACGTATCTACCAAAAACCCTTTTAGGTCCTTTGTGACACTCTTGGTCGCTGATTTGCAGTCTATCAAACGAAAGGTCAGGCAACTTTGAGATGTCGCCTGAACCGATTGATGATTGCTGAAGACTTTGAAAGCCATCGTTGTTCAGTGCTTCAACCCTTTTCCATCTGCTAGAGGAGACAGTAAGCACATCCCTGAAAAAGATAATATGTCCAAAATAGTCAGCTATAATAAGCAACAATGAGGGCATCCTTTTAGTACAGGAAGGCAAGCAACTGCGTTCAAAGATTCCATGGAGTCGTGCACTAATCACTTTCTTATGTTACCAGTGCAACAGCATAAGAAAGGCCACTACCAGCAGTAACGAAAGAGAGACGGCGAAAGTAACCAGAACATGCATTCAGGAAAGTATCCAAAATAAAGCATTTAAAGCTGTTACTTAACTATTTATACTGGCCTAACGAATTCTTGAATGTTTTATTGACACAAATGATCAGTACGACCCTTAGTGTGTCATCCAGTACCCTCTCTGTCCACAAACATGGATCAGAAGGACACTAGAACGTACAACATGATTCCTAAGATCAGAGGGCTTTCTCACAATAGGTAGGTTTCCTTTTCCAACAATTAAGGAGGTCAATGAAAAATGAATACTGGTGTCTCAAAAGCCACCAAGCCGGGAGGAAAAACATTCAAAGCTACCAGGAACACTTGTCTATGGCTGCAACAAAGAAAAAACGTTCTTTCAGGTGGAGATAATGCAGTACAGCTAAACGTTAAAAGTTCTAAAGTGCCTTATTCTCCGGAAATAACTCGTAGAAATTTCAAGCCGACCTACTCAACAGGCACAAAAACAATTTCACCTACCATCAGACAAGATCAAACAATCAACAGAATCAGTAACCAAGGACAAGTTGATCACGACGGTTCAAAAAATTAATAATCCAGAATAACGAAATCATAAAAAAAAATGATCGAACCAACGAAAGACTAAAACTCCAATTAGTTGCAACCACATGCCGATGATCAACAATTTTATACAATAAAAATAGGTTCCTAAAGAAGAGGACCTAAAAGGCGAGACTCTTATAGTGCAGAACACGTGGGTTCGGCCGGGAAACATTTTCGGAACACGAAATGAGCGCGGCAAAATTTGCAGTTGATGAACGAAGTTCCCCTTGAGCTCCATCTCCTTCCCTTCCCGTGTCACCCTTCCTCTCCCTCGACGATTTCATGATATCAACCTCCAATCGATCCACAAAAATCCATCGGCGAAGGAGAATTAAAAAACCGGGGGTGGTGATCTGGAAACCCTAAACCAACGGAGAAAACAAACGGACACCCGCTCTTTCGAAAGCCAACAAAGGAAAATTACGTCCGAAAAGAAATTCCCATTTTCTCCAGATAAGAAGAACTAAGAGGAACAAGGTTGGGGTTTCCGGATGATCGAGGAAGAAAGGAGGGAAAAAATTGAAAGACAGGGAAGGAGGAACGTTGGCGTCAACGGAAACCGGGAAGGTGTTTCTACAGGTTTCATGTTCTGGATCCGTGTCATCGGATCGGGGGGGGGGGGGGGGGTGAAGAACTAAATCCTTATAACCCGATCATCGACCAGTGGCTAATAAATCTCGTGGGGTGCAAAAATACCGGGAACAAACAAGCCCGCACTGTGTAAGAATTTTTGTTATCTATCAGAAATATAAAGCCTACTGTATTTATAAAAGTAGAATGAATAGAAAATCGCAGGAACACAAAAGAAACAGCAATAATTTTTATATAAAATACTTCGGAATCGATGCAATTTTTCAGGATCATGTCGTGATTTGAAGATACTGTACAAAATTTCATCTGCCTACAACTTCTATCATATTTCTTTCACTTCATTAGATCCTGTTAATGTGGGGTGGTTCGTAATAACAAATTATAGACATGGAGGGGGTTTGATAGTAAGAACAGTGTGTTCTTTGAAACACATTGTATCAAGAATATGTTGCAAATATGATTGAACATATTGATGGAATACTATGTTCCGTTTGCTGTACTGTTCCTGTTACTGAAAGCCCTCGTAAAGAAACTCTCAAACAAGGAAAATTTGTTCATATATTTGAAGTTGAAAAGGGTTTGGTGTTCAGGAAAAGTCTCTGTATACACTCAACTCTGTGGGAGTCTGTTCATAATTTCTTGGACGTATTTGCTCGGCTTCAAACGTCAATGAGATTCTTGTTAGAAGTAACCCAACGAATGAACGGCCAATTCAGGAAATAGACTAAAAAAATGCCCACCCATTGAGCTTTATGCTTTTTATAGATATTTTAGTTGTGGGATTCCAAAACACTTTGTGGACCCTGTAAAAGTTAAATGCTTTCGCGTCTCCCTTTCACTTTCGCATCTTAATTTTTTTGATGAATTAAGATATTATGAAAATGGCTCACTTTCCTATGTTTATTTTACTGATCAATGGTCCCTTCAAAAATCCCTCACTTTCCTATGTTTATTTTACTTTTTAATTGACCCTTCTTTTTCTAGTGTAACTCTCAGAAACTGTATATTTATCTACTAGCCTAAAGTTTGAGGGATAGAACATAGTTGGACACCGCTAAAAGTTTTACCGTTAGTAATGATTTTTGTGAATGCTACTTATTTAGACTGCAAAAGGTGAATGTGCAACACTTTAATTAACGATATGATGTGTCTCACCTAGGTTTCAAAATAGCATTGTGTCTCAAGAGCAACGATAAAAGTGGATGAGCATTGAAAGTTGATTCTCTATATCAGCCAAACTTTTTGGACTCTCTTATCAATTTTGTCAAAAATTAGAAAGTTGATGCTCTATATCAGCCAGTTCACATTCACATATTTGTTTTTGGTAAGTTTTAAGTAAAAAAAAATTATTATTCTTTCCTTATGAAGAGCGATCAATGCGATCAGCATCAGCCAATATAAACTAATAAGTGCGTAGATTGAGGACATTGTGAGGGTGAATATTCTTTCTTGATCTATGGTTCTGTGTTTGGATTGGTGTCACATTGGAAAATTGATTCGCTTAAAAGTGTTTCTAGTTGCATGAACCACTCTTCTATTTAGTCTTTATTTAAGAATTTTTATGGAAAACGTGGCTTTTATTTAGAAAGCCATAAACTTTAGTCCTTCATAAAAACAATTTATATACAAAAAATAGACCCAAGAATAAATTTTTCTTTTGCAAAATATGTATTTGTTCTTTTATTAAAACAAACTCGATGAAGAAAAGAATCAAGAATTTAGTCACAGAGATATTGTTCATCGTTATCAACGTGACCTGCAAATGTCACAAAACTTGAGAGGCCATTACAAGGTCCAGCAAGCAGATGCAATATGTTGCAAGATCGAAGCTTTGGGTTTCGTTGTTTGGAAGAAAGTAATTCTTTTGAAGTTTGGTGTGTCGGTCTTTGTTTGATGTGCATTGTTGAGGACAAGGAATGGATTGGAAAGGTGAACATATTTGAACCGATCAGCAACCTGTCATATATCATGATTTTGGACGGTTATTGTGCAGAAAGTAAGCAGTTCTATAAAAGAAGGTACCATGGAGACATGGCAGAAGCTCTCCTGATACGCTCCTAAACGAGAGAAAGATTTGGAAGAGAGATGTACAACATAAATTCACTTGTATGGCTAAGAGTCTGGCGAAATTGGCCTACTCTGCATTCATATTTTGCCGGAAAAAGAAACCTTAGATAGTGGAGGACTAAAAATGTTATAATTTCCGGTGGGATTGAAAAGTTCATTTCATGATCAGACAGACAAGGATTTATCTCTCCCAAAAGAAAGGGTGCATTTTCAGTTTTACTTTTTGCATTCAGAAAAAAGTTTGATTTAAGATCAGAGAAAAGATTGTCCGATCTTAGATACACGGATCTCAAATCTTCGTGATAAACGGCCCGAAATTTCAGGAGACTCATTCTGCTTTGTTGTTCGCTGCTTCACCCTGAAGGTTTTAAGTTTCAACTGCTGCCTGCCATTAAAGCTTAGAACATGAATTCTCTTTGATCCCAACAAAAATATGTTAGTCTCTTACTCTGTAACGATGGGTGGCTGTTCACACAATAGTATTAAGCATGTTGGTGTTCTTATTTCCTATCTTGAATACAGAGCCGTTTGTACTGAAAGGTTTAGTTTTTAACTTTAGATCTTCATCTATCACACAAGCATGGCAGGTTTCTGTAAGATTGTAGGCCATTTGAACGTGATCTGCTTTTCCAAAATTCAGCAAGATAATTAATTAAATTGATGTATCTAAAGTATAAGATATAATACCTGAATGAGTAGTCCAGACTGAAGAATAGGCATGGAGTTGTCGAGCCAAACGAGACTCATCCGCGGCCATTATACTGAATTCAGGTTGTGTTTTGAGAACCATCAAACTGAATATTTGATTTATAAGTGCTGGATTTTTTTTTTGTTCATTTTAAAACAAATGAATCTGATTTACATAAATTCTGCCAATTCAGTAAAAATTTGATTCAACCCAAGCCCAGACTCTATCATACTTCAAATTAGCTCGCATCCATTTAACTTCATTGTTCATTTCTAAAATGATACATTGATGAGATCCTAGGCGAGATAGCGTGCACATCAAAAAAGGCCGGTTGAGTCCGTAAGCTCAATGATGAACAAGGGGCCTTGCGAGACAACTAGATTTGATATCTATAGAAGCCCCGAACTCGTTACGTATCCGACGCAAATCACCGTTTGTCGCCCTGGCCACAGTGGTGCCCCTCTTTCTTCTTCTCCCTCCCTCTCGCTCTCTCCCACTTTGCCGCTGCTGCTGCAACAACTCTTCTGAGGAGCCATCACCTGAAAGAACGCCCGTTTGGGTGGCATACTGTGATTCTTAGATGAAAAGAACGGCCGCTCAGATGGGACGTCCACCGGCGGCGGCGGGTTCGTCGAAGGGGTCGAAGGCCCCCGGCCAACTATCGGCGGTGGACCTCCAAGTCTACGAGGTGATCAAGGAGAGCGGCAACGTGGGCATCTGGACCAGAGATATCAAGTACAAAGCCAGCATCACCGACAACCAAGTGAAGAAATCTATCAACACCCTTCTCCAGCACCAGAAGATAAAGGCCGTCCACAACATCTCCAACCCCACCAAGAAGATGTACATGCTGATAGAGTTGGAGCCCTCGGAGGAGGTCAGCGGCGGCAAGTGGTACAGCGGCAAGGATTTTGACAACGAACTCGTATCCAATCTGAAGATGGTCTGCTTGAAATTCGTCGCCCAGCAGAAGGTCGCCACAATCGAGTCTATTACAGACTTCATCAGAAAGTCAGGGCTGATGAGCGTCGAGTTTCAGACGAAGGAGATCAAACAAGTGGTCGATGCTCTGGTCCTGGAGAGGGATTTGGAGGAGGTTGTGAGTACGGGGACGGGGATCTTCTCGTCTGTGCCGGTAAGGAAGGTCTGCTATCGGTTCTGCAAGAAAGGGGCACCGGAACACGCGCCGTTCGTCGGCGTGCCTTGTGGGGTTTGTCCAGTAATTCACGAGTGCACGCCTGATGGGATTATTTCGCCAAAGACTTGTCTATATTTCGATAAATGGCTCGATTTTTAGGAGGAAGTATGTCTCTCCAGTGTAGCTCAGTTGATGGTATTGGGCGTTCCAACAGGGATTCATGAGTTCTTAGGTCCTGAAAATTTTTGGACGTTTTTTTGTACTCTCTAGATACATATAATTTTAAGACGATCAAGGAAATCAATTCATTCTTCATTCATTTCAAATCTGTCAACTATGAATCCCTTTTCTGTTTACCTGCTCTCATCATGCACGGCGATACCACCATGGTCTTCATTCACAGTTTGTGATCACAGATAACGCGTTCTGAGCTGCTGACTTTATAGCCGAGCAAACAAGGAAGTTGAATTAAATTCGTTTCGTTCATTGCTTGTCTGCACATGTAAAACTCATTGGTCATGTTATATTCAGGAATTCATGAACATTTGTCCTCTTGATGTAAAGCTGATCTACGGGTATTGATTTCTCTTCTCCGTGTCTTGTTCCAGAGTACGAATTACCATTTTTTTCTCCTCATCTTTGACTCATCAGAGTTGAATGTGATGCAAAAGATCAGGTCTATGCAAGCTGCTCTACGATCTTACTTACCACATGTACGGCTGCATTAGCTCATCATCTTCAGAAACCATTGATAGAACAAGAAATAATTGCATTAAATGCCTTCTCCCTGTTATCCACGTATTCGTGTTGCCGATTGAGATGGAGTCGTTTATGACTCATCAGCTGAACCGTTTATAGCTCTGACTAAAAATCTGATGCAAGCTCCGCCAATATGGATAATTATGCTTCTCTTTCTGTGTGTGTTGTGTGTTTGCGGATACAATACTGGATGAACAATTTGGATGATGAAATAACATTCTCCTTTCAGGGGATGGTGCTGCTTGTCCACCTGGTGCTTCGACACTTAATATCCCTGGTAAGTGGTAGTGGATCTTTCACTATATTGGCAATGCAACTAGTGGTGCTGCCCTTAAGAAGGTCAGGCTGACAGGCTCTCAATCATACGATAAAATTGTCCTTTGAGGGGATGGTGCCGGTTGTCCACTTGATGCGTCAACACCTAATAACCCTGGTAATGGGTCTCTCACTATATTGGGACTGCTACTAGTGGTTCTGCCCTTAAGAAAGTCAAGCTTTTTCAGTGATAAGCAAGAGATTCAGAGGACTGCTGCTGCCTTGGGTTATGTTGCACATGTGAGTTCTTCCATTCTCAGTACTGGAGAAAGCATCTGTTGTCTTTTTTCTCTGTCACGTTAATTTACTTCTTAAAGTCATAGGTCCGTAGCTGTTGTGGACTTGTAAACTTAGTACTGTATGTGTATTTTTTTCATTTAGTTTGTTTTTGTATTGATTTACTTGGAGTATGAATTGTTTGCTTTACTCATTTTAGGCTGACCTTTTTTTACCTTTTGGTTTATCACTTTGTATCACTTATTGCATCATACTTGGATGTTCCTCTACGGTATCCTTACGCTTGGGAGGTTCACGCTCATATGCTCGTGATCCTGCTCCTTTGTTGAGCCTATGTCATCTGATCCAGCTTATGCTTCAACAGCATATTCCAGTCCAAAGCCTACAGGGTTCCCTCTCTTTTTGGAAGGACAGGACACAACACGATTTGCTTATGCTATATTTTTGCTGAACAAGGTTCCTTCTATTTATTTGCTTTGTATTGAAGCATTTAGCTTTTGGATGTTCTGTTTTTTTTAATATGAAAATTTTGAACGAATCTTAATCTCAAAGAAATCATGCAAGAGAAAAATTATAGAAAAGATAAACTACGGTAGTTGCATGTTAAAGCATTATGTCATTTATTTCACATTATTTGAAATCAGATTATATATTGGAAGAAAAGACTAAGAAAGAACAGTATTTCAACCACGGATAAAGTAGTCTTCAATATATTGGTCTAATAAGCTGTTAGCATTGCCTTTTAATACATTATCTTCATTTACCATCACATAAATACCTATGTTATGTTGTCTGTGATGAACAGAAAGTAACTGTTGAGATTATACATTGCTTCCATATACACTGCTTATAATCGATTATGGGTGCAAAGCAGTAGGTTTGGATGTGATGAGAATCACAAATGAGATTTTAGGCACGGATGGAGGTTACGAGCCTCATTTTATTGCAGACTTATGGTATCTGCAAGGCACTCTTACTTTGTTGGAAAATATGAAGTTTTTGGTCGTATTAGACAATGTGTGGTTTGAGAACTCAGAAGAGTGGGAGCCTTTGAGGAAACCTCTCTCCTGTGGTGCACGTGGTAGCAGGATTGTAGTTACAAGCCGCAGCGAGAAGGTCTCATTGATGCCGGGCATTAACCACGCTTGCCAACTTGAGCCTTTGCCAAACGAGCATAGTTGGAGACTTTTTCATTATGAGGAGCTCCAAGGCAGAGGAGATTGTGTGCAAACTATGTTGGAAAGAATTGGAAGAGAGATACTGAAGAAGTGAGAGGGATTGCCTCATGCTGTGAAGGTTGTAGGTGGTGTGCTTCGAGGCTCGGAAACAAAGGAGCAATGGCAGGCCGTTTTGGAGGACCAATTGTTGTCTCTTCCTAGACTTGATGGGGTCTTACCATCATTTTTTGTCAAGTTTTTATTACTTGCCTTCACATCTTATGAGTTGCTTGCATTTTCTTCTCTATATCTTAGACAGACTGATTTCTAAGAATGAACTGAAAATTTCATGGGTTAGAAACTGTTTTCTCAAGAATGATAGGATGAACATGATGCTTCAATTAGCTGACGGCTATTTCAGGGAATTGTTGTCAAGAACGTACTTGCAAGCTGCGGTTGATAAGAACGATGCATACTATGTTCCTAAAATGGCACATGAGCTTTTTCGTTTTTTTGCTGGGGAGGAGTGTCTGACAGTAGCAATGCCAAACTGCATTTCACTGAAAACACGTCATTTATTTCTGGACTATAAAGTGAATCGTGTACCCTTTGGTGCTGCATCCCCCCGTTTCAAGAAAACAGTCATATTGGCCAATTTGGCATTCTTAGAAATGCCAATTGCGCACTCTTAGATTACTAGATAAAATGCCTTTCTCCAGAGGACTTTCTAATCTCTTCAGAAGTTTGGCCAGTTTGACGGTCTTCGATTTGGGAAAGGTAGGCATTCGTGCATTGCCGAAGGCATTGAAGAACATGAAGCATCTAAGGCACCTGATCCTCTCACACAATCCAATTACGGAACTACTAACATCTGTTGCTTCATTGTGCAGCTTAGAGACGTTAGATCTCACTGGCTGCTCTAGCCTCAAAGAGCTACCACAGAAGATCAACCAGATGAGCAGCTTGAGATATCTTGAGCTTGGAGGCACCCATAAAATAAGATACTTGCCAGAAGGTATCGGAGGCACCCATTACACAGGTTTATTGTGTCAGCTGAGTGTAGAATTCATGAATTAAGGACCTTCTCCATGGAGATCTATGCATAGAAAAACTTTACATGGTCAAGAATGATATTGAGGCAAAAAGAATCACAGCTCCTGAAATAGACGGAAATATGTTCTTTAGAACTGATGTTTCGGATACCTTCAGATCTTAAATGTAGATAGCTTTGTTCTCTACTAGTGTCATCGCTTAATCATCGCTTAATGGGTTTACATCAGGAAAAGATGTTGATCCATTTGATCAAGCTCATAAAAGTTTTGATTTTACAGAGAGGATAGAGCCTGTCTTTGAAAATCTCCAACCTTGCAAAACCCTTGCAAAGCTTGCAGTTGAGCATTATGATGGCAAGAAATTTCCAAGTTGGATGACATATCCATGGTTGTCCAACCTAGTGGAGGTGCGGCTCATTCAATGTGTGAACTGTGAACTGCTACCATTATTTGGGGCCACATGGAAGGAATCAATAAGGTGAAATGCATAGGTAAGGAGTTTTATGGCAGTGTTAAACTGGAAAATGCATTCCCAAGTTGGAGACTCTCAATGTGCATGAGTTTCTTAATTTGGAAGAGTGGCTGGAAGTGGATGGAGTGATGCGGCCTCTTGAGAGCGTAGATGTGTCTAACATCCCAAGACTAGAGACTTTCATGGCTGCCATGCCAGTCTTCATCTCTCCTAGTGAACATAGAATTGATGGAGGCGCTGATTGTGAATGCCTGCCTGCATTGGGCAAGTTGCCGTTTCTTGAATATCTAAGCATAAGTCATTGGAATCAAATGCATAAGCAAGGAAATTTTATGGAAATTGTGGGAATCCTCAGGTGGTTCCATTTCTCAAGTTTAGAAAGTCGTCTCTATCTCACTTGCCTTGTTCTGGAAGAATGGCTGGAACTGGATGGAGCAATACAGCTTCTTGAGAGCGTACTGGAGTTCAACATACCAAGACTGAAGACACTTTTATGGCTGCCATGTCAATCTTCATCTCATCTAGTGAACATAGAGATTTATGGAGGTGCTGACTGTGAGTGCCTTCCTCCATTTGGCAAGTTACTGTTTCTTGAATATCTAAGCATAAGTCATATTGGAATCAAATGCATAAGCAATGAATTCTATGGAAATTGTGGGGATCCTCAGGCTGTTCCATTTCCCAAGTAGAGAGAGTTGCTTTTGTTTGACTTGCCTTGTTTGGAGGAATGGGTAAAAGTTGAAGCACCGATGCCACTTCTAATAGTTGTGTCAATTGTACATGTGCCCAAGTTGAGGAACTTGACTGCAACTCTTATATGAACCCGCAATTAAACAAACGCACGCAGGAAGAAGAGTACCTAAACAGAGTGCATGTGTGTATTTGTGTATGAGAGAGAGAGCATGTCAAAAAGAATTAGCGCGAGAACCAACAAGTCAGGACAGATGTCAACCTCCGACAATGGAGCTTCTTTGAGCCTGGGAACTAACTCAAGCAAAGTGGACCACGATAAGGATTTGGGTGACAAGGATTTGGGTGAGACACGCGAATCTTCCCTGTTGGCTTGACATGGAAAGGACAGAATCTCTTAAATGGTTGAGGTATAAATTCAGCATCATATCCACTTGGTTGGTTTCACTACGCTCGGCTAGCTATTGCTCTGGTGTGCAAGTCCAGAACTTAGTCATCATGATAAAGAGTAGGCTACACTTGTATCGTTGAATTTTTGTTAATTTAACCAGTTAGTATATCATATTCTACAGTAAGTTGGCTTCCACTTCGAAAAACAAAAAAGGTTACAACACAAACAACCAGCTTGTATACCATTAAGAAGCCCCAAATGCTGCCTCCGGTTTTAATGCCATTCGTAAGCTCTATACTACACTGAACTTGGAAAACTGGAAAGCTCATTATGTGAGAGCAGCAGTTTGGTCGCATTTTGTACACAATTATCTTCAAGAATGCTTCTACCGTAATACAACAAAACAGCAGCCCTCGAAGACTTTAAATTTATCCTCCTGTCATGGGCATTATGGTTAAGTGCTCCACCAAAAAAAGCCGCACCAATGCTGCCTAATTGCCCTTCCCTGGATGTTATAGTAGAGTGGTACAGAGTCCAGCAGAAAGAGTCAACCTGGAAAAGAAACATTGAGCTGATCTACATAATCATGAGACTGGATGCATCTCAACAGTTCCTTCAAATTGGCCAGCACTCTTCGCGGTCCTGTACTTTGAATGCCCACAGAATTAAGCAATTGCTCGATGTCCTTTTCAAGCGGGAGAAACAAACATGTCAGGTTCTTATCATTTCATAAGATGGAAAAAAACGGAAAATACCTATATTTACAGTCTGCTTTGCGCCCATAATCGATTATAAGCAGTGTATATGGAAGCAATATCAAGTGATCAACTATTCTTGCACATAAACGCATAAATTTTAAAAAAATAAATATGGCGCATGACATGCCCATGACAGAAGGCTACTGATCCAAAACAGGACAGATTTCAGGAAGAAAATACTGCATACATCTTCAGCATAAAAAAGGCAAAGAAATCAAATAATTCATAAAGCAGACTCCAGGAAAATCCAGGTAAGAACTGTAATACTTCACAATTGAAAGCAAACTAGGTTGTATTTTATGATTGGCTTGTAAAATACACACTTGATTAGATTTACTTGTAAATTGATGGCAGCAGTCGCATCAAGTGCCAGGTCTGACTTTCAACATTCTGTTTTACTTTCTGTTCATCACAGACAACATAACATCGGTATTTATGCGCTGGTAAATGGAGAGACTGCATTAAAAGGCAATGCTAACAGCTCATTAGGCCATAATATTGAAGACTACTTTATCCCTGGTTGAGATACTTTACTTTCTTAGACTTTTCTTCCAATATATAATCTGATTTCAAATAATGCGAAATAAATGACAATGCTTTAACATGCAACTACCGAAGTCTATTTTTTCTATAATTTTTCTCTTGCATGATTTCTTTGAGATTAAGATTTGTTCAAAATTTTCATATTAAAAAAACAGAACATCCAAAAGCTAAATGCTTCACAAAGCAAATAATTAGAAGGAACCTTGTTTAGCAAAAATATAGCATAAGCGAATCGTGTTGTGTCCTGTCCTTCCAAAAAGAGGGGGAACCCTGCAGGCTTTGGGCTGGAATATGCTGTTGAAGCATAAGCTAGATCAGCTGACATAGGCTCAACAGAAGGAGCAGGATCAAGAACATATGAGCGTGAACCTCCCAAGCGTATAGGATACCGTAGAGGAACATCCAAGTATGATGCAATAAGTGATACAAACTGATAAACCAGAAGGTAAAAAAAGGTCAGCCTAAAATGAGTAAAGCAAACAATTCATACTCCAAGTAAATCAATACAAAAACAAACTAAATGAAAAAAATACACATACAGTACTAAGTTTACAAGTCCACAACAGCTATGGACCTATGACTTTAAGAAGTAAATTAACGTGAGGAGAAAAAAGGCAACAGATGCATTCTCCAGTACTGAGAATGGAAGAACTCACATGTGCAACATAACCCAAGGCAGCAGCAGTCCTCTGAATCTCTTGCTTATCACTGAAAAAACTTGACTTTCTTAAGGGCGGAACCACTAGTAGCAGTCCCAATATAGTGAGAGACCCATTACAAGGGTTATTAGGTGTTGACGCATCAAGTGGACAACCGGCACCATCCCCTGAAAGGACAATTTTATTGTACCATTGAGAGCCTGTCAGCCGGACCTTAAGGGCAGCACCACTAGTTGCATTGCCAATATAGTGAACGATCCACTACCACTTACCAGGGACATTAAGTGTTGAAGCACCAGGTGGACAAGCAGCACCATCCCCTGAAAGGAGAATGTTATTTCATCATCCAAATTGCTCATCCAGTATTGTATCCACAAACACACAGAAAGAGAAGCATAATTATCCCATATGAAAGATAATATATGGAAGCTCCACAATGCAGGATCTGCAGATTACCTGAGGAACTTCCATTAGGGCATGGTTGATTAACCCCAACGTCAGATGCTCTTCCATTTAATACCTTCAAAGGATAAATAGTGGAAATCTGCATAACCATGTGCTGATGCCTTCTTCGCAACAACTTCTGCACTTCTTTCAAATGCTTATGTCCCATTTCTCCAGCTAGCAATATGTTCTCTTCCTATCAGAGTTCTAGGATAGTTATCTTTCGAAAATTAAGTACATTGAAAGCAACGGGTACAGAGTCAGCCACAACCATTATCCTGGTTCTCAAACGATAAAGAATAGGAGAAGCACAACAACCAGAAAGACAAAAAGCTCAGACGAACCAATGCAGTGATTAGGTGTCCAGTAGCTTCCTATCACATACCTTCTCAGACTTCTGATGACCAATTAGTGATATTTAGGCAATCCAAATTAAATGAACAAGACAAAAAAGGAAGTCCGACCTGGCATCTGCAAGGTAAAAGGGAGTTCATGCAACTTATCCAGGCAAGTGCTAATCTTACAACAATATCACCTAGGGAAAAAACAAAATTCTTAAGGACAGCAATTACATGCTCAAATCCATGTTTTTTCATACCCAGCTACTTGCTTGGAGTCATTATTTAAATAATGAAGCCGCATTATCTAATCTGGAGAATATCTTGCATTCTGCTCAGCCATGTCAAATTTTGGACATCACAACCCAATGAAGCAAGTGCAAAGATACAGCAGAAAAGCACGCAAGAATGTTCATGACAGAAATCTCAGGACTAGAAAATTTTACCCACTTATACAGAAAAAAAGTAACCCGCAATACCTACTGACATCCAGATGCAAGAATAACCATGATGGAGGTACGAAGTCCCAAATCAATTAACCCAATTTCATGTGAAGCACAAAGAAATCAGATGAACGACTTTGGACACATAAATTTTTTTAGCCTTTGACCCATGAAATTCTAACATTGTCAACCTTGAGTATCCACTTGGAAAGACGAAGTCCGAGAATAATCCACCCAAATGCTAAGAAGCATGCCCAGCTGGTTACTCATGACTCTAACTTACTTTCATGTTTCATCTTTTCTTCATTTCCCAACAAAAAGAAAAAGTGCACCATGTTCAAGTGGTTAGTCATATATTATTTACTTATCAATTGCCATGTTCTTATATTTGATAGAAAAGACATTTTCGATGAAGAACTGCAGAGAAAGGATTTCATGGTACATTACGCACCAATTGGAACTAAGAAAGATTTCCACTAGCGTGTACATTGGCATGCAATAAACATTTGCAACAGAGGGAACAACTTTTAACAAGAAATATTAGGTTGGATAAGAAGAATTTAGGAACAGGAAACCAAAAATCAAACTGCAACATGAAATTGGCTTGCACAACCATTGCTTACTTTTAAATGCCTTAGAGCTGCAGAGTGCGACTTTGCAGCGACTAGAAGTGACCGAGCTTCAACAGATAGCTCTCCTTTCCTAAGTTGCAAGTCCTCCTTTGCATTCTTCAGTTTCATCAGCAAGTTTCCCATTGTCCACTTCCTCGTTTCCAATTTCTGCTTCATATCCTCAAGCTCATTTGTTCTATCTAAGGACTCTGCCCGGACCTGCTCACCACAAGGTGGTGCCACTAAAAGATGGAGTAATCAATTAAAGTGCAGAAACACCTATTCCATGCATGCACAAAGTTCAGCCACTATAATGGTCTGTGAGAAAAAGAAAGCCTCCAATCCTTGTAGCAAGTAAAAAAAATGTTTACCATGCAAATGAACAGAAAGTAGTAGATGACACTTTGGCGGCCAAGAAAGCAGGTGGAATTCAAAGCTCATGAATCACCCCCTGCATAAGCTAAAGCATGCGTAGCAGCATAGGCCGTACTGGCGGGGTGACTAGCCTCGGGAATCTATGCTGCAAGAAATGCAACCAAGCCTTCTGTTTGGTTGTGGTTTCTTCGTGCAAGAAACCATAATAAAAAATGAAAAAAGTAGAAACAGAACAGTTCTATGGATCATAAAGCAAAAGGTTTCCCCAAAACCAAAACGCTGCAGGAGAGACACTTAAGACGGTTAAACCTTCAAGATTGATAACAAAGGATACAAAATAGAAGAATCAGGAACCCAGCTCAAGGTAAATGACTCATTAAGAGAGCATGGTATATTACACGATTAATGCAAGAAACCACTTCATTACTTCATACGAAGAAGATATGCCGCATAAGGGGGCTGTTGGGCCGTACTCCACAATGCGGTTTCTAGGCTTACTCGCTTTTCTAGAAGATGGCCGAATTAAATAATCTCCAAAGCCCACGTCCGATCACACAAGATCAAGTTATAAAGAATATATTCTTCTGTCTTATTCATCTCCAGAATGAAAGTTAAATTGAAAGAAACAATCCGATGATGAACAACAAAGATGCCCAAAATTGAGGGGGAACTAAGGTTCAGAGAGTTGAATCCTTACAGTTGAAAATGCACAGGAAAAGCATTGCATAAAATCCTCAAAACAAAAAAAAGGACACAAACCAAAAAATAGTGAATTGTCGTTTCAGACATCATCAACATTCAACCATGTAACCAAAGCACAAAAACAAGAAACCCAAAAGGATCACAAAAGCATGCTCGAAACCATAGGAACGAGAGGGGGGGAGAAATACCAACCTGCATAAGAGGGTTCAGCATCTGAACGAGCGACTCTTTTTTTTCCTCAGCATTGCTGAGGGCCGAAGAGAGACTCCATAACCTGGCCAGCTCCTGTTGAAACTCTTCCCAGTCAATGATCTTGGCTTCGGGGTCCAAGATACCAGCCTCTTCGGACCTCTTCTCATCCAAATTCGAACAGTTCTTCTCGGAATCCATGGAGGAAGCGAGATCTCGGTTCCTCCTGAACCCATCAAGGAGACGGCTCGGAAATTGAAATTTGGGGTCCAAAAAGGGGATGTCCGATGGCTTTTCTCCTTCTCCCCATTCTTTACCTATGGAGTCGTGATCGAACACGGAGATCAACTAACAAGTACCATACCCTTCCGTTCCTCTCTCTTCCCTCTCCAATCGAGGAACAATGGCGCCGAATGAGAGGAGGATTCCGCGCTGATGGCCAACGAGTTTGGGGTTAACCGCGTAGAGAAGCGGAAAGAGGGACGAGAAAGAGAGAGGGGAAGGTGTTGAACGTTCGTTGGCGGAATAACCAAATCGCGCGGTTAGCTTCCACGGGTCGGACACGGATTTGGATCCAATTGGACCATCCCACCAAAGAGACTTACAAGAATTCTAGGGAGTTTGGAGGACGTAAATTGCAAAATGTGGCTTCACCTCTCTTTTTCTTCGCTTTATTTACATCCAATCTGATTCATTCTGATTTCAATTCGCTAAGAACATTTGAACCACGCCCTAAGATCTTAGGATGTGTTTGATGGCATGAATCAAATCCCACCAAATGTGAGAATCGAATCCAAATAGAACTTGTGGGTGCCCAGTTTCCCTAAAACGATTAAGAAACTCTTGGGAAATGATTGGGGAAGGGTACGAGTAAGAAGGAAAGCAAAACCTTTTCTCCCCAAATGTAAGTTTTAGGTTCGTTTTTTGGCAGTCTAAGACAAGGTCTCATGACAACGGCGGTGAAAATTTTGCGTGGTTATTACATATAAAAGTTTACACCAAACATCGACGCAACCTTGAATTATAAAAGTAACCAAGAGTTTGAGGTACGAAGCAAAACAACTTGCATGGCTCATTCGAAAGGTGGAATTATTTCATGCCCCTAGTTTCCTTGTTACTTGGGGCACCTTAGCAAACAAATTCGCTCTAACAAGAACTTACGCAAAGATTCTTTCCATACTCATAGATAAAACTGTCTGCAGGAAAGGTCCAAAAAATGAAGCACTTGAGGTATCAACATCTATTAGAACAAAAAACATATATTATTTACTTTTGTGCTCTCCTACTCAGATCCCTCAAGTCCTTGTTTTTTTTATCCTTCTTTTCCCGTTTCACCCAAAAGAAATTCATTGCAGCAAAATTTCCAACTTGTAAGCATGCGTCCAAAGTTAACTTTCGAAAGCTTTTCAACGGTTCAGGAAGAAGACATGGGAATGGTGAGGGGACAAGGTTCTTCTACCCAGCAGGAGCTTAGATTGTAACGCTCGTTTTCTTTCGCAGTGAAATCGAAATATCTATTTCTGACTTCTCACTCATTTCAAATTTGAAACAGTAGAGAACTGTTTGAAAATCCGGGGAGTTTGCTCCTGCTTAGGCTTCTCAGACTTCATTGGGGTTGGAATTTGGATTTGGATTCTTACTGAAGAAAAATAATTAATACATATTACACATGCTTTGTTTATCCATCTCGCATCATCATAATAAAGTGTAGCAAAAGGCCCACTAAATGGTGTAATATTCAGATGATTCCTTCCTTGAAATAAAAACAAAGAGAGGAAAAAAAATGCAGCAAAAAGTAAAAAAGCACTGCAATGATATATATGGACTGAAGAACAAACATGGATGTATCACTAGATCATAGCTGATTCTGGTGAAGGATCAAACTCATTTAATTTTTCCAGCGTAGTTAATGCCATGGCGAAATGAAAGGGGGAATTCGAAATCACGAGAGGTGAATTCGGAAATGATGCGAGCAAGTTCTTCGCAGTAGGTGGAAAACGATTGAAGAAAGCTGCAGCAGAAGAGCCACAATTTAATGAAGACAGTAAACGAACAACAGTGGCAGCCTTTATGATTCCATCTCACCACAATAAATGGCTCACTCAGACAACATATATGTTGCATTATGACATGTACCAGGAATTAGATGACGACATCCCCAAGGAAGTTTAATTCAACTAAAGATGTTGAAAACAACTTGTGGTGAGTGAGTGAGTGAGTGAGGCTCATAGTTGACAAAACTCGAACTTGGATCGGCTAAAGACTGGGTCACTGGGTTCGAAGAGTTTACGACTCGGCTTGGTTATGTCATAAATTTTATACTACATCTTTTTTTTTTTATAAATAGATGAATAATGTAAATCTATGGGGACTTCATATTTGATTTTTTTTTTTTTTTTGTCAACTAGAATTGAATGACATGTAATATGACTCTTTGACTATACCTACTTAAGTTTGTGATATGTCAAAATTCAAAAAATAACATACTTTAATATTCAACAACACACCACAAAAAAAAGAACATGTATCAATTTTTTTAGAAGAGCTTCGCCGACTAAAACTCAAAAGTTAATGAGGTTCATGGCATGCAATGGTTCCACGAGAAAAATGGGATTTGAAGTCTTAATTAGAATCATGACGCAACAGCAAGACTGTTCATAATTTCATCAATTTTTATAGTTTTTTTTTTTTGTTTGAAAGGGAGAGTTTCTTTTTCTTTTTTTTTGGGTCCAAGGAGATCTCGAAAATTTTGAATTCAACTAGAATTGACCAGGTCGATTTAATTCGGTCCACATCCTGAATCATATTCATGGTAGACCTGATCAAACAAACCAATACCAAGAAATTGCCGGAGTGGAGGCCAGCATTCATGGCTGCATCTAGACAACTTAGGAATCAATCCAGTGGAACGCATGGCTCCAAGCTTTTACCAAGACTGCCGATCCACGGTTTGATTTATTCAATGCCAAAGGAAGGCGATAAAGAAGTGGGCCTTGCGTAGGATAGCTTTGTATGTTCATCCATGATCTTTCTTTCTTTCTTTCTTTGGTATGACTGGTTTGATGAATTACTGACCTCAATTAGTTGGTAAGTTAAGCCGTAAGTGGGCGGTGATCAGGTTAATTATTTGCTAATTAATCATGGCGGGGAAATGCTTAATTTATCACCAGTTGGAGACTGGCTACGCATTGCACATCCACCTTTATGAACTTTATAGATTAGTGGAGAAGATCATAAAGATACTGATGACATAATGATGCATGTTAATGGCGGTGGATGCTATGGGATGTCATATTTATCTTGGTAGATTACGTGATCGGATCCGGAGCATGATGACGATCACTAAAACCTTACGTGACACTTACGCTATTTCAGTCCTTGCAATTCGGATACGTGAGACATGACGTCGCAAATAAGTAGTGGACGACAAGCGCAGCAGCTCCCTTTACCTAGCGAGTTGTTTTTGAATTGAAATTTTCAACTTTTTGAAAGCTCAAGAGTGAATTCATATTTAATTTCATCACATCTTCCTTTCGATAGTATTCTAAATTTTTATGGAGTATTTGCATCTTCGAATTTGTTTTGAATTTTTTGAAGCGTTTAGGTTGGACGTCAATTTGAATCCCACCTATTGATATCTTCATAGCTATCTTTCACCATCAAAATAAGCAATTGCTTTAACCGATGTAGAGAATGAGCATCAATGGAGTTCAGAGTTTCTGACCATCTACCTGACACATATCTATCAAAAACATTGATTTTTATATTGATATTTCAAGATATTTTTTATAGTTTACATATTAAAACTTCTTAAAAATTTAAAATTATATAACTGGTATCGGTTAACCAAAACGTTCTTACTCCAAATAACGTGGCGGTGGCGGTGGCGGTGGCGGTCGGCTCCATTCACCGTTACTTCTCCGCTACCTTTCTGGTGTCAAATCGAACAGGTAATTTCAACTCCAAGAAGTTCTCCAAAAGCTTTCTCCGCAATTAAATTTCCTTCCATTCTCTCTCTCTCTCTCTCTCATGCATGACGACCATCTCGCGTCGTCTGTGTCAAGAACTCGCCGTCACCCATGATCTCTAAGAATATCAGAAATTCGTTTTCGCCCTTTTTCTTTTAACGTATGAAATTTCTTTTTGACTTGAGGACTTGCAGTTGCAGAAGATGCCACCAAGAGGCCATTATTGGATGCTTTCATCATTTTTTATGCTAATTAAGCAATCTTTCTCTCCCTTTCATCACTTTTTTATGCTAATTAAGCAATCTTTCTCTCTCTCTCCCACCTTTGTTTCGTCCTTCTTCCGTGAAAGAAATGGAGGAGGGCCCTCCCCTCCAGTTTTCTATAATATCCTGATTGATTTCAGTTTTGACTTTGAAAGAATTGCGGCCCAGCACCAACAGTCTCGTCTCTTTCCCCTTCACCTGAAAAATTCTCGCTTCCGATCGTTTCTTCTGATAGAGAAAGAAAAAAAAAAGTAAAACGTTTGGACTTGTAATGGTGAATGAATTATGGAGCTGCTCGTCTCATGTCTGCGCCCGCCATGTCAAATCCCATTCTTTTCCAACAATAAAGGATAACAGTAACTGCATTTGAAATATGCATACCACGGAGATGCCATCCTTATTGTTCAAGACTATAAACATACATTATTTTTATTAAGGTATGGGAGTTACATAAACATCAATGTGTATCACCATATAGATATATTTTTTTTTCATATATTATATATGTGGTCGTGTTTCATTTTGTATGTCGAGGGGGAAAAGGGAAAAAATTCATATTCTTCTCACACTAGCACTCGAGGGGAAGATAAGATCTATCCGGATCGTTCATGATTTATCCAACTGCAAGGGACCGAATCAAATACCAACAACTTCAATAACCCAGATCCAAAAAAGACGCAGCAATCAATAAGAAGAGAGAGATAACTAATTACTAACTTAGATCTTCGCTTTTTGCATACTAGGCGGCCCCGAGCCCCGCAGCTAGTAGCTAGAGTCAGGTTAAAAAGGTAGACCCTAACAGATCCAGCAGTATCAAGAAGACCCAAACCCAATCCAATGGTTGACCCGGACAACCCCTTGAAGTCCACAAACGATATTAAGAAGCCAAAATTAAAAAAAAAAAAAAAGCAGATAAAAACGAAGACGTGAAGGACCCACTTGGACTCGGACCTGGCTTTCCGTGATCATGGCGCGACGACTTGGTGGAGTCAAAGGACTGACTTAGACGAGTCAGGTGGCGGCTTTGACTTGAATAATGAAATAGGGAACGGGCGGTCGACAAAGTACAACAATAAGGAAACGCATGGGTCCGATAAAGAAAAAGGAATTGGCGCATCGAAAAGGAAACATCTGACCGAGCCCATGCGCGCCCTTCCCGGGGCACACATCTAACCATGCGTCACGTGATGGTTCAGACTTAGCCTTGGGGAAGTGGGCTCGGAGGCTCATTCCCATGTTCACACCGAGCTCGCGTTGGGTGAAGATGCTCGCACTCGAATTGCGCAAGTAACCGGGTTTCTGCTCTGCATTCGACCTTCTTGCTGTCGGTGGTCTTCATTTTCACTATTTAAAGTTGCATCTCAAATGTTCTTGAGGCTCTTTTGCTAGGAACTATGGTTTTTTCTAGTAGAAAATGTCATCTTTTGTTACTTGAAACGCAAGAGATCGTAAGCCTTCATCTCTACTTCAATATACATGATGCAAAAACATAAGCAAATCATATAGATTCAAAGTTTAGACCAACAGCCGGGATTTGGATTCAACCCTCTACGGAAGCGGAAGCACGTAAGAGTTCTAGAAATAGTAAGTGCTGGCCACTTTGTCTGACCGAAGTTTTTTTGCTTCATAAATTGAAACACATCTACACAAAAACATAACCAAATCATATAGATTCCAAAAAAAACATAATTTTTTCAAAAAAATATTTATCCTATACACAAAAATTAAAAGAAATATTTCAACCGAGTTAAAATTTTAAAACTATAGTTCGAAAAAATTTCCTAACTCTGCCCCTAAACACACATACATTTTAGGCACTGATATTAGTTGGTTTTAGAAAGATGAGCTCGAACAAAGAGCGGTGGGGTCGTGCTTGGACTTTCAAATACATTGACTATTAAAAGGGACACCACATCGTGATGATATTTATTTCTCCTAATAGTATGCCGATCACCATGAGCATATGGGTAAGAAGTAATTAAAGCATTCCTTGCACTGAGAAGCAATTGCCACCATTCAAGCAACCAACGAAATGAGGGCATGAAAATTCAAACTTTTGATGTCCCTTCTTTAACTTGGAGTAGCTTCCAAGCTGCCTCCTTCTTCCAACACCACCCTCTTCTACTTACCCTTGGAAGAAGACGGGTGATGTTGGCATCCAAGATGCATCACTTGAATCGCCTTGCAACCATTCACATCGTTTCCTTGCAACCTTTCTAGCCATACCTTTTTTTCCTGCTTCATTTGTTAACTTCACATCATGCCTTGATGCGTATAATCAGTTTTCATTGAATATCATCCGTTCCGACATCCCATCAATAGATGTTCTTGTTGGGAGATTAATCAATATCTTGGCACTTAATATTCACATAAATTTACAAGATGCAAAAAATTCAAAGCAGATGTTAATTAAGGCAGGTCCAATTGCGAGACTGAACAGGATCCAGATCCATTAATGGGAGAGCAAGACCACAATAAAGCTTCAAGATACGATGGCGCCAATGAAACACCTGCGCAGCCTAGCGGCGGATAAACCGGGGGCAATAAAAATAAATAAATACGAAAAGTAACTCGGGGTAAGAAATTATGATGCCGCCATTACGACCCCGTATGAGTAAATACCTAGAAATTGGGCGCCCAGCAAGGCAATTTATGGCCGTCGAGAAGCCGGCGTGGCGGACCCATCTGCTCAGGCGTCAGCGTGACGAGAAAGGTGCGTCATCCGGCCACCGCAGGCGGCCGGGAAGCATATTCTCGTGAATATTAAAATAATATTCAGACGGCCGCACAATCTATTTGATTTTTGCAGAAAACACCCCCTTGTCCGTGTCCGCAGTTGGAACCGTAATCAGCGAGATGGCAACAAAGAAAGATAAGGGCGCGAAATTACCAGATTAGCCTTATACCGGGCCTTTGTTTATCCGGAAAGTTGCGTTGGCTTGGTGGGATAAGGACAGCACCAAAGTCAGTCGCACTGCGGAATGACGGGACTGCCCTTCCTCGACCTGCCTCGCTTGAGCGTCACGCTTTGGGGGAGTTTCAGAAACGGCTCCCGGTCACCTGTTTTTCAATAAAATGGTATAGGTTAACAATAAAAACGAACCCTTCCAATAAATGTGGGATTGGAAGACTATGGCAGAGTTCAACGCAGGATAAATTTGTGTTTGTGAGTGTTTTATGAATACGACTGATTCACGAAATATTTGAACTATTGTTTTAAAAAACTACACAAAGTGTTTGAATGAGTTTTAAAAAAGAGTTTAGCAACTAAATATTTTGTTTTTGTTATTATTTTATAAACATGTTCCAAAGGTTGGGTCAAATTCATAAAACATCATAACACGGTGTTTCACGAATCAATTTAAAATTTTGGGCTATTCATGGTACAAATTGTTTTTATTGCCAAACGACTTTTAAAGAGTATCCAATAACATGAATACTGCGTTTTTTGGAAGGTGGTATGATTTAAAAAGCGAGGTTGAGTTCGACATTAGATAGTGATAAATAAATTGACAGGCAAAACATCAAAAGGCATTGGATAACAGGAATGCTGCATTTTTTGCGTTGTACTGTCCAAAAAAGTGGACATGTTCAGTGGTTACCTTTCAAAAAAACACGGTTTCTGTTACCAAACACCTTTTAAGGGTATATCTGACTACTTATGGTTTTTAGAACTATACACTGATGTACAGTGAGGCTAATCTTTTCTTCCTTGTTGGAGTAAACTCCAGCTAGGCTAAGCTCAAAGACAAATTAAAGTTAGCCAATTGTTTTTTTTATGAAGAATGGTCATCTTGCTGGATGCCCGACATATTTTTTGGTACTTGATAAGAATACATAATTGTATGTATTCTTTTTCTTTTTACATTTTTATTATGAATACTAAATATAAATATTTTATTTTTTTATTAGAATTGAGTCGGACCAGGATCAGGGGCCCCAGCTCGACCCACGAGAACTGGCTCCTGGCCGGCCGGAGCCCAACTCAGAACGGGGGAGGGGTTTAATCGATGAGCAGTAAGAACGGAGTAACAAGCCTTTTCCGGCTAGGGATGCGAATGATTTTATATCTCCGACTCTACCCGTTCTGGAAGTCGGGTTGGAGAGAGAGAACTGAACGAGGGTTGTTTTCGACCAAAAGGATGATACCACCCCGTGAGAGGCCAAAGGGGTCCAGGCCCATGCCCGGGTCGAAACTACCCTTCCATAGTGCTGAAATCCCGTGGGAGTTACAGGGGTAGGAGCAGGGCATGGGAGGGACCGTTCCGTCATTTCGGACCACGTGGGGGCCGTCGAGGGCAACGCGTTTTGACGGTCAACTTGGCGCGCTGACTGGTGCTCTCTCCCCCATCGCCCATCAGTCCATCACTGCGACGCCTCTTAACCCTTAACTTTAACCCAACCCGAGGGTTTAAGGAGCGGGTCCCACCGCGGGGGTTGATCCGGGAGACCGTACCGATGGGCGCGCCACGTGGAGCTCGATGACGCGGTTGCGGTCGAGGGGGTCCAACCTATTTAAGCATACCCAGGCTTTAGGCGTCCTCCTCCTTATCTCCATCACCCGTCCTCCTTCTCGGACCTTCTCCCTCCTCCTCTCAGGATTGCATCCCTCCCTCCTCCTCCCACTCGATCAGGATTGCATCAGTGAACACAGAGAGTGAGAATTACGTGATAGTGTGTTGTCGGTTCGTCCATCTCCGAGAGAGAGAGAGAGAGGCTCTCGACTGAACTTCTCGTTTTCCGAGGGGATTGTGACCGTCCTCCGGCAGGTACCGGCGAACCTGACTCCTTTACTGGGGCCTTCCGGCGTCCGGGAAAGGAAAACGTTCTGATTCTTTGGTAGAAGCGCGTAGTTGCTTCTCTCGCACGCAACTGTCAAGTGTATACGTAACTGTTGTGATTGCAGGAGTGCCCCCTCCCTCTCTGTTGCTGGTCTTCCTCTTGAGATGTGAGAGACGATCGGGATCGGTGTCCTGAATTGGGGTCTAGGGGTATCTGGGATTAGGTTCAGTCTTTCGTGGTTCATTAGCCTGAGTTTAGTGGTTTTCTCTTCTTGAAGAAGCAGCGAGAAGTTTCAGTAAAATCTCTGGATAAGGGACTAGCCCTTTCTTCTGCCTGGCATTTCGAAGATCTCTGCACTGTTTCGTGCATTTGGTTTGATGTTCGTAGAAAGTTCAGGAATACAGTACAACTCATATTCCTTCTCATGGCCCTAGCCGATCCCCTTTTCTGCTAGCATTTGCTCGTTTTTGTCGTGGTGCTTTTCGTCATTTCCTTCTCTTCATACCTGTGTGTCCTGAAACTCTTCTCCAGGAAGCTTCTTCCCTGTAACCCATATCCCCTTCGGAGTTGCTTCGAATATTCCGCCACCACTTTGTCCCTTACTGCAGAGCCGACTCTCTCTGGAGGCTCTGAGACCGTTCCATTCTCTGCCCCCATTCCTCGAAAGTACCAGCTAGTTTGAAGTCCCAACTTCCTTTTGGAAAGGGAGAAAAGAGAGGCATTGATCTTCGATCGGTCGCCAGTTAAGTCGAAGGTCGAACACTTGGCTGAGGCAATATTTTGTTAGAATTTCCGAGGAGAGAAGAGAAGCCATGGCGTCTCAGGACTGCTCTAGCCTCGACACATGGGGCTTCCGGTCACCTCTGACGGTCGATTCCTGGTTTTCGGAGACCCTCATGAGCCGCGAGACGGACGCCCTGACGCGGGCACTCCAGCTCGAGATCTGCAACACCGACTCGCTCGCATCCCTCCCCAAGCCGGTCTCCCTCGCAGGCACCATCACCACCACGACCACTACTACCACGAGCGCCACGAGCTCAGAGACAGAGGGGTCCCTCCCCGCTTCGAGCCGTCGGACCACGGTCGCCCCTCCCCCCACCGGGCGCATCTCCAAGAGGAAGTCCCGCGCGTCGAAGAAGTCGCCGACGACCTTCATCAACGCCGACCCGGCCAACTTCCGGCAGATGGTCCAGCAGATCACCGGAATCCGGTGCCCCACGGCCCTGGGAGGAAGCTCCCTCATCCTGAAACCGGAGCCTCAGAGGCCTCAGACAGGTTTGCACGTCGGAGCGGCCGCCGGGGGGATGCTCCCCACTCTGGACACGTCGGCCTTCCTGCTGAACCACCCCGTCTCGGTTCAGACGGACCGCTTCGGGTTCGAAACAGTACCAGCGAACCCGACACTCGACTTCCCCACCTTCCCCACGTCCTTCCCTACGTTGGAGTCTTGGCGCGTTATGTGATTGTGATCACCAACAATGGAAGTTCCTTTTTCTTTCTTAATTTTCCTTGGTTTTTTTTTCTGCTCTTGTGTCCTTCTTCTTTTCCTTTAGTAGTTTAGCGGGCTTCCTGATGGGATGGGGTCGCCACTCTGTACTTCTTTTCCCCTTTTGTAGATACGCATCTCTCTTCGTTTCTAGAGTTATATCGAGTGGCTCCCTCATTTTTGAAACTCGTCCGTCTGCGTTATATATATATAATATATATATATTTAAAGAAATGGAGAATTGACTGGGAAGTCAACACCGAAGAGGAGGGTTGCGCGTTGCATCTCGCGTGGAATTTGACTCGCGATGTTTGGTCGTTTCCTTCGTCGCATGTGCCCATCGCCAGACAGCAGGTGCAGAGTAGTTGAGATTGTGGGTCCTCGCTCCAGATTCCATAGACACGAAACCCTCTCTCTCTCATATTCATGACGGCACTCCTCACGTCTCTCTGATGCAAACCATGGGAAGAAAATTTATAAAATAATTGCATTAATATAGACATTAATATTTAAGAAAAGAAAGGTAAAAAGCGTATGGTTCGTCAGATCCTGATCTTCTAAGCCTTGTATGCGGTTTTGAGAAAAAGGATTCTGGTGATGAAAGCCTATCTCGCCAGGGGTGTGCCTCCAGCCGCTTAGCCTATTACAAGTTGCTCTCAACGATCGAAACTCTTGGTCATAATAATTAAGATGTCCATGTCTTGGGAACCGACGAACCCTCACTAAAGCAAGAGAACCTTCCCGGTCCCCAGTGCCAAGTGTAACATCAACACGCAACAACTTGACCCCAATTCCGCGTTTGGCCTGGTCGTTGGCTTGTACCACCAAATCTTTTGTTCACTTCATTTATTGGCTCCTCAAAGCTTTCTTGATCGCTTTACAAACAAGAGGTATCGAGTCATTACAGTGCCACTTGCTGGCGCTAAAAATAGTTAGTAAGTGCATCGGTCGGCGCGGACAATTGCGACTCGCCGGAAGAAGGCCGAGATTTCCCAACTCTCTATAACCCACAGCTGACAGCTTCCATTGATCCATTCCCGTGGGTGAGCCGACCCATGCCATGCCCCAACCTCTCCTCTCTTCGCTGATTGGCTGACTCTAAAAGTGGACCTTCAAAGTCAAAGGAACTTATATTTATAGCCCCGATGCGGAAAAACTGTGTTCTCGGTTTCTCTAACTAAGTTTATCAAATCGAGGATGAGAGCCAGTGTTTTTTTTTTTCAACAAAAAAAGTGAATGTACAAGAAAAAAATACTAAAAAATAAAACATACATCGATCGAAGTGGATCCGTCAACTCCAATAGTGCATCGAAATAGAAGTTCCGACTCAACCCAAATCAGGCAACTCACACCAATGCAGAGCGCGTCGCTGGGAGCCTTAGAACCCTTAGTTCCCAGTTTGCATTATCAAAAGTTTTGATTTGATTGCAGGGGAAGGATATCAACATCTAAGTCTAGCCAATCACGTTCATGTTAGAATACAGTCCTTCTTCACCACGCTTGGTAGCTACGATAGAACTTGGGCCTGTCGAGACTAAAAGCAAAATTTAACCTTCATTCGTGAGTCCTCTGATAGCCATTATTGATCTGATCAGATGGTTAGAAAAAGGTAGCGGCCTTGGAGACGAAGATGTTAAATTATTCTTTAGAGCCAACTCTATCTTTATCTTAGTAGTGAAGGAGATGGCGTGCTCCACGCTGCCATCTGCATCAATAATTTGCCCCAAGAAAAAAAGGATATGTCTAGATCAAATTATTTGTTTGTGAAAAGAACTTTAAGGACCGAACAGATGAATAACCAGTTAAGCTCTCAAAATTCCACTGCTTGACTTTGTTCCAGCAACACTGACATTAATGTCGTGATTCTGAAGAACCAAACCATGTGGAGGACACCGCCAAAATTCTCTTGTTTCCCCTCTCTATGCCTTAAACGGCACATTCAGTATTGCACTTCTTCCATAGTCTAGTTCCAGCAGCTTCTGCTATATTTTGCAGCCAAATCTGATTCACCAACATAAACCTCCGCCATTTATGTAATCTTTTGCAGCCGAATATGAATATGGCAGGGCTCGACTCACCAACATAAACCTCCGCCATTCTCTGCGACTGCAGATTATCAGAGTCTCGCAGACTTCGTTCATCATCCCATCTTTTTAGCACTTCAACACGCAGGCCCACATCTCCAATTATTATCACTTTACTATTTGAACTAGTAGTGCACATATTTTAAGGCCGATTAATCAATCCCAACTGCAATCAGTGAGCCAACAATTGGGTGAGATAGGGACGAGGTAGATGACTCGAGCCTCGTACATGGTGCTATTAGAAAACTTGACCCTGGACTTGGTCCACATGCTGCAACTTTTGTCCTCTGGTGAGAAGGAATCAAACTTTGGACGCGGCTGCTTTGACATGGCACCTAGTTGCCCGTTGTTTACTATCCCAAAAGATGAGCAAGACGACACCACACACCCTAGTGGTTGGTAGCCCATGACTTAAAAGTCGTCCACATGGGTCCCGACTTCCAGAGTTGACCAATCCTTCACACACACACACACACACACACACACACACACAGATATATATAACATGACCTTATATGAAGTAGTGCAGAATGTTGAAAACTATTTAAGTTTCGAAGAACATACGAAAATTCTTTATGCGCATTCCGTTTTATAAAGATTTCAAACTTTATCATCTCTCATAATCCAACTTGCACTATCAAATTCTGGTGAATTTTTAGTTATATATTTTCAATACATTTTATATCATAGCGTACGACCATAATAGCTGTATCAGTTTGTCCTCTAATTACACAGCAAAATCCGTGACTTATTTGAATAAGAAGAGAAATGAAGTCGAAAATCAAAGTTCAAGTGTCTTCAAGAATGGGAGGAGATGGATCGCGCGAAAGCAGAATCGAATCCCAAGTTTGGAAGGTGGCCAACAACGAGAAAAAGGATGTCCGGCTGCAGAACCGGACAACTGCCCCAGGACATGAGTGCCCTTTTTCACCGAAAGCAAAGTCGCCGAGTGAAATGACATGACACCATGCAAGAGTGTTGACCATGATACCAAAATTAGGCTAGGCACAAAGACTAAGTTACGAGCAAAACATATCAATGCAATGAACAAATGCTCCATTCACCTATGATAAGGTTTGGACTCAAGACCGGTTGGTGTATGGAACTTGATTCATACTGGACATTTTTATGTAAAGGTATTTATGTCATTTTGTACAAATGCATGTTTGTCTTAATCCTTATGGGAGGGTTTCATTTTAGGTCTTTTCTCTGAGAGTGAATAGTAAAAATCTGTGCGATCGTGGACGTAGGAGATTATTGCTCTGAACCACGTAAATCTTTGTCTTCTTCCTTGTTGCTTCTAACTCCTTCTTGAGAGTGCGAGAGAAGAGTTTTGTGTGTTATTCCTAACAAGACCATCCAATTGAAGAAACCAACAGTTTGATACTCCAAATGCATCTCCTTTGCTTTATGGATAAGAAGCATATTGACGAGAAGCTTGCCGACATTTTGAAAGAAATGATGTCAACAAAGTATCGGAAGCGGGCGGCCATAAATACAGTAGGCATTGGGAAGGTGGGATGTGGATGAGATCAAAGGATCCGAGCAAGTGAGGATGAGAATCTAGATGCTATCTACTCAACACCCCGGCCGTTTGTGCAAGAAAACACGATAAGATAGTGCAGATTTTAATGGCTTCAGCTCCTAAGTATCTCAGAATTTCTTTCCTGTTGTCCGTAAGCCAGGTTTAGCACAAATACACCATAAATTTAATCTAACCTTCTCTGTGTATGGATTGTCAGGTGGAACATCAAAAACGTTCTCCAAAATATTATCTACGAGCAGAAACCAAGTCCAGCGAAATAGAGCTGGCGCCTAGGAAACCACTACTGTCCTGCTGGAAGAAAGAGACGCACAGGATCTGGAAATGATGAGCTTTCGAACCACCAACTGTGTGCCTTAGCTAAAGGATAACAAGAGGCGGTCAAGCACAAAGCTGTCGCGCTTAATCCCTTATGAAACTGTTCGATTTCTGAGCATTGAAGAGGACGGAAGGAGGGCCCCTTACCATCCTTCTGGATCATACAGATGGACACACACCCCCAGTGCATTGTCAAGGTGAAAGCAACATCCCGTTGCTTGAGAAACCTTGATCTGCCATATGGCAGTGCTGGTACCGGAAATTACTCTCCCTGAGCTTCCCGCCTGGCAATGTGTCATGGGTTGTGGAAAAACTTCAACGATGGCATCCATCCAGATTCCTTTAATTTTTTTCGATGTTCTTCTTCACCTAAGGCAAGTAAAGAATTCTTGCTACAGAAGAAATCTCGATGGATGCCTTTGATGCCACCAAAAATAAAAGTGCATAAATCCAAAACATAAGACAGGGACGAGTATTATATTCTTTTTCTCTGTAATTTATTGAGGGAAGCAGAGGTGGCATACGCTTCAGATTGATAATAAATGAAAGCTGGCAAAGGGACGTTTGATAGAAGCTGTGTACCGAATCCTGCAGGACTCACAGTATCTATTATTATAGAGATCGCTCAGCGTGTTGACTTTTAACATTCTCTATTGACGAAGGTACTTAAATTATTAGCAATTAAATAATAAAGCTTCCTCCAACTTTGCAATAGGATTGGTCATCTTCACAATTTATAGCTACGCTAACACTAATGCCATACGCTATTAAATTAGTATATTGGATTTTCCACATTAAAAACTCCCACTAACACTATTATTGTACATGAGTGGGAGAAAACCTGGGTAAATAAAAACCCCTTATGAATAGAGTGGGTATCCAAGGACCGCTGCCCCCGACATAGGTGCTTCCCTTCTCTTCTGTGTGGGTCCCAGCAAACGGCAATCCCATGTTTTTCAAGCGCGTAAATTTACTGCCTCTCCAACCTTTTCTCGATCTCAAAACGATTTAACCAACATATTAGTTTGAAGGAAGATCCAAAGCTTGTAACAATCTGACTTACTTCTCAAAAACGATTTAACAACATATTAGTTTGAAGGAAGATCTAAAGCCTACATGTGTAAGAACCCGACTTACTTGTGGGCTTGGGCCATTGGTTCGGCGGATTCCAACCCTCCCCCCAACAGTTTCGGCTCTAGTCTTCAAAAAAACTAAGAATTAGAACAATAATATCATTAATGGTCTCCTTTTCTTTTTCTTTTACCAGATGTTTTACCGTTTCAAGTTCATCATCAACTTCATTGATTTAGATGTTAAAAATGGTTTCTCAACAACGACGACCCATTGAAATTTATCTGTTTGTTTTTCCCCTTGGTAGTATCCAAACGCGGAACTTCCCCTTCTGTCAGTCTCGCTGTGACACATATAGAAGTCGCAGCAATAATTAAGAATTAGATACCGCAGCAACATATGGGAAATACATATAAAAAAAAAAGTTTAAGTGACGTTGGACTTATGTGCGTCCAGCATAGCCTGAGAATCCTTCCCTAGATAATAGATTGTCATCATCATAGAATAAAGAAGGATAAATTCCGGTTCAGTTTCGCAGCGGCCTCGACCTCGATCGTGAAAGTAGACCCTATAGTATACCTCTCCCGAAGCATCCTACCAGTCCCAGAAATTGCTGCAGACACTATAGGAAACAACTACTCGGTGTCTCGAATCATCCCGGCCGTCAGGAACCAGTCGGCACACCCAGCCGCCCACTTTAAATGCATCTTGCTTAAAGAAACTAGGAGGAGGACCCTACACCACCTACTAGGGCAGTGACCCATCTGAACTCTGCCACAGACAGCGTGATCTCTCCTCTACCAAAGGGGCCCATACCACAAGGTACAACGCTAGGAACTGGTCTGAACAACGCCCCCTGCCCCCTCAAGGAGAACCAGAATAAAAGCCTAGCTACAAGAAAGAAGATGCCTTTTTTCCAACTTTTGGCTTGCTTTTCCGTGATGAACTGGTCCCTGCAGCATGGTTTTTTGACAGCAACATTAATGAGGTTTGATGCAGGAACAGGAACTTGATGGGTCGGTTTCTTTTGCATGCTTTTTTCAAAGGCCAAACAGTGAATGCGCGGGCAGCCAGAGGCCCAGAGTCGGTGGGTTTCGACTCGGAATCTGGCAGAAAACTGTTTAGATGGATGCAATCTTATTAGATTCAAAGAGTCCGGGTGTGTCCCTTGGCAAGGCAAAGCACGAAGCAAACGTACCCACAGGGCAGCAGCGACAAAACCCAGGAGCCTCGTGCAATCAATGAACACAAAAACACTTAACCAACCAAGGAGAATCGAGCTAAAGCCAAGTAGAAGGCCTCAGTTTAACCACTGATTGCTAGATGATCTGGACCGACCTGTCTCTAGTGCTTGGCAAAAGTGAATGATCGTGTATTAAAGAGGCCAAAAAGCCACTTCCAGTCATCTGCAATGCGAAAAATTTTGTGTCTCAAAAACTCGCACGAGAAACGGAATCCTTAACAGCGCAAACCATCTATTGCGCACCCTAGAATGCTAACTTTGGCCGCAGCTACGAGTGTGCCTTTTCTGAGGCTATGAACATGCACATTTCAGTCCCCTAACGTCTTTACGAACTGAAAATATTCTACTCTATAAAGCAAATGGATCTACTCTTCTAACAAACCACAGTAGTAAAAAAACTTCTCAATCAGTCTCCTCTTGCACGCGCGAGTTGCAGATGAGTCAGATATATGAGAAAAGAAACAAATCCCACTCTCTCCCTTGTAGGACGAGTCAGTTACACGAGAAAGAAATAAAACAGGGGATGTGAAGCACGAGTCTCCTTACTATTAAGCAGACGAACAGAAAACTCATGGAGCAGATATTATGGCTTTAGAATCAAAACTTCATCATCATAGAAGTGATGATAAAAGTGAAAGGAGCTGCTGAGGACTTCCCAACCGAAAGAAGCTACTAATGACTAGGAAGCAAACAGTGAAAGCGGGGACCAAGAAAACTAGAGATGAAATTTTAGATGTAAAAGGGAAGGAAAAAGCAAAACTCATAAAGCCAACCTCATTTAGTTGAGATAAGGTTTCATGAAGGGAATGAAGATGAACATAAAAGTGAAAGCCTGAGAGATGGAGGACCCAAAAAGTACACAAACAATAACTAGGAAAGGTGAAATGAGAACCTCAGATAAAGAGACAAGAAAAAAAATAAGCATGATCGGGAATAAAATCTTATTGCTCAAGCCTATTATGAGATCAGCCAAAATATTCCTACATAACATCATCCGCATGTTTCTCAAATCTACCTGCCAAAAGCCTCCCACCCTATGAACGCACGGCAGACATCGTGCGTCAACCACGTATCTTCCCTCCTCCTGCCATACAACAAACCTATTAATACAAGGGCAGTATATGCCCAGCACTGTAACTGACACCAGCAGCTACAATGAAAATTCGTGTCATTTCGATGAACCTAGTTTTGGAGGGGGATGAGGTTAAAACTCAAGTCATATGTATGTTTGGCAGACCATAACTGGCTTAAACACATAGCAGGTCTGCTTTTTAGAATCATAAAGCTTTGGGTGCAACTTCTTCTCTACTCCCAACTAGGGGTGGACAACGAGCTACGAGCTCGACCCGTTAAAGCTTCGCTCATGAACGAGTTCGAGCCGAGTCATTTGCTTACCGAGTCGAGTTCAGGTTTATGAGTCAACTCATTCAAATAATCAAGTTGAGTTCGAGCTCAACACGTAACTGTCGAGTCGAGCTCGAGCCTTAATTGAGTTTGTCGAGCCTTAATCAAGTTGATTATTCAAATGAGTTTACGAGTATGTCGAGCCTTAATCAAGTTGAACTCGAAATCAACACATAACAATGAATATCAATTCTATTCAAACAAGTGTGTGGAGCCTTAATCGAGTCAAGCTCGAGCTCAACATGTAACGATGAATATCAGTTCCGTTCAAACGAGTTTGTCGAGCCTTAATCGAGTCGTGCTAGAGCTCAACACGTAACTGCCGAGTCAAGCTCGAGCTGCTTCTGTTGAGATCAAACTGAGTCGGCGTCGAGGTTTCATTAGTCGAGCCGAGCTCGGGCTGACTGAACTCGAACTTAACTCGTTTCGTGTTCACCCTTACTCCCAACCCATATGTTCGGGTAAATGAGAGACTAATCCCACCGCTTGAGTGTGCATTTTGTTTGTACTGTTTGAGCTGGATGTCATTGTTGAATCAGAACTGTATTCAATTATGACCTGAGAAAGAACTTCTACAGCAAACTTATCCCAGCTTAAGCAGTTATGATCAATTCTTACTAAGTGGTGCTTCCTCACGGGGTAATCGATTTTTTCTTTTTGTTATGTGCAATTTAAGAACTCCCTCTCTCGCCCTCGCTTCCCCCTTGTGTATAAAATAAGAACATTCTCTGTTGATTATATGACGTGCTTGGTCGTTGACCATGCTCTTCTACTGGCAGTTTTTTTTGGCCTTCTGAATTGAGTGGCAACCAGTAGCCACTTAGAATGGTATATTGAACTCTATCTGATCTTTGTGTCGACCCTCTCTTCATGCTAAATGTCGATGTCCAGTGTATTAAAAAAAATGATCCTCGTGGAAGTGTTCTTTGCTAAAAGTGAAGCAGCCGGTTGGACAATTTGTGATTGCTTACAGGTTTCTGGTTTCTTGAATGGATTGGTTGCTGTGTCTACAATCTTTTCCCAACCCAGTTTATGACAGTTGGATGTTCGCGCTTCTGCACCTCCACTTACCGACCACTATTATTATGTGATGTGTAATATATGCTGTATATTACACAGCTATAAATTTATTATACTAGATATATAACAGCTACTTGTGTAACGCCTACACGCCCTAGTTATTTTATGAGTAAGGCTATCTGAAATTAGACTCTAAAGTATGTACATTACATGGACCAAACAATGCAACAGATTTTGGAATCTATATATGCTGCACCTGCATCCATGCATCTACCTGCAGAAAACGGGTCGCCTGACAAAACTGAGCATAACCGGCTCGTTTCCCAGCTGATGAGTGGCCGGAAAAACAGCAGCCTGCCATTTGTTTTCTTTTTTCTTCGAAAAAGGCTTGAAAGACCTTGTTTAGGAACAAAATTTCTTTGTAACCATGTTTTGCCCTTGTCATCCAAACAGGACCTTTCAGAATGAGATGCCATCGTCCAAGCAATCAATCGCAGCGTGGACGCAAAAATGATTGTGATTATTTCTTCCCCTTTGAATCCCGTCCTCCTATTAGCAGGGATCAGAAATACGCCCCCAACCAACTGAAAAGGGAGGGAAAGGAAGAAGACAATAAAAGCTTCCGCTCCCCAGTCTTTTGGCTACCATGATATTTAGAATTAGCAAAGAAAGTCTTTATGACTTTATGAGGGCTTAATTTTAAAATTCACCGTGGCAGTTCCATTTGTTCCTTCTGAGCAAAGGCACGGCTGTTCGAAACCCTAACTTAAACTTTAGTAGGTCGAACGCGCGAAGAGAGCCGTTGAGGAGAGAGAGTCTCTCCTAGGGTTTCAGCCACCTACGTCGCTTGTGATTTCGCCCAATCCCCCGGCCATGTTGCCGTTGGAGTCTTCATCCATGGAGGTTGCAGCCGACGAGCCTCAAGCAGTTCACGAGTTGGAAGATGCAACAAAGAGCTGCAGAAGCACACACCGTCAATGGGATACCGTTGGCAAACACCCTGGTGCCCTGGAGGAGATGGAGGCGGACCCTCTGGTGGATAAGCTTTCCCCTATGGGGCAGCGAACAAATAATGGGAAACAACAGGGACGAGATTCTATACCTCTGCCGCCGGCTGAAAATGAACTTGGGACCCTTGGTCCTTCTCGCCAGACTTGGAAAGGTAAGGTTAGTCCTACTTCCTCAAACGAGATTACTATGAAGGACCGTGAGACGGAGGCTCCTGTGCACCTGCAATCTGAGGCATACTCTGGCCTTTCAAATGGTGGAAGAAAGCAGCGCCTCCCTTCAGCGGAGGGTTTGGGTAAAGAAGACCACCCAACGGCCTCTATGCAATCCCCTCTTAAAAGTTGGGCTGCCATGGTTGGTAACAGCGTTCAACAGGAACTGCCCAAGCTGGGGGAACTAGAGATACGTGAGGAAAATGGGCGCAAGTTTCTCTTCATCCCAGATGAAGTGTATGAGGAAATGGCCAAACCGTTTAGGTTTGCTGCCATTGGCACCTTTTATGGAGGAGGCTCCAAAGCCAATATGGAATACAGTTTCGTTTTCAAGAACTTGAGACACCAGTGGAAAGATGTCTGCAATCCACGATTCTCTGTTTTGGGCAAAGGGTTATACCTCATCAGGGTGGACTCAGAAGTTGAACTACAAGTTGTGCTGCGGAGGAACTCTTGGCGCATTGGGGCAAAAACTTTTGTTGCTAGTCGTTGGCGCCCTGGCATGGAGATGAAGGTCGACCATACTGCGCGGGTCCCTATCTGGATTCAAATCCCTAACCTGGCGTCTGAACTATGGAATCAATCAGTTTTTGATGGAATTGCAAGGAGTTTGGGAGGTGAAGTCATCAGCATTGACCCTTTCACTTGCTCACTCGTTCGATTGGGTTATGCTCGACTGTGTATTGAAGTTCCTCTCAGCTTCTCCCCCCAACCAGTTATCTTCTTGCGTAGAACCAATAGGGATTTCATTCAGGTGGAGATTGTTTATGAAAATATGATCATATTCTGTCGCCAATGTGGATCAATCACACATTTGGAGGTAAACTGTACCCAGACCAGGGTAAGCGCTGCACAAGAGCCTGAGAACACATCTGAGCACCGCAATCTTAATGGATGGACTGAAGTGAGAATGGCGAAGAAGGCTACAAATTGGAAGCGTTCGGGGGCTGCGCAGGAGCCTGCAAATCAAGCCCTAGGGAGTAATAGGTTCAAGGCACTCCAAAGAAACACCGAGGAGGGAGAAAGTCTCTCTTCGCCTCAACCTGTTTTAGAGAAACCACATGATCTTGAGAAGCGAGTTGGTGCCCAATCTGAAAAACCAACTCTTATGGAAGCCTAGATAGTTGGAGAAGAACAAAGTATAAGAGGGAGCACTAGCAAGAGAAGCCGCCCTTTGTGCCCTCCACAGTTGGCTTCGGCCAATACAAAGCACCTGGTCTCATCTAATGCCATTCACGGTCCTAAGATTTCTGCCCACAAAACTCGATCAAGACCTTTAGGAAGAAGTGCAGGGAGCTTCAAGGATGGTGGCTCAAGAAGTTCTCTATCATCTTCTGCCATCAAGGAGCATGTGGAAAAGCCCGCCCTCCATGGGAATGATCCTGACCCTCAAATGGCCCTCGCCTCTCAGGCGCCTCCCTCTTGGCCTATTGATCCAGGAGACACCAGCCATAAACCCACTATGGAAATCGATTTGGGCGAATCGGGAGCTGGTAGCGAGCCTGTCCTCCCTCTTGGGAAGGAGATAGCTGAGTCTTCTCGGGCGGACTTGAACCTGACTTGCTGATGTAAGGTAACGCCCTTTCACCTCCCCTTTCTTATGAAGATTTTGAACTGAAATATCAGAGGGCTTGTCCGAAAGGAAGCCCAACGTGCGGTTTATAACTCTTTGTAGGAAAAAAATCCTGACATTGTGTTTCTACTTGATTCCATGCTATCTAGTCACCACATTGCTGCTTTCTTTAATAGACATAGTAAGTATAACTTTGTATCCAACCACGATCAGGCGGATGGTCGGGCTCGTGTTATTGCCGGATGGAATCTCATTACCATCCAAGTGGCTGATGTTATTATTAACAGGGACTAGATTGGTATTATTGCCAAGGAGCGCCAGGGCTCTGTAACCTTTGCTAGCTTTGGGGCTTACCTCCATCCCAATAGACTTACTCGTCAACATGACCTCCATACCCTTGGTAGTTCTATCCGAACTGTGAACCTCCCTACTGCTGTGCTTGGGGACTTTAATGCGGTTAGAGATAGCAATGACAAAAGTGGCCGACCTCCAAATTCCTCCTCCTGTAAGGACTTCAACCAGTTTATAGTAGACAACAACTTCAACATTGTTGAGGACCCACGTCGTCATTTTACCTGGAGTAATAACAGGAAAAACTCTGACACGATATTGTGTAAACTGGATTGGGCCATGGTTAATGCTAATTGGGTGCTTCAAGTGGGAGATCAGAATACTCTTCAAATCCTTCCTCGGAGTGCTTCAGACCATAGTGCCCTCATTCTCCGCGCTATCAATACCTCCTGCAGGCATCCTAAAAGAAGTCAGTTTAAGTTTCTCAAGAATTGGAGCTTGAGAGGTGAATGTGAGGAAGTCGTTAAAGATGGTTGGAGCTATCAATCCTCAGGGTGCGCTTTCATTCGTGTTCTGGGTAAGCTGGAGGTTACTCGCAGCAAGCTTTCGGTCTGGAATCGTATACATTATGGGAACATCTCTACCAAGATTGTCTCCCTTCAGAAAGAGCTCGATACTGTCCAAGCAAGATTGGATAGAGGGGACTTGTCCTTTTTTGATCTCGAGTATTGCATCAGACTTGAGCTGCAAGCTACTTTAAAAGAAGAAGAGCTGCTTTGGGCCCAAAAAGCCAGAATTAACTGGCTGAGAAATGGTGACAGAAACACTAAATTCTATCAACAGGTTGCATCCGGGAGGAAATCTAGACAATCTCTTTCTGTCCTTTCTTTGGGCGACCTCCAAATTGAAGATCAGGATCAAATCAATGAAGAATGTACCAAGTTCTTTAAAGCTTTACTCTGTGACGATGCTGCAACCGGGTCTATGTTTGCTAATTTAAGCGCTAGCCCCATCGTTTCTAGGGAGGAAAACCTACATCTCTTAGCTCCCATCTCTGACTTCGAAATCAAGCAGGCTGTCTTTACTTCTAAAGCTGACAGTGCTCCAGGTCCTGATGGCTTCCCCGCTTTCTTCTTCCAGCGATATTGGCACATCGTTGGTGGTGATGTCACCAAAGCGATCAAAGGTTTTTTTGAAACAGGACGACTAGTCAGGAAGATTAACAGGTCCATTCTTGTGCTTATTCCTAAGCATCAAGGAGCTTGCTCGCCCAAGGACTTGAGGTCGATTGCACTCTGTAACTCCCTTTACAAATTTATCACTAAACTTATCTGCTTTCGTATGAGACCGATTCTTGCTAGAATTATTGCGGACTCTCAGGGAGCCTTCACCAAAGGTAGGAAATTGCAAGATCAGATTGCCATGGCTCATGAGGTTCTTAATTCCATGGATGCCCACTATGCCTCATCCGCCTGCTGCCAACTGGATTTATCAAAGGCCTATGATCGAATTAACTGGAATTTTCTCAGAAATTCTCTTCTTTCGATGGGCTTTCATGATATCTGGATTGCACGTATTATGACATGCGTCTCCACTGCTTCAATTGCAATCTCAGTCAATGGGGTTGTGGGTCAGTACTTTAATAGTTCTCGAGGCCTCAGACAAGGTGATCCAATGTCACCCCTTCTTTTCACTGTTATCATGGAGTGTCTTCATCGGCGTATTCTGCATAGTGTGAACACAAAAAAGTTGAGTGGGCCAACTCTGCCAAGGGCCGGGAAAGCGCCGGTGGACTTGTTTTTTGCTGATGATATTATTTTCTTCCTCCCACTTAAGATTGAATATCTCCAAGAAATCAAAAATATCATGGCTGATTTTGAGACCAAAGCTGGCATGAGAGTTAATGATGACAAATCAAGGCTGGTAACGTTCAATGCTCAGGAAGACGTGAGTAATTTGGCTGTGGCCTCTACTGGCTGGCCCCTTGCCTCCCTTCCACTTAACTACTTGGGGCTTCTTCTTTTTGTGGGGAAACTTAGCTTCCAACTTTGCCAACCTCTTGTTCTGAAAGTTCAAAGGAAGTTGGCTTCATGGAAGGCCTCGCTCCTATCCTTTGCGGGAAGGTTGTGTCTACTCCAATCTTCTTTTATGCCTCTTATATTTTTCTGGTGTTCTCCTTTCAAACTTCCGCAGAAGATTATTCAGGTACTCCAATCCCTTGCAGCAAATTTTTTATGGGGCTCTAACCTAGATTGCCGCAAACATCATTTAGTTGCATGGAAAAAGCTTTGCAGACCGAAAGGGGAGGGTGGTGTTGGCTTGAGAAGTATCACTGACCTGAATAGAGCTTGCTTGGGGAATCTTGCTTTGCAAGTTGGTCATGCTACCTCTCCTTGGGCATCCCTTGTCTCCAAGAAGTACCTTAGTAACCATAGTCTCTGGACTCGCAAGGGCAAGGCCAAAGACTCGTGGCTTTGGAAAGGAATAGAATGGGGTTGGGACGCCATTAGCAAAGAGGTTAGGTGGTCTATGGGGAATGGCTTTAATGCTCGTGCATGGCTGGAAGATTGGGGAGAGGGCATCTTGTTGTCCAAAGTTCATTCCTCTATGTTCTATATCCTAGAGGCCAGGCGCTCTATTTCTATTGCAGATTTAAAGACTCTTATCCAGGAGGACAACGATGTGAAGCGCTTGACTATGGGTGTTCTTCCTCATCTTAACCGTGTCTGCCTATCTCAATCTCAAGATTCCTGGCAATGGAAGGGCTTACATTGGGAGGACGTAACATGGCAGCTAATTTGGGAGGACATTAGACAGAAAGGAAACTCCCTCTATTGGAAAAAGGCCATTTGGAATGCTGTCGTTCCCCCATCTCGGGTCACCATGTGGATGTAACGCTCACTCCCATTCTTGGGCACTATGGACAACCTCCAACGGAGAGGCTTTCACTTGCCGAATCGATGCCCTCTCTGCATGTCTCAAGAAGAGTCTATCGATCACCTGTTCTTTGGCTGTCCGGTCACTATTGGCCTTTGGCATCACATCCTCACCAAATTCCACAAATCCTGTCAGACTCTCAGGTCTTTCTCGCAAGGTATCCAGTGGTGGCTCGCCTCTTCTTTCAAAAGGGGATGGCAAAGCAAGTGTTGGCGACTAACCTTTCCAGTAGTGATCTGGAAAGTTTGGGCGTGGAGAAATTCTACAGTCTTTGAAGACCGACCCATTTGCCCACAACAAAATATTGACAAAATTTGGAAAGACTGCTGCTTAATTTATCAATCTTTCGATTGGCCGCCTGACCAAAGAAGGGAGATCTCGCTTTGGGTGAACACAAATTTCTTTCTCGGTCTTAATCTTCTCAAAGCTGATTACGAAATTCTAATCCAAATCGCCACTTTAAAAGTGGATGATTTCGTCAAGGTGGGGGCTCTGATATCCACCAAAAGACAGATTCAATACAAGGAAGCACTTACTGGCTCCCTGTTCAGGTTCTATTCTCAGTCTTCATTTCATGAAACTTCTTGCTTGGAGCATATACTGTCCATGTTGCAGACGGAGGGGTAGAATGTACAGGTTCTCTCTAACAACAGGCAGTGGATTAAAGTCATGTGGCAAATGATTCGCGATCAAAACCAATTACAATTGGGCTTCCAACACATACGCAGGCTGAAGTCGCACCTCAAGTTTTGTTGGCGTAACCCTTCTAGGGAGATGGGTGTCTTTTTGTCTAACTCTTTGTATTCCAATGTTTTCCTTCATTGGGACCCTTCCTCTTGTGGTTGGAAGTGATCTCGTCGCTTAGCCTTTTCTATAAGTGACACTTTTGATGTTTATTGTGTAAATTCCCTCCACTATTTTGTAATTTTATTCATAGTTCTTCAATAAATATTGGTAGGGGGCCTCCCCCAGCAGGGTTGCATTGGAAAGGCACGACTGTTCCATTTGTTCCTTCGAAGCAATGGCGCTACGGTTGCTTGTGAAAGTTTGAGACTGCCGAACAGGGAAGGAGGTTAAAAGTTTGCGACTGCCGTTCCATTCCCCCAGGCCCCAACCCAACTTTGTCTAGCCTTGGGCTGGCCCGGCGCGGCGTAACTTATAACTAAGCGGGCCGGGCTTGAAACGCCGTAAAAGACTTTGAACCAGCACGAGTACGACTTTGTCGAGCCTTAGGCTGGCCCGGCCAGGCGTGATACCTAGCCTTAACGATGACGTCCAGCTTGGGATTCTAATTTTACGTCAAAAAATAGAAAGTTGATGCTCCAAAGAGCAAAAAAACCTTAGATCAAGGGCAAAAATGTCATCTCCTTATTTGTTTTTCCTTTGATGTGATTTTCATTAAAAGCCCAGTCCATATAAGGTTGAATTGGCCGGTACGGACACTTATATTAATTAAATAAGAATTTAAAAATTTTAGGGGCGTGATTTAGTGACACACTTAAGCGCCACTATAGAGGCATCCTTTGTCTCTAAGAAGTGTGTTTGGGTGGCAGTGGAGTTAAATCTGCCTCTCCCCTCCCCTAAGTTATTTTCATAAACATTGTTTCTATCTTGACAGGTTTTAAAAATGATTTAAAATTCAAGTTGTTATAAAACTTGATTTTAATAAAAATGTCGATTTTTATTGGTTAAAATTAAAGTACTGTCAAGGCGTGAAAAAATAACACGGTGACATATTTTTTTTAGATATTTCTCATTAATAAATTAATAATTTTTTATTTAAAAATTTTATTAACTTTAAATGGTGGAATACCATATGGGTGGTTTTTATATTTACTCCTTGAGATTTCGCATAATGTGGCAATAGTGGTCAACGGAGACCGACTTGACAGTTGACACAGGTAGGCACCCGGTTAACCTAAGTATTACAGGAAAAGACTAAATTAACCCATGCCCATGTAAGAAGCATTATATCAAAGTAGAAGGCAGGAAAACTTCAGATCCTCGTACACCTGAGATCAAGTCTAACCATGAAGTAGTATAGACTACAACTAGTAGCTTATCTAGGCTTACAAAATGCAGACACACATGTATCATATATGTGTAGAAAAAGAATCTTGAGAATGGACAGAACGCTTGGGACTTGCATACAAAAAGATCCAATTTCAAACGAAAGCAGAAACTAAGAGCACCTTAGAATAGAAACACATTCTCTCGGAAAGCCAAGCACAAATGGATTGACATTTACTTATTTAACTGCATCTCTGAAAGCTTCTATTTTCATGCATCTGCCATGCATTTATTTGTACAAGATAGAAGCATGTTGAGGAATCAAAAGGAAAAAAAATGTCTGGCGTTCAATGAGATCGCACATGACAGAATCATTCTTCACAACTACAGTACGACCAGGAACTGGAAGCCGTTAATGAGGGGATAAACGGGGACCATTTCATTCTCCCTGCTATAGTCAAAATCTTAAGTTGGAATATCCCAAACAAACAAGAGCCACAATAAGCGCGAAGGCTTGACTCAAAGAGGACCTTTGAAGAGCACAGTAACTCAGATAAAAAGCACATAAAGTGGTTCAAAGAACATATTGATTTTTCGTCACGGTTAGTTCAGCACGACAAATGAGCTTCTTCCCCTGCCTCTCCTTCTTCCCCCTTCCCCACCTCCCCTCTCCTTCCCCCCATCGGGCCGGGACCCGGGATATCGGTCCGGGTCTTACCGGCCCAGCCCGGCCCGATGCCCACCCCTCAATCTACATGAGTAAACCCGCGGAGTCGTTTTAGGGTTTGGGAGTCGTTCTTGGCGTCACTGGGATCATTCCCTTCGGCATTTCATCTCCCCTAGGAACGGCGGCCATGGCGTCCACCAAGAAGGCTGTGAGTCTCTCTTTCCCCAACCCTCCTCTCTTTTGGCGGTCTAACCGCGAGATATCGCCTTTCTCCCTCTCCTTTGTTGTCGATATGATTGCGGACGTATTTTCTTTTCTATTATTCAGAAGAAGACTCATGAGAGCATCAACAATCGACTCGCTCTCGTAATGAAGAGCGGGAAGTACACTCTCGGCTACAAGACCGTCCTGAGATCTCTCAGAAGCTCCAAAGGTACCCATCTTTTGAAGGCTTCCACTGAAATTCGTGAATTAGCTCTTCCTTTTTTTCCCTCGTCTCTTTGCGATGAATCTCAGGGAAGATATTCTTTTCTTACCTTTTTTGTTAAACAACTGATTACGCTTTATATTTCATTTGACGGCATCCTTGCTGCGTAATATGCTATGACAAACACACCTGCCTTCTTCTCCCGCTTCTTTGTCGGGCTGGAGGGGGATTATATCATGCCTGTGGTTTTTAGTTTTACTCTGTTAGGGCCCTGCGGGTTTTTATGTTTTATTTTTTAGTGCAGGGGTTTTATATCATGATTTTGCTTTACGTTCACCATTATAGTTTGCAAGCGTAGTTAATCTAAATATAATTATTGACGTCAGATTAGCTTCAATAGTATGCCTACTGTGATGAAATGCAATATCTTAATTTATCCATGTGAAGTCGATAGGATCACTCTTCCAATGCGTGATAACTGTTTATACACGTTGGCCGTGCATCTTGTCTTGTGAATGTTACTATCATTCAAACTCATCGAGCATGTTCTGTTGTTGTCGGCAGCAAAATTGATCATCATTGCAAACAACTGCCCGCCTCTCAGGAAGTCTGAGATCGAGTATTATGCCATGCTCGCAAAAGTTGGAGTACACCATTTCAACGGGAGTAAGTTTATAGATTTGTTGTACTTACATTGTGTTATTTACTTTTGCATCACTTTGGATCAAATGTCTGCGTAGTAGATACTCACTTTGGATCAAGCTCAATATATATTTTGCTGGATCCACTTGTGGTTTTACTGTTTGTCCTTCGTTTCCATTTTTAATCCTTTTCAAGAGTGCAGAGCATCTAGTTTTTTAGTATTTGATAAATCTTTTAGTTGTCTATTTATGCACCAAGCCATTTTTAAGTTTGTCTGCATTGTACTGTTTTTAGATTTGATATGTTAAAGGTTCTTTAAATTTGTAGTGAACAAGACCCCAGCGTTTGTTACTAATATCCGCTGGCTCCATTAATTTTGTGAAGCATAGCCGTTTCCCATGTCTATTGATTTTTTATTATATCAAAACTTATAAATTAAGACAACAAAAAGTGGTAAGTGGTGGTTGATTTAACGGATTCACCGCCACACGATCATTTTGGATTTGAATATTTTGGATTCTGCAAACTCAAATTGTATTAGATTATAGATGGGCTCTCTTACATAGGAAAGCAACTAAATGTTATGGAAGAAATCTACTAAATGTTAGAATTGCTCCCCTGGAATGTGAATGTTAAAATGAAAAGTTATAAGGTTTTTAGATTTGTGTTGATCCATGGTGAACTTTTTTGTCCAAACTCCTGATAGTTATCTGAAGCTCAATTTTGGGTGAAAAAGGCATGGGATGAATTGTCATTTTTGCATAGAAAACAAGTTATATGAGTGATGCCACATGAGTTTCAAATGTCAAGTCATGATTACTTTTCAGGTATATGAAGTGCATGGTTTGAACTTTGAATTAATTACCACGATTAAGGGATTGGTTCTGTTATTTGTTGTGATTTTGGGTGAAAAAAGGCATTGGACGAATTGTCACTTTTGCAACATAATACAAGTTTATATGAGTGATTCCCCACATGTTTCAATTTTCAAATAACAAGTCATGGTTATTTTTCAGATATATGAAGTGCATGGTTTGTATTAATTATTACAATTAAGGGATTGATTCTGTTATTTGTTGTGTTTATTTGCCAAATTTCGTTATGAATTTCACACTCGCACAGACATGCACATAGGCTTGCAGGATTTAAGTCATAAGTTGTTAGTGCTACTTGCATTGCTCTCTTGGATCTTGGAAGAGTGGGTTAGGAACCCAGATTCACTCTCTAATATATTTTTTTCTCAGATAACGTGGACTTGGGTACTGCATGTGGTACATACTTTCGAGTATGTTGTCTCGGCATTACAGATCCAGGTAGATCTCCGACCATTCATGTTCTTGCATTTTTCTGTTGTGGATGTGGCTCTGACATCTCTGTTATATTTGTTTTCAGGTGATTCTGATATCATTAAAAGCCTTCCTGGCGAGCAGTGAGTGAAAACAGCGGAAGTGACTAATATCTCAGTTTTGTAGTTTCAAATGATTTTGGTAGTAACTTGGCCAATAGCCTTTATTGTTTTGCTCAGACGTACGAGTTGTGGAAGAGGAGGAAAACTTTGTAGCATGAACCATTTGATTTCTGTTCGTGTGCATGAATTTATTTTTCTTTCTTTTCGGCTTCGGATTTCCCAGCTTTTATGCGTTTTGGTACTCGAAATGGGCTTATTGGATTTTACTGTTGAGTGGCCACTATCTGTGCAAAACGTCTTTGCATCCTGGGCTGTTCACGCTTCACACTCCTCCTGTCTACGGTTTGCAGAAATGTTAAAATGAGTATTGCATTCTTGAACCAGGTTCAGCTTTCGATTTGAGTCGGTCGTCGTTTCCCGTCACTTACTTTTTCTAATGGCAGCAGTGCTTGAGTTGACGTCATAGTAACTCAGCAAAAGAGCAGGCCAAACATCCTTGTTCATGTTCATCCAATCCCCAATCTGGACTCCAAGCAGACGCTCCCAGTACTCCCTTGTCCTCTCAGGCCGTATCACCGTTGTGCATTTCTTTTCAATCTGTTTTGCGGACGCCTCTCTTTCAGTCAGCCAACAGAAGAGCTTAAAAACAAAACATGTGCTAACTTTTCTCGTTTGTAGATTTGATAGCCGTTAGTATCTAATTTACCAAGAACGATTCTTTCCTTTAACTGGGCCTATTTGCAATGAAGTCACATGGTTTCACAACCGTATGTCTGAGAAAAGCTGGAATACCAGCTTCCAGTGGAACTTGCGGGGATTAGACTCGTCCTGTTACAGCCAAAGAACCAAATATGCAGTATAAACAAATACGGATGTTTTTACAATACAAAATCGCCCAAGGGCGCAACTTCTTTGGATAATAAAGTGACCATCCACGCATTTGTGGGTGATATCGTAGTAGTCTTGTTTTGCTACTTCTTTTTATATCGATATTGATATCTTCACGTTTTTTGTACATTTCTTTGTGCAAAAATGTTAAGAAAATTTGCGTTATAACGATTTTTTTTTATTTGACGGGTAGATGTAGCAGTGAAATATTTTCATCGCTAAATATCGATGCCGGTGTTTTTCGTCATCATCACTATAGACTCGGTCGGCGACTGTTCTACCGCTATTGGATGTTTAGGGCGACGAGGATTTCACGGGTAGAGGTTTTATCACGGGTATAGGCCTCATTTTTTGCAGAGTGTTAAAGGATAGTTCTCATTCAGCTCTGATAGCTTTTCCTTATTTATAGAAGAAAGTTGTTAGCGACATATAGTCGATGCTTGCTGCTTGTAAGCATATAACTAAGGTTGTTATGTTAGATCATCTTGGCTGTCGGGGATGCGTGTCCTCTTGTGATCGAACCACCTTAAATTTGTGGCTCTGTTATTCAATGCTTCTTTTTGTTAGTTTGTTAATTCTTTGTGCTAACCTCTTCGACTCAATATGATATGAGAGCCAGGTTTGCTTGCATTTTCTATAAATAGTTGAAACCCATGTTGAATATGCTACTGGCCTAAGAAACCCTGCATTTTCAAACTTCTTTACTCTTCCATTTGAGGGAGATGATCTTCTTTGATCATTCTTGGTGGTTGTGCAACCGGTCTTGCATCTCTTTCAGCATGTAAATGATGGGCAGCTACGTCGTGATCTAAACGGGACATCTTATCATAGCTTCATGCAAAACAATCTTGAAGTTCGTGCATAAGGTTTATCATAGTCGTTGCTTGTTACTTATATAGCAAGTTTTTTGTCCACTGCTACTTGTTTTCAAATTGTTCCATGACTCGGCTATGCTGCTGACCTTGCTGCATCTGCCGATTAGCTCATCGTTGTTTGCTACCTACCTCCTCAAGGCTCACTCGTATCAATCATGATATGAACTCGACTCTTTCTATTTCTGGTTGTTCCACAAATCTTATTTGTCAAATAAGGGTGTCGCCAATCGTGTCTGGACAACTAACGTTGAAGATGATAGTAGGCTAGGACCACTACAAAAAAATTGAAAATTTTTATGCCTTTTGTTAAGTTTGATTGCAATAGCTATTGTATTTGTCATTCTGGACATATCGTTCCAATTCCATTTACTATATTTGAAAGTTCTACTACTCGTAATCTTGAGTTGATATATTACAATGTTTGGAGTCCATCCCCCTTGATCTCTTGTGGAGGGTATAGATATTATGTCTCCTTTATTGATGATTTTACAAAGGCCCAAATTTTGTAAGTTTCTCAAACTTGTTCAATCTCAGTTCAATGGAAAAATTCAAATGCTATGTCATTCGGTGGAACATCAACCACATAGGTTGGCACTCCTCAACTGGATGGACCATTGAAAAAGGTTGAGTACTTAAAATAATTTTGATGAAGATGAAGTTGTTTGCTACCCGATGTTACATTATACATGAATTACCCAACAGAAAACTAAATTTTCAGTCGCCCATAGAGCTCTTAAAGGGAAGGAAACATAATATTTCCATCTTCATATGCGAGACACGAGTTAGAAAGGAGAGCCATTAAATGTCATTTTTAGGATATTTTCCGCATGAAAATGGGTCTCAAATGTTGGGCGATTGTACAAATGTCTGTACAATTATGTGGACGTCAGATTTGATGAGATTATGATGTTTATTGTTGATCATGAACAAATAGATAGCAACTTTGTTCTTCCAAACACATCTCATGAAGAAACTGTATATTAATGTAAAAAATCTCTAAAGGGACACTGACGAGTTTGAGCAGCCAAATAAGGTTGAGCAGTCAAATGAAAATCTTGAAGGAGCGTTAGCCTTTTGCCAACCATATGTTAATCGACCGGGCAGACGTGGTTGCCATAGCATGTGGCAACAGTCTTGCCATCTCTCTCGACAGTAAAATCCCTCACCAAACCTCATGGTTCCTGCAGTGATAAGGTGAGTACATTGATGTAGGGGTGGTGGTGTAGGTGAAGATCAAGAAAAGATGTTGGGACTTGAAAAACTTTATTTGTTTGGTAGGTCACTATTAGAATGGGATTCAAAACAAGAATGGTCATTTGAATTTTGCTCACTAACCCGACAAAGAGCATGAAAGTCTTTTCTCAAGAAACTTTGCACTTTGAGATGTCAACAACACTCATTTCAATATCCCATAGCTTTGTGATTAAATGATGCACATAATTGCATGGGCCACTAAGGGCATACAGTGTCTTTAATTGGAAGTGATAGTTGAATTGGAACTTGGCAGATGCTTGAAACAAGAATAGAAGTTTCCTAAAATTGATATTTTCAACCTGCAAGAGAGCACAAGAATTTGGAGCTTGTATTTGAGCTTGATGAAACATAGCCAGGTTTGTAAATTAAGTTCTTCGGTCTATGAAAGCTCGTTTTCATTTTGTCCTTGGAGACAGATAAGACCACATCTAAACCAGACACATAAGTGTAATTATGCACATACTCTTCAGATGTCTATGTGACCTCTGCACCAGCTGCATGCTTCAGTTTTTCCTGCTTATTTCTTCTGTCTTTGCTTTGGTAGACAGACAGTGCCATATACATACTCAGCAGTCCTGATTGTTAACTTATAAGTTTTCCTGCCATTAATAAGCTCATATTGGTTTCAGTTGGTGACAATAGAAGAACTTTTGCTGCTCACCATTTCACTGTTGGAAGGTTGCATTTTGTGGAATTTATTGTTTAGAGAAGATCTTCACAGTATCCGATTTATAACATATAATATGCTGCAAAACTTTAACATGAGGTATAAACTGATGATCTCATGTGAACTCTCTAGTACTTGAAATATATTTATTAGTGCAGTAGAAGCTAAAGCTAGAAAATTGAACCTTACTGAGTAGAACATTGCAAAAGGTGACAATGATTCCAAAATCACAGGTGAGGTACGAATTACATTCTCATTACTGTTTTGATGCACTCTAGGTCACATGTAAATCATCCTAAAAACATATTTTGATCTCTATTTGATGTCTATGAATGATTGACACTGCAAACAAAGCAAAGTGTTCTACTTGCACCGTCATACATTTTTTTGACTTCTCCTGCTTCAATATTAGGTTTTCTGCCACTGTAATTAATGGCAGTTTTCTTATTAAATATGCATAAATCTATTGCATGTTTTGCCACGGGTTGCTCTGAGCTTCTCATCAAACATGTAACTTCACAGCATCTATTGTCAGAAGTTTGTTGTCGCTTAACTTGGTTATTAATTCCACTGATCTATGAGTGATCCAAGTCATGGTTAGACTATTAGTGGAAGTCTTGCTTGCCTCATTCTAGTAACTGGGATTCACCTCTCATATTTGTAAATATCAAGGAAAAATGCTGATCAAATTCTTGAAAGGGATTGTAATATTTTTTTCCCACAATTACTTTCTGCTGTCTCGCCAAAGCCAGCCTTCTGTCCCCATTCAGGTCAAACCTATGACTCTGTTTTAGAGTGTTAAACATGACACTTCATTCTGTTTTAGAGTGTTAAACATGACACCCTTCAAAGTGTGTACAATATGTGGTAGACACATGTGGGGTTTCTGTGGAATCAATGTATCAGTGATGATCCATGGTGATTTTGTTTCATTCAAACTCCTGATAGTTGTCCCAAGCTCAATTGTGGTTAAGTTTATATGAGTGTTGACACACGATGTAACAACCCGACCCACTCTCGGGCACGGGTCCCTGGTTTGGCGGATCCCAACTCGCCCCCTAGCAGTTTCGGCTCCAAACCTAAAAAGACTAGGAACCAGGACAATCATCTCGTTAATGGCCTCCTTTTATAAGCCCTTGAACATCCCTCACGATCTTCGATACAAGACAAAACTTCTGAAGTGTTACACACGAGTTTCAAATATCAAGTCATGGTTATTTTTCAAATATATGAAGTGCATGGTTCGTATTAGTTGCAACAAGGGATTGGTTCTATTATTTGTTGTGTTCACTTGTCAAATTTCGTTATGAATTTAGCACTTGCCAGACATGGACTTTGGTTTTTTTTGTTGGTAAAGCTACCGGATTGATTCCCTCTTTTTTTTTTTTTTTGGCAGATAACGTGGATTTGGGTACTGCATGTGGAAAATACTTCCGAGTGTGTTGTCTCGGCATTACTGATCCAGGTAGGTCTCCGACAATCATGTTCTTGCGTTTTCCTGTTGTGAATGTGGCTCTGATTTCTGTATTGATATTTGTTTTCAGGCGATTCTGATATCATTAAAAGCATTCCTGGCGAGCAGTGAGTGGAAACAGCCAAGTGACTGATATCTCTGTTTTGTAGTTTCAAATGATTTTGGTAAGTAACTTAGTGAATAGCCTTTATTGTGTTGCTCAGACATAACGAGTGGTTTGTGAAAGAGGAGGAAAAACTTTGTAGCATGTGAACCATTTGATTTTTTTCATATGCATGAAATTCTTTATCCTGCTTTTCCGCTTCAGATGTCCCAGCTTTTACGCGTTTTGGTACTTGAAATGGGCTAATTGGATTTTACTATTCAGTGCCCACTATTTGTGCAAAGGGGATGATGATTTGCATCCTGGGGGTTCAGACTGCTTCTGTCTACGGATTGCAGAAATGTTAATACGAGTACTGCATTCTTGAACCAGGTTTAGCTCTCGAGTGGCGTCGGTCGTCGTTTCCGGCCACATACTGTTTCTAGCGGCAACAGTGCTTTAATTTGAAGCGGTGGAGGCAGGTCCTATAGTAACTCAGCCAAAGAGCTGGCCGAACATCCTTGTTTTCATGTTCAGCAAATCCCGAATCTCGACTCCATGCGGCCGCGCTCCCACTTTCCTCTTGTCCTCTCTGTCCGAATCAAGTTTAAGTTGTCGACAGTACCCTAGGTCCATAATCGTGCTGAAACAACCTTGTTTAAATTATTTCTTGAACATTGAAATTCTTTTCCTTTTACAGATATAAACCAAACAAGAATTTTTGGAAAAAAAAAAGCTCCTATTTTGCACGTCAGTCAAACTGACAAATGAAAGCTCTACACAATCTTACCCGATTTTGCAAGTTAAAACACACACAAGTTTTCTTATTTGTAGATTTGACGACTGTTAAAATCCAATCTTTCAAGAGAAATTCATTCTTTTTGTTGGGCCTAATTGCAATAACGCCACATTGTTCACAACCATAAGTCTGAGAAAAGCCGGAATGCCGGTTTCCAGTCGATCGTGCGGCGATTAGACTCGTCGTGCCACAACGAAAGAACCAATATGCAGTATAAACAAATACGGACGTTTTTATAATACAAATGACCCAAGGGCGTTCTGTGGTTAATGAGTTGCCCATGCACGCAGTCGAGAAAGGGAGAGAAAAGTTCAAACAATTCAATGACAGAAATTTCTTACCCACAACAAAAACTGCAAATAATTTAACACGTCAACTGAAGTGTTTTTGACGGTTCAAAACAGACCACCAGCTTCTGCCAAAGTTCATAAAAGTAGCTTCCGGCTTTCACTGCATGCCTTTCAGAGATCTATTGTTCGTCGATTTTACACTTACATTAGGAAATAGGATTAGGCCAGGCAAAGCCTAATCAAATATGTAATCAGATATTCACAAAATAAAAGCGTGAACTATGTAATGAAGAATTTTTCACGAGAACTTCCCGTTGTACCCAACCGGAGGCAAAGAAGCATGCCATACAATGCCAAGGAGAAAGTGAAAAACATGAAACAAATATCATTGTTGATGGGAGGAAAACCAGTCATGATAAACAAAAGCAGAAAGCTAATAGTTAAGAAGCTAGAACATACATGATGGGATAACGAGGAAACGACTTGACATACCAGCAGATACAAAATAAACAAAGAATCTTCTGATGATCATTCATCTATATCCTCATCCTTGTTGAACTGTTCAGACTCCCGAACTACGAACAGGCCAACTCGGATATTTGGTATGTGCGAAATTTTATCCCAGTCCTCCCCTTTCTCCTTCATGCACCGATCAGTAAGGAATGTTGCGCTGGGACTAATATGCAGCAAATTAAGTTTTGTTAGGCAACGAATACTCTCCGGCAAACACTCCAAGTTTTCACAGCCCAAGAGGCTTAACTTGTCCAGCCCCCTGAAGCATTGCAGTGCATACTCCTCCAGAGACCTTACTTCCCGCGGAATATAGAGTGCCAGTTCTTCAAGTGTCTCGCTCGGAATGTGTCCAAGCACGTTCTGGAATGCTCTTGGATCATGATCTACGTCCATATTTAATGATTTCAAGTCAGAGAAAGCTGGCATCATCTCCATGCTAACACAACTTATATTCAAACTCTTCAGTCTTCGTAGGCACGAAAATGGGAAGTGCTTCAGTTTGGGCAAGGACGTCATGGTCAGTTTGAGCAGCATTGGCATTGCTCCGTCCATTTCCAACCATTCCTCCAAGTTTAGAAATTCTGAAATTTCTAGGGTTTCCAACCTGGGGAACGCATTTTCAACCGTCCCATAAAATTCATAGCCTATGGATTTAACTGGAGGAAACTCCAACATTTGCAAGTGCTCAAGTAAAGGAAGCTTCCCCAGAGCTGGTAAATGCTCACAATTGTTGCAATCGAGAAGTTCAAGTTTCACCAGATTACAAAGAGACGAATCCAGCATCCACTTCGGAAACATAATGTCAGGATAGTTGCATATGGATAGCATTTTAAGGTTGCTGTGAGGTCGGAGGCAGTCAAAGATACTTTTAGTCCCCTTTCCGTCTGCATATTCATCGCATGTCCATTGCAGATTCAAAGATTTTAATTTTGGCTTCTCGCAGATTTGAGATGCCATGGCGTCTCTTTGGTTGCGCACTTTCTCCAAGTTCGTTATTGACAGGTGCCCGCCGATAGAGTTTAGATTCTGAAGCTCTCCAATTCTGTGGCCAACTTCATCTTGCACGATGAAATGACCCAGTGTCTCGAGGCGACTTAACTGACCAATGTGTTTTGGCAACCATTCCAAACTGTCGGTACCACCAAGATTAAGATGCTTCAAGCTTAAAAGCTGGGGTAAATCACAAGGCAGGTTCTGAAGCTCATAACACCCTTCTGCATCTAAGGTTTGCAAATGGACCAAAGGACCAAAAGTTTTAGGTAACCAAGCAATGCCTGAATAGCAGAGGAAAATGTGCCTCAGGCGCCTTAATTTCCGTACTGATTCTGGTAAATTGTGAATTTGAGAGTCACTCATGTCCAACACCCTTAAGCTGCCAACTCCGTCAAACAGGTCAGGAGGCAGTACAAGACGTCGCGCGGTCAGTAGCTTGACCGTGCGAAGATTCTTGGCACGATGAAGGGCCTTCCGAATGGATAATGCTACGTCTTTGGCAGAGTTGAACTCTTTACATATGAGAAATGCATGACGTGCTTCGTTAGGGATCTCATCTAATCTCTCGTTCTTGCATATTGAGCTGAAGCCATCACATCCTGCAACAAATCGAGCAAGGCCATAGGCTAGCTCATGCATTTCACCACTCCGGGTCTGTCCATGCTCAGCCTTGTAAAAGACGCCCAACAAAGATTTATCAACAAGATCATCGAAATATTGTCCAGCAACTTCCATCATCTCTTTCTGTCCCCTGCCAAGGATAAAGCCCTCTCCGACCCATATTTTTGCCAAATCACTACAAGAAATACTGCGGTCCTTGGGAAACATAGAACAATAAGAAAAACATCTTTTTAAAGTGACGTTCAAGTCATAATAGCTCAGCAACAGATCTGGAAGGACTCTTTTGTTGACAAATGGCAAATCGAAAATTTCACTTTGCAAGACACGCTTCCATTGGCACTTTCTTTTCTTTGTGCGCATCATGTTACTCAAAGTTTTCACCAAAAGGGGTATCCCTTTGCACTTCTTCACAATTTTCCTTCCAATTGGTTCAAATGTGAAAAGATCTTCCTTGCACATTCCTCTGAATGCTCTACGGGCAAAGATTAACCAAGCGTCAGCACCTGAGAGGCGGGTCAACCGGTGCAAATATGTGGCATCCATGGCCAAAGAAACCTTCTCACTTCGAGTTGTAAGCAGAATCTTGCTTCCCTTCCCGCAGGCTTTGAATGGAAATTTCAGATGCTCCCACTTATCAATGTCTTCATTCCACACATCATCCAACACGATCAGGACTCTCTTATTGTTCAAAACTTTACTAAGACGATGCTGCAAGGGATCCAATTCTGTCAAATCAATGTTCTCCCCCGTCGCAGTTTGGATTAATGCTTTTGTAAGCCTTAGCATATCAAAATCTTGAGATACATACACCCACAGTCTCTCCTCAAAATGTTGAACTACGCTTTTGTCATTGTAGGCAAGTTGAGCAACAGTCGTCTTTCCAATTCCGGCCATACCAGCAATGGTGATCAATGAAATCTCTTCATTAGTTCCTCCTAACAATGACTGTATCACCTTCTCCCTGTCATCATCCCTGCCAAAAACATCCTCCTCCTCCACATAGGAAGTCGTACAACGGGCTTCCATCTGCAACCTCCTCTCTTCAATAGCCATTTCCCTAAACCCAGTCTTCATGCGCACCAAATGATCTAAACTTCCAAGGATGTCCTTTGCCTTCTTCATTATAGAGTGAACCAGAGGGTTCGTTTGATAACTGCAAACACTCATCGGAGAATATTCTCTCTTCCGTTTTCCCGTGCTTAAAGAGCGAGTTTCATTGCTTCTAAGAGGAGAATACTGGCCGGCACTCTCATGCCATTCCTCCACATCATAGGCAGCATTGACAAGGCCCCTCTTCGTAGAAATAAGAATCTGGGTCGTGCAATCGTCTAGGACATTCTCGATATCGTAAGCAGCATTCTTCAACCTTCTCAACCAGTCTCTGGCAGCTTCGTCCTTCATCTGCAGTCTCTCTGCGTCGTCAATGGATGGCTGTAGGGCCAACAGCAAGCTTAGCAACTTTCTCAGATTTTTCTCAAGGTGAACACCCAACTCGTACCCTTCCCCGATGAATCGCTCCAGATACCGCGTCACCGACAGCACAACGAACTCAGCCATGTTCTCTGCATGACAGGAAGGGGGGGGGGGAGGAAACGTGAAGAGACGCACAGACATGGACAGATGGACTTCGAATCGGACGAAATAAGTTGTCGCTCAAGAAGAAGAAAAAGGAAGGCATTGAAAAGGAGACTGCAACTCGATAAACATGAACTAGACGCATTACTCGGAAAACATCGTGTAAAGCGAGAGCAATCGTAAACATACCTTCCCTCCAAACTGGTTTACCTACAATGGCAGCAGCCAGCACCAGCAGTGGGCGAACAGTATATCATCGCATCGAGGACGAACACATCCAAGACGGTGAAAGAAACAGAGGGTTGTCTTTCACCATCTAACACGGAACTCAGAAGGAAAGAAGTAAGAGGGGGGAAGGAAAAAAAATTGGGGAAGAAAGAGAGAGTTGGCGCCAAAAGTGATGATAGTCTGATGCAAAGAGTCGGGCGGAAATGAATCGGCGCGTATTGGGAAGGAGGCGGCGGAGACTGGTCTCCATTCCTTAAAAAAATCGTTTAAAAAGAAAGTTTCGAAGCTGTATAAAAAAATCTGATCTCAAATCTACAGTCCTCAAAGTTAATCTTTTCTGACAAATCATGTTCTTCACAACATCACAATTTTTTGTCGGTGTCATCCAAATGCTACCACAAACACAATCTATGTATAGTTTGTTTCCTTAAAAATAAATATTCTGGATTGTTAATTTCAGAACGTTTGATTGTGGAAGTGATGGAATCAGAAAATACAGTTTCTGATTCCGAAACCTCGTTTTGTTTGTCTAAATAGATCTTTCTTTTTTAAAGCCTGATGAGCATGACGGGAACTAAAACATGGTTGTGAAGTTTGCCAAAGGTCGTGTGTTATTTTTATAACATTTTATAAAGGCTGAACATTGGTTTCGAAAAGTAGTGAGACATAATTTATTTATGCTGTGTTTGTTTCATGTGAATCTCAGATCTGATTACCGTTCAGAGATCTTTATGGATTAAGAACAGACCACCTGTTTTGATCTTAAATTTATAGTTTTTAACCAATAAACTCATGCTACTTCCAAAACATACCTTCTTAAGGAGTTTCGAATCTAAAATTCAAAGCTATCAAACACAACCTAAATAACATAACTCAAAATGTAATAAACCACAATAAGACCTAAAACCGTTCGCACCTTTTCATTCTCTCACTCTCTTCTCACCATCGTTTTTTTTTTTTTAAAAAAAAAGATCTCTTCATTATTACTTATTTCCAACGACCGGAGATGATGACGGATCGCCGGATCGGTAGGCGGCGTCTCCCAAGCGTCAAATGAGAAAACCCAACCCCGGATGAGGTGTATTCCTCTAATTGTTTTGCGTAGACTCCTTTGTTGGCAGCTATCTAAGAAAAAGTAATTGCCGCCTTTCCTTTTGAACCAGGAAGAACAATATGGCCTATCAAAATTTTACCAATTATATAGTTGAGGGAGACAACTTCATTGAAGAAGGGAACTTGTGGATCTCACTTTATAACAGAAGCCATTTCTCTATGTCTGCCATTCCTCCATGTCTGCCTTTAGCCAACTAGAAAGAACTGAAAGCTAGGTGTGGAGAGGGGAATAGAAGAGAGTAAACTGGCATTAGATGAGCTACTAAAATCAGAGTCCATATATCAGAGATTAACAAAATATTAAATCAAACCCGGACGACCTACAACTGGAAGGGGGGCTACCAGAAATTTCCATTTGATAGAACAAACTCACCGGTATGCCTGGAGGAGGTCATGTGTTCGAAACTTGGAGCTGATTACATTGCCCACCGGCAGGCAATGTGCGTAGTTTTCTGCTTAAACATGCAACCGGGACTCCAAGTATACCACGTGCCTTACGATAGGATCCAACTCTAATGAGATGGAACCTGCAATAGGATATAAGTGGCCAATGCCCAAGTCCTCCTTACTCACAACTTCCGACGATCTTTCATCTGAGTCATCCTCCTTGAACTGTACAGACCCGTGAACCAGGGAGCCAGTCCCTACTATATTTGGTATGTGCGAAAGTTTGTCCCGACCAACCCCTTCCCTTCATCGTGCACATACCAGCAAGGAATGTTGTTAGTGGGTGCACTAAGCTTTCAGTTGTACCATTAAAAAAGAGCTTGAACATAACATTTGTTGGCTATAATCCACTAGTCCAAGTTGTAGACAGTACCCTAGGTCCATAATCGTGCTGAAACAACCCTGTTTAAATTCTTCTCCTTTTACAAATATAAACCAAACATGAATTTTTGGAGAAAAAATATTTTGCACATCAGTTAAACTGACAGATGAAAGCTCTACATATATCTTACCTGATTTTGCAAGTTAAAACATAGAGAAGTTTCTTATTAGTAGATTTGATAGCTGTTAAAATCCAATTTGCCAAGAGAAATTCATTCCGTTTGCTCTGGGCCTAATTGCAATAACACCACATTGTTTCACAATCATAGGTCTGAAAAAAGCCGGAATACCGGTTTCCAGTCGATCATGCGGGGATTAGACTCATCGTCCTACAGGACCACCACGGTGAAGCCTGCAACGGAATGAACCAGCGTGCACTGTTGGAATTCGTTGATTATGTAGGAAAATCTTCCTTCCTTCTTTAAACTTGAATTTTACATGGGGAATTCATTTCAGGTTGCTCTAAACATGTTAGGAAGTGAAGGAATAGCTTCTTTTTATTGTGGTCTTAGACCTTCTCTTCTTAGCATAACTCCCTACATCGCCATCAACTTTTGCATTTTTGACTTGTGAGGTTACGTTTTTCTTATTGGAAAATATGGTATCTTTTCATGAGATCTAGATGGATTAAGCTTGAAATGGTTTACTTCTTGCTTATTAGGGTTAAGAAATATCTTCCAGCAAAGTACCAAAATCGACCCGAATCGTCACTTGCCACTGCGCTGGCATCAGCAGCTCCTGCTACTCTCATGTGTTATCCTTTATTGGATACTGTGAGAAGACAGATGCAAATGAAGGATTCACCGTACAAATCTGTACTGGAAGCTTTTCCAGGTAATTTTCCAATCTTGCATGAGTAGAAAAGTTACCTAAGAACAACTTTGTTAAATTGGTTTACAATAGCTATTATATTTGTCATTTTGTCCTCAATTCCACTCGGTCCATCATTGATAACAAGCCTGAAGCCATCTACAAGACCTTCCTGTTTGGCGATAACCTTGGCAGTGTACAAGAGGTGGCCAAGAATCTCACGGTGCCTCTCCTCCGCCTGCAAGCAAAGCAATCCACAATAGCCAGTCATTAAGAAGGGAGATAAATATATAAAGTGCCAGTGGAACCATCTATGTAAAGATCAATGGAATAGCTGGTGAAATAATACAGTTCTCCTTTTCTAGCTAAGCCAAGAACCAAATGCTCCTCCATCACCAATCATACTTTTGGTTTTGGAAGCCTCTGGTTGATAAAAACCTTAAATCCCAGTAGGGAGTAAATTGCAGCCTTGATCTTGTTCCAAATTAACAGAACCCGTGGTATTCAAAGTTCTGACAAATATTCAGTTTGGTGGTGTTATTAATTCTTCCTACCAAATCAGTGAGGTCATGGTATAACAAACCTCTGTTAAGCATCAACACCATGTGATACCTTGGAGAGCTGAGACAGTCCATCTTTAACCTTAGGGATGATTAAGATGTGAGTTCGAGCTTGGGGGCATATGTCTCTGAAAGCATAAACCTGTAATACAGACCAATTAGGACGTTTAAAACAAAATTTCCTTTCAAAAAGTTTGTTTTTTTAAGCTTTACTCTATCAAAAAGAACAATAGAGACACCAGAAAGGTGGCCTAGAGGCAATTGTTGTCCGAAAAAAAAAAGCGTCAGAAAAACAGTTCTCCAGAACGTGCAATGGAAGGTACATAATACACTGCTTTATCTAACATACGTCACGTATAACCTGAACATAAAAACCATCCTAGCTTCTTTGGATAACAATAGAAAGTGAAGTAGTAAAAGATTACCATATCATCCTCGTAGACCGCATTACTGGGAATTTCCTTCTTCAATATCTTGTCAAATCTGAAAATAAGAAATTAAAGCTAAAAGCCAAAAAAGTCCCCTCATAAATGGAAAACAACAATAGAGCTTTGTGTATTTTTAATTCAAAGCAAAAGCCACGGCAGCAGGTGCTCCACATCAAAAGTTAACAAGAGCAACTTTTTGGGATTTAAGAAAAAAATGTCTCAGGGCAGCATTTCATCCCAAACGACGAAAGTACCTTTTCAAGAGTAGGTCAAATAATACAAGCAGGGAACGACCATAACACATAGTGTTCTTCCAAAGGCTAATCGTCCAGTTGTAAAACATGAATCCGTGTAACTTTTTTCCATGCAAGTATATCATTATGACTTTCAAGAAGAAAATTATGACGAAATTTCAGTGGATTTATATGTGTGTGTGTGTGTGTTTTTGTATTTGTATTTACTTGTGGGAAATGGTTTTATTCCAGACTGCTAACTTCATAGGCCAAATTCAGACCACCACTTAACATGCAACTTGAAAGCATTTTCCTGTAGTCTAACCTTGAAAACCGAACTCTAAGCTAATAATTGTAGATTTAGATGTGTGTTTAAACCATCAAAAGCCAAGTGATCTTATGACAGCAAAATTTTGCTTGTATAATTGGATTTTCCACAAAATCAACTTATAGTAAAATAGTAGTCATAAACACATTGACATTAACACTAGATTAGTAAGCTTGGAGAATTCCACTTCTTATGTTCGTTTCAATCTGCCCCCAAAAAAGTAGAATGATCCTCCTACAGTATCAAGCTTTAAGTACTCCTATCCCTAATATGTATTAATTCATATTCATACATTAGGTTTAGTGTGTAGCATAGTTCCTTCCGGTGCATCAAGCCTTGTTCAACCAAAATCATTGGTTCATCTGCCAGAGGCATACTGAATGAGTGGGTGGCCCTAATAGTGTATGAACAACATCAGTTCAAACTTCGATCATAACTGAACAAGGTTCATGGCCGCAGGAAAATCAAGGCTGCTTTTCAACTTAACTATACTTCTTGGACGGAAAAGAAGTCCTCATGAATCTGATGACGCACCTTAGGGCTCAACATCTCAAACGTAAGACCTCAGATGGGTAAACATATTCCTACTCCTAACCATAATTCGTATACATATCAGGCAAGCTATGAATGAAAATCTATTGTGAGAAATTCAGACTTCGTGTTTGCCTCCATTTTTAGCACGGCCACCATGTCCAAGACTCTAACTCAAGGTAGATCTGAAATCCAGCGTCTTCAAACCAGTCCTAGATGTAGGCAAGAGTGCATTTTTGCCTTCGACAGCAAAGAGAACTTTATTCGATGACTCGAAAAACAGAGAATAAAGAAAACGGGAGTGATGACAAAGAACTTGCAAGAGCAAACAAGACAGAACAGAAAGTAGTGTAGTTTCAGCATTTCCGTACTAGTAGTTTGAATCGAAAATAAACATGAAGACATACAACAGAACCTTAATACGCTTAAATATCAAAATTTGAAAAAAGAATGACAAAGAAAAAAATAAAGTTAAGGCTAACCTGGCAGATCACATCATAAGCGCAATCCGTGCTCTTGCGTTTTTCCACCGAGAAAGACTCTTCAAGAAGCGTCAAATAGCTAGGAAATTCAATCAATCATACAGAGAATGCTTAGACATTACCAATTCACCAGATATCATGGAGACGAGGACTCCGAAACGCAAATGTTGAAGATTCAGATTCACGTGGACCCCCTCCCGGAATCCCATACATGTCCGGCGGCACAGCCACCAGCACGTTTCGATTGGACGCCGGGGCGGTAACGACGGTGGTGAAACCATCTGAAGGCCGTGTTTTTACCTCCCGGAGGCCGGAGAGGAACGGCCCGGCCTTCATTCGCTCATTGCCTGAACCTGAATTGGGCGGGAAAGATGGAACCTGGATTGGGCGGGAAAGAGGCGCGATCGTCATAAAGGGGATCAGGTCAGAATGGATCACAACCGAAATCCGACGAAGGGCGCCTTGGTCAGTTGGTCTCCCCGCTTTTAGCCTTCCGCTTTTCGTGTATATAGGGTTCAATAAAATGAGGTGCACGACGATCCAAGGTCCGGCCATCCTCGGGCTGAGCTCAAGTTCACTAAGCTTGAGGAGAGTTTGAGCCGAGTTCGTTGTTATTAATAATTGTGCCGAGTAGTGTATTGGCTCTTTGCAGACATGCTACAAGGAAAATACTGGTTATATATTGAAACCAGACACTTAGGGACAAAAACAAGATAATTTAATTTTTCACTAAAAAAATAATTTTAAATAAAATAGAAACATCTTAATATATTTATAAAAACTATTTTGATATAAAACACGCTTTGAATCAAGTTTTTTTTTAATAAAAATGTAGATTGTTCTATTATCAAAATGTTGATGCTATGGAAGCTATTCATTTTTGTTTATTATAAAAATACTATTAAAACCAAAAAATGATTATTGCATCATCAACCTATTAGATTAAAAAAACAGTTTAAATATCATATGTAAAGGGTCTGATTTTTGTCCCTCACATATTGGTATGGTTTCTATCAATCGCTCATAAATATATCGTTTATCGACTAATTTAATTTATTTTAAATTCAAAAAAAAGGTGAAGGCCACATACGTATATTAATGACCTTGCAAAGAGGGGCATCTCTTAATAACAGGCTTAACCGCTGCACATTTGTCTTAAAATAGATAAATAATTAAATAAAGAGACATTAAAAGGTTCAAATTTTGTTTAAACATGTATTTAAAGTCTTAGTGTGTTCTGGTACCTACCAACTTTATATATATATATATATATATATATATATATATATATATATATATATATATATATATAGTTCAACACCTTCTTACGAATAAAATTTCCAACCCTTCCATTTACAGCTCACACTTACATTTTCCCTTTTTATCACTTTTTAGTTTTTTTTATTCACAATCATTCTCTCCAGGCTATGATTGGTGAACTATAGAAAGGAAAAAGGAATTCAAAATGTCGTCTTATTTTAAGACAAGTTTTACTCATTTCCAGCAGGGATTCTGTTAAGGGAAAAAATATGGCATGATAAACACATATAAATAGTACCAGCCAACTACTGCAGCCGTCTCCTACAAACCAAGTCTTTGTGAGAGACAAATGATTGAATAAAAGATTGTAGACCTGAAGGGGCATAGCGTAGCTGGTCGAGCATAGCGTAGCTGGTCGAGTTAGGGGCCTGTATTAAGGCATATCTCTAGTTCGATTCCCGTGAGCGCTATGTTCATGTGTCTTCAGGTGGTAGGCGCAACATCCAAGTTGAAGGGTGCACCGTTGCTATCGCTGACACCGACGCAACTCAGGACCTCAAAGGTAAGGGGAATGGGGGGCCTTCGGGCCTTTCTCGGGCAGTGGGATTAATCCTCTCGCTCACCCGATAAACTAATTCTCAACTGTTAGTGACGGCAGTTCCTCTTTTTAAAGAAGACCATAATATAAACAGCTCACATTCATTTCAACTTGATATGATCTTAAAAGTGATCAGATAAGATACAAATATTAAGTTAACCGTTAATTTACTTAAATAATATCTTTTAATAGTAAAAAAAATAAACTGTTCTTATAACTTCAAAATGTTGATAGTATATAAATCAATTACTTTTACAAAAATGACATGTGCAGCATGATTTATATTAACATTCGTGCTTATAACACATTAAAAGGTTCAAATTTTGTTTAAACATGTATTTAATGTCTTATTGTGGTCTGGTACCTACCAACGTTTTATATATATATATATATAGCTCAACCCCTTCTTACGACTAAAATTTCCAACCCTTCCATTTACCGCTCACACTTACATTTTCCCTTTTTATCACTTTTTAGTTTTTTTTATTCACAATCATTCTCTCCAGGCTATGATTGGTGAACCATAGAAAGGAAAAAGGAATTCAAAATGTCGTCCAAATTAAGACAAGTTTTACTCATTTCCAACGGGGGTTCTGTTAAGGGAAAAAATATGGCATGATAAACACATATAAATAGTACCAGCCAACTACTGCAGCCGCCGTCTCCTGCAAACCAAGTCTTTGTGACAGACAAATGATTGAATAAAAGATTGTAGACCTGACAGCAACCAATCCATTCAAGAAACCAGAAACCTGCAAGCGATCACAAATTGTCCAATCGGCAGCTTCGCTTTTAGCAAACAACAATGCCACGAGGATCATTTCTTTAATACAGGGGACATGGACATGTAGTATGAAAGAAAAGATCAACACAAAGACATTTCTACATTTCGATGGCATAAGAGTGGAGCAGGTAAAATGTTACACAAGATCACATAGAGTTCAATATTCCACGCTAAATGGCTAATGGTTGCCGCTCAATTCGGAAGGCTAAAAAAACTGCCAGTAGAAGAGCATGGTCAACGACCAAGCACACCATATAACCAATAAAGAATGTTTCCATCTTATTTTATACACAAAGGGGGAAGCGAGGGCCAAAGAGATAGTTTTCATAATTGACACATATCATGATTGACACATAACCAAAAAATATATAGATAACCCTGTGAGAAAGCACCATTTAGTAAGAATTGAGCATAACTGCATAAGCTGGGATAAGTTTGCTGTAGAAGTTCTTTCTCAGGTCATAATTCAATACAGTTCTGATTCAACAATGACACCAACCTCAAACAGGACAAACAAAATGCACACTTTCTGCTGATTATTTCTCTCAGAACAAACCTTAAGAAAGACTCATACTTGAAAGACAATGATAGTGCATCAAATAAAAGACCAGGAAATTTCAAATAATGGCTAAAACAACTGCATCAATTGCTGCAATGTAATCATGACACCGTGCATGCGTAGCCACAGTAACTTTCTCCATTCTGCATCATTTGGTATGAGTTTCCAAAAAGCAACTCTTGCAAAACAAGCACCAACTGAAACAATGCACAAAACATTATGGTGCTATAAAAGCACCATTTTCATCAAATGACTGGTTCCAGCCTACATGTCATAGATGGACCTCCTTGACACGATTGATGCAAGCCCTCAAGGTTGTTCAGACATTTGGCAGACAGCCGGCATATTATTCCATGGCAAAGAGCCAAGTGCACAGGACTGATTTAATGCTGAAGATTCAGCATCTAGCTGTTTGTAGTCATTATAAAAATCCTCACCAAGAAATGTTGCAAAGGTATCTGTTACATTTGACTGTTCCTTTACACATTCTGAATTTTGTTCAAACCAGTCTGACATAAGTAATTCATCTGGCCTTGTGAAATGGATATCAATCCCCAGCTCATTAGTCTCAATACTTGGATTTGAAATTTGTTCAACTGCTTCTACCTTCGTAGTACCTAGAAGCAATACAAAAGTAAAGTTCCTCATGTGGTAAGAAAAGGAATTTAATGCACTATAGGAGAAAATAATGAGTGCAGCACATAAAAATTCTCACCAGTCATCTCATTGACAGGCGAAGAGGCAATAAATGACCCACTTGCAGGAGGATTACATTCACTAAAAATAGAAGCAGGAGTCTGGCAAAAAGAGTCACTGAGTTCAGCCCACTCTGTATCGCATTGGTTCATGGTAGATCGATCAGCAGTCTCGCCAGGCATTGCAGAGGAATGGGTACTGCTTTCACAGGAGTGATTCTTTGAGGTGCTCAGTGCTTGGGCCTCATGAATCAGTGCCTGTAAGAGCCCACTGTTCCGAGGTGACGAGCAATCAGACTGTGCATGCATCATTGGAGGAGACTGGGTGAATGTAACAGCTGTCTCCAGGGGCGGGAGTGGAGGAATGCTTGCACCCGAATTGTTAAGAATGGTATCTGGATATTGGAATGAAGGGAGCTCCAACTTTACAACCTCGTTGAGAGGCTTGGAAGCAGAGAAATTGCCATTTGATAGGGCATGGCTGCCGGACATCATACACCCCAGAGGAGATGTACTCCTTCTGTTTGGATCAGGATTGGACTGAAAACTTATGGAAAAGGGCCGCTGGACCTTCTCAAATGTGTCATTCTGGAACTGATTAAATGGGGGATCATATAGAAATGAACAGTTTGTCCCACTAGGAAAACTAGGAAATGAGGGGTCATAATCTCGAAGTCTCTTGGCACGGTGAGTCTGGGGGCTAAGAAAGTTGTAACCTTGAGAGGATCCCAGACCCTGACCAAGAATGTTAGTCACAGAGACGTCAGGAAAGGAGGTTGTGTAAGGCAAGTTTTCCTGAGCAGCTTTAATGCTGTCGAATGAAACGGGGGGGATCTCAAAGCCACTGGCATGCAAAAGACCTTGATGAGCAGTGTCAAACACCCCGAATTCATTTACATTTTGATTTTGCTGGCCCTCATTTATAGTTTGCAGATTCATATCAGAAGGATAAAGAGGCAAACCAGCTCGTTGGCGTCTCTTTATTCGTGTGTTCCAGTAATTTTTTATCTCATTATCAGTTCGCCCAGGCAACTGAAACAAAAGGAGAACACACTTTCAGGAGCAGGCAAAAAGAAATGAACATGGTAGAGTTTGCACACTTTAATATGATCAATACTTACAAAACAAAAAAAAACCACCAATGCATGCAAAAGTTTTCTATTTAAGAAATGATTATTATACCTGTGCTGCCATTCTGGCCCATTTATTTCCAATTCTGGCATGGAGTTCAATTATCAGACGTTCTTCTTCAGGAGTAAAAGCACCTTTCTTCAAATTGGGTCTAAGATGATTCGCCCACCGCAAGCGACAGCTTTTCCCACATCGAAAAAGACCTGAGTGCTTTTGCACTGCATTCCAGTTTCCCTCACCATGTTTCTTGACATACTCTACCAGAATGGCATCCTCTGCAGCTGTCCATGGACCTTTTTTCAGAATTACGCCCCCTGGGGCTCCACTACTCCCACTATCATCAGCTGATGGTGAATCGGTCTGATGCTTTGTAAGATAAAGATCCTCGGTGTCATTTGCTGTCCGACCCATGTCCTGACCCACTCCGGCACCAGCTACACAGTCTAAGAGAAGAAAAATTTGAAAGAACATCATTCTAAGGATTAAACAATGAATAAACTTAAGATCAAACTCATCATTTTAATGATCAAATATTTTATGCCAATGTAACATGGATGAGAAGCAGTATCCATCACAAAATAAGAGAAACTCGAATGGAAGTCAACAGCTGAACCGGAAAAGTTCAAAGAAGTCTTCGTAAATCAATGAGATCATTGTCAGGTAACATAATGGTTGCAAATGTTTCAGTTCCCAACCTCCATACCAGATAAAAAGCAGCCGATAGATCTAAACTCAGACGATCAAGATCAATGCTACAACAAATCTCCAGATTCTTCAGCAAGCGAGCAACAACAAGTTCGATCCGAGTGCCACTGAAATCCAATGAGAAAAGCAGAATAAGTAGTTATTTATAAGAGCCTAAATAACCATTAACATATAAGGATAATTAATACATCGTATCCTTCACAAAATAAGATGGTGAAGAGTTAAAATTTGTTCTCGTTGGAACAACTCCGCAATTTGAGACAACTGATACAAAGACCAGAAGCCCATCTGCTAGGTTAAAGGCGAGACTAGAAGTTTCCATCGTTTCAGAGAAGAATCAGGAACCAGAACAAAGATTACAACCTCAAATCTTACAAACAACGAGAAAGCAGCAAGCACAAAGACCCATACTCAGAAATCTCATATATAGTATTCATTATGCTATATGCCTACGCAAAAATAGAAGGAGGCCAAATTTGACGAAGGATCACCGGAAAAACATATAGAATATTTCCCATTCTTAGCTACCAAAATGACTAAAAACTTACAGAGAGCAACTGAAACATGAAGAGAACTTTCCTAAGTTTCGATCGCTCTACACATTGAGAAAGGGAAAGCGTAATCGACTAAGATCATAATTCCACTTCCCATCACGCGAAATCACCACGGAGACGAAGTGAAGACGGTTGGAGGAACTCGATAGGATTTCAACAAAGAAGAACCAACCCACAAAGATCTCCTTCGATCTTCACATAAAAGAAAAAAAAAAGAAAAACCTAAATTCTGCGGGGAAACCACCCAAGAGAGAAAAGAAAAAAAACAATTACAAAAACAGAACAAAATTCAACCCATTCTCGCAGCCAATTCCCAGAAAGCCGAAAAAGAGAATCACCACAATTCGCGAAGCTAACAAGGTACAAAAGCGACTTCCCCTCCTGAGAGCTCAAAATCCACAACCACGAAAGAGTAGATCCCCTCAGAAAGCGAGCACCGCACGAGGCAGGAAAGCAGTAGCCCAAACCCCTACTACCACGGGGTTGTGCATCTGATCCCATGGACCAATGCCAAGATGACCGCCATCGGAGAGGTCCCAAATCCCAAAAAAGGAAAGGAGGCCCCTCCGTCTCTGAGGAACACAACACCCACTGTGACGTCACTCCGAGCGATTCAGACGCGTATAGGCAAGGAATCCGAGAGATAGAGAGAGAATAGAGAGAACCAATCGTTCGACGAAAGGTCAGGGATCCCCCGGATATACCGGAGTGGAAAACCCTAATCTCTAGAAAGAGAAAAAGGAATGTGTATGCGCGCTCGCTCGTCCACGCGGGAGATAGAGAGAGAGAGAGAGAGAGAGAGAGAGAGAGAGAGAGAGAGGGTACCAGGGAAAGCAGGCCGCGAGAAAGCTATGCGAAGGAAAAAGAAAGTTGGGAGGGCAGTTTTGCGCGAGAAAATCTTGGAGGGAAAGAAACGAGAGAGCGAGGGTAATTTTATAGCGGCTCCGAGACCTCTGAACATGCCGTCGGCGCAGACTGAATCAACAGACTGACCCCCTTCCTCCCCCTCCTCCTCCTTACCTCCAGAAATTTTCCGGCAATCTCCTCCCCTCCTCCTTGCCTCCAGAAAAGCTCCAGCAATCTCCCCCCCACTTCTTCACTCTTTCCTACTTCCTCCCTCTCTCAAATTTCATGGTCTCCCTCTGGACCCCTCTCCATCTCTAGAGACTTCCACCCTGAGAGGAAACGAGCCCGACCATTTCAAAAACGAAATCGGCTCTCCCCAACTGGTGCTTATTAATCTTTAATTCCTTTCCCTATTTTCCTTTTCTTCCTCCATTCATCAATTTTCCACCCAATCTAGAGGTGCCATCTTCTTTCTTAAATTTTCGGCTCCTTGCGATTATTTAGAAAAGCACCTTTTCTACCAAAAAGTATTAAACCGGTGGCCGACAAAGTCTCCCGGCTCACATCGCTTAAAGTTTTAAACTCCACAACCTTCGTTCATCTTTTTAAGCTCCAAATTTAATTAAAAAACAAAACGGTAAATCGTGTCAAAATCAGATGGGCTCTGGGATCCCTTTTATCTGTGGTCTCTTCTTTTTTATAAGTGGAAACCAGGATCCCCTTCTCGAGAATACCGTGTGATGCACCTATTTTTAGAATGTAGTAAATGTCTCCTCTATCATTTTGTCTTCAATATGATTGGCGGTAATTCTTGAATGACATTTTTATCAAACCCACACCCTCTCTCTCTCTCTTCCCTCAAGCATGACCAGAGTTCTGAACATTTATTGAACAATTTGAGGATGGAGGCGTTCCTAGAGTCAATGCATACAAGTTTTATGATATCATTATTACTTCAAATTTTGCGGCTGCATCTGGCCATGCCCAATAAATTTTTTATGGTTGTAAAGTTGTTTTGATCCAGTTTGACTGTGTCGATATGGTAAATAGATATTCGATTTGAGGAGAATGAGATCTTGAATTGATGAAATTCATCTCAAGTGTGCTTGGAAACTGACACAGTTTTGTATACATTATGTCAAAGAAAGAAACTGTGAAAAGAAGAATCCAAAGTTAATCCAATAATGCAGATTGCATTTACATGGTCTAATAAGATTAAAAAAAACAAACTTAAGAGATTGTGATTCCCCAAAAGTACTTCTGCAAGCTTATATATGACCTTGTCTACAAACAGTTTCCGATTATTCACATATAAAAAAAAAAATATCTCCACTAACATGCATTGCGTCCTCGAAGAGGAAAAGACTTCCCGAGTCTTCGATCCTTAAGCCAAAATAAAGATACTATAAAGTATGCTAAGATTAGCAATCGCATAAAGTACTGCATGTTATTAGATTTAGAATGAGTGAAATCGTCAAGAATCGAACTGCCCTACCCATATGTGTCATAGCTTACATATCATGAAACCTCTGATTGAGACTTGGCCTTGATAAGAACGTAATGAACCCCGTTGAAGCACACAGTAGGCTAACTTTTGATCTTAAGCTTAAAAAAAGGAAATTACATTTCGATTGTTAAAATAATATACCATTTTACACCAGCAGCAGTTAGATATACATTTAGTCTGTCAACATGGGGCTGCAAGGCACATAAATTAGCCGACAGAAGTGGAAATAAGCTGTCACATAATTAAAGTTACAATCAAGAAAGAGCAAGACGTATAAATTAAGGTTCGGCACTTATATGTTCATCCCTAGGAGTTTTCATACATACCCATTGGAGTTATAACTTGAAAAGGATTATTAATTTTAAGTCATAATCATATATCGAATGCCACTAAAAGAAGTAACTAGAAAAAGAATAGAAGTGAGAGCTGGACATTTAGAGAACAGAAAAAGAAATGCCTTTATTTAGAACATCAGAGCGGACTCGTACTTAGCAAAAATAAGTCATTGGAATCCTGCAAAATAGAGGAAGGAAGGTTCAAATCTTGCTATAATTTTTATGTGCTAATTTAGAATTTCACTCATTTGATATTTGTTGTTGAGGTCATGGAATGCAGAGAAAAGCAGACGCTAATGTATATTGTCAACGTAACCAAGAGAGTTAGAGCGATAGTGACGATGAATAAAGAGACATAATGCAATGGTCACATCAAGGCATTGGCAAGAGGGCGTGGACATGATGCATGTAGATGTTAAACCAAAATTCATGACATTTCTCAACTTGAGAAAGCACATGAGCCAATCACATCACATGGCCCGTCGTCGTCGTTGCTTCTTTTGTGCACTCACATGTACAATCACATCATACAAGAATTGGATGGGTTGGATTATCTTGCATGAGAAACGTCTATGTATAATGTCTATAAAGCATGGCGCTCCGTTGCCACAGATGGGTTTCCTAAATATTTTGAGTTTGAATTCGATACTCAACTTCGTATCTCGACCATATCACTAAACTTGGCCTGGTTCTTGCTTTTTAGAAACTTAAATGCAGGAAATTTCATGTATGTGAAGGACTGCTACTTGCTTTTCTTGGTGACGTATGCTACTTTAGGGCAAAGTAACGCACATCAAGCTGTCTTTGCGGCATATGTCTCAATGGGTTAGAGCTTCACATGTGAAAAAGTTGGTGCATTCCTAGTGTGTAAATTAAATTAACCATTTTAATGTGAAGTGTTCTTCATTGGTGCAGCGGTCTACAGTTTTATCTGACTGACCTAGTTTTGAAGGTAAGCTAGGCATGATCCAAGTCATGTCAAACGCAAACACACCACAAAAATATTGATCCAAGTGTGAGATCTGAGTCTAACCCCCCATCAACTCGAAAGAAGGGGAAGATACCTCAAACAATTCTCCTGTTTTTGTCCTTAAAGAGTCCAGGGTTGCTTCATGACATGGGTGAAAAACAGGACATCCGTCAACCAAGCATCGTATCATTTGCAATCTAAAAGAGAAGAGCCCACAAGAATCAAATTGATGATCACTCTTCACTAATAGCTATGCCCCTCCGGCATCCAACCCATCCGCTGGGCTCACAATGTACTTATTGGCAGTCCATAGTTAGCAATAGGCACACAAAAATGGTATAGGAAGCTTATTGCGTGTTGGAGATGCCTTCTGCAACGCTAGTCGCTAGCTCCTCATTCGAATACTCTTAGTGGAATGGAAAGAAAAAAGATATGAAGGAAGAGTTCTAAATTTAAGAAGTCAACATATAATGTGAACAAGCCTCTTGGTTTGGTTTCCATTTTTCAACGCTCTTGAATGAGGCAGACGGAATCTCTTTACGGTCTCTTTTCTTCAAAAGCTTGTTCGGAAAAGAAATGCACTAAACAAAGCTCCCCGACCCAAACGCAACACACAGGCAGCAGAATGTACGTAAGAATCAAGCCTAAACTAATCTCACAGGATTCCCAGACACATCACGTGAACGGAAAGGCTGGTTGTGCATCACTCATGAGTTGTATGAAGATCAATATATATTAATTACCATGAGCTGATGAAACTGAATATGCCATGCTTATTTAGGCCACGAAAAATTTAATGCCAAAGCTCCAAAAATTATTATATGTTTCAATATCATGTATAAAAAAAAGTTATGTTCCACCTTTAGATTTGCATTCCCTTCATTCATAAGCATTACCAACCGAGGATGCTTTGACATGTCTAACTTCAAAAGAAAGGAACTTATTACACCCGCCCTTTTTAGATGTGTTTGCATCTTCATTCTTCACCTCTAAGATGTAAATACACCTTAGATTTGAAGATTTCTGATAATGCGCTCCAGATCACCGGCCCTATCACGAATACCATTACTTACAAAAGGAACTAACATTCATTTGATGATTGCTCATCACCACATGTAGTAACTTCCCATTAAATTTTTTTTTTCAACATTGTAATGAAAAACACCTATAAAACTGCAGTTATTTCTTGTTATATACATCATAATATCATTGTGATGCAAACCATGTCATATAGCAAGTTATCAAAACATCGTTTTTTGAAGGTGGCATCCAAACAGAACCGTATTATATACGACCATAATATCATTGCGTAAACCATATATTATATTTTGTTGGCATTCATGAGTATTTACGGAAACGAAAAGCATAATGTGTAGGATCTTTGTATGAATTTACCTTTTCTTTTTTTTCCTGTGCGATTGGTGTTTTCAGGAATATGTTTAGCTATTTTAAAACATGCCTCGTATCGTATTGGAAGAAACTGAACATTTTAAGAAATATTTTGGTCCAGTTCTTCTTTTTCGTGTTTCCTTTTCTACGCATAGAGCTGCTCGGAAGTTGGTTCCCCTCCACTTCAATTTTGGTCTTATGATTGCCCATGACTAAGAAATACTAATCTTTGTCCCTTGCTCTTCAATGATCGGCGTGCTTCCGGACGTTCTGTCAAAGAATTTTTCTTAAGAAAAGTTATCTCCGTCGTGCAGATGCCCATAAGCGAGGGGATCTTCTTCACCGGGGAAGGAAGGACGAATGCAGAGAACTAAAAGAATCTGCGAAGCCAAGGCGAAGCCGAGCACATTTATGATTTATCGTGCAGATCCAACAGCTTGAGGGAGGCGTGAATATATGGTTTACAGTTGGAAAACAGGAACCTTCTTTTGTTGTCAATGGCAGCTGCCATAAATGTGAATGTTATTATTTAGAAAACAAATGCACAAGCGCTGGCTGCCAAATTATGGCCGCCTGGCATTTTAGATCTAACAACAGCTTTTCTTGTTTTTTCCTGTAATTTTTCAAAACATTGCATCTAAATTAAAAAAGAGAAATTAGAAGGATAGTCTGTAAAATTGCTCCTTGCAAAAATTAAATAATTTAATAAATAAAGAAAAACTCCATCTCAGTGGACAGTGAGGAGGACTCGCTTTACAGCTGAGTCCATGGTTGACCCCAGTTCGAGAGAGAGTCTGCCCTTGTAGTTTTGTAATTTTGTATTTTAATTTTGACTTTTTTTTTGTGTTTTTATATACTTTGATTTTGAAATGAGAAATTTTGTAAATTTCCATTCAAATTTCTTTTTTGATTTGAAAGTTACGGAGAAAACTTAAATGGCTATTTTTAGGTCTAAAATGTAAAGTGGGTATTTGTAATTTTTGTCTATTATTTAATTTTGTATTTTAACTGTTTAAGTTTTTCAAAAAGGAAAATCCGACAAATGAAACTTCATTAATAAAAAATGGGTGATAAGTAGTCACCAAGAAATGAAAAGACGGTAAAAATAAAAAAAGATGAACCGTAGAACGGGCAGAAGAGAGAGAAAATGAAAAGAGATTGAGAGAGAGAAGAAAAGTTTGATTTCATGAGTTCCCCTCCAAAACAAGGAGCTATCATGTGGGACCCACCTTGACCGGACCCCCATACACAAACCATGCCCACCACATCACGGCACTCTATTCTTTTTCAAACTCTCAGCAATCCATCAGATCCACCCTAAAAATAGGAAAGAGCCATCGCCTCTCTCTTTCGCTTTACTCGTAGCTTTGATCTGATGAATTGGAAGCTTGTGCATCGGGGAGAAGGAATGATGGCTGCGCCCATTAGATCAGATGGCCATCATTCCTTCTCCCCGATGCACAAGCTTCCAATTCATCAGATCAAAGCTACGAGTAAAGCGAAAGAGAGAGGCGATGGCTCTTTCCTATTTTTAGGGTGGATCTGATGGGGATCATTGTTCGTGATGTATGGATGGATGGCTGGGATCGGGAGACTGCATATGCAACTCTCATAAAGCAAACGGGGAAAGAAACCCTCATACGTCGATCGACCGAGCTAAAGCAGAGAGGAGGGCGGAAGGGGAAGAGAAGAAAAGAAAAAGCTAGCCCACCCACTGATAAAGTAACGATGGCTAAAGATCACGATGAAAGATCTCCTCCTAAAATCAAGCAATCAGCTGAAGATCAAGATGAAGGATATCTTCCTAAAATCAAGCAATGGACTGATCGAAAATCAATTCCTAAAATCAAGGGATCGGCTGAGCATAAAGAGTTACCATGTTTATCCAAATCTAGATCCATGATTGTTGGATC